>JACEII010000033.1:5121704-5288078 GCA_014332785.1 Antheraea mylitta
AAGACTTATGCATTAAAACAAAAAGAGAATAATCACTTTTTATAGCTGTATAATATACACTATAGTTACAAAAATAAGAAGAATAAAGAACGCTTTATTGTATAAAGTTAAAGAATAAAATCACCCCAATGAATCGTAGTCGTGTCGTTTACATCGCGTTGGCACTAAACAAGCATTTTAACAGAGAAATGCTAATTGATCACTTTGTGAAATCCGCTGACCACGGACAAAGTTAACTTATGCAAATGCTCTTTTTACGCTTATTGCATTCCCCTCATACTGAAATGCGACTTGAAGGTATAATGGGTTTCGCTAGACCTAACAGATAATTATATGAAAGAATTCAATTTGTTCGATCGTACATGTAGGAATTTCTTTTTTGAGTAATGAGCCGCTTAATTTCAACGACATGTCTATTTAGAATAAATATATTATTATTAGGAATAAATAGTTATTTTTAATGGAACTCTTTATAGAAGGGCTTTGAAATTATGATCCGTAACCTTTTTGTGTGACGAAAGGTGGAGGAGGTAAACACTGTGTCTGGTAGAGTGTTGAAAACATCGGTTCTTGTCCGATCACCGAAATAACGCCGTGCGCGGTCAATACCACGCGTGACGTTGTATTGTTTATCTTCTCTACGAGTATTGAAGAACAGTGAGATATAAACTCTTCTCGCTTTCTTTTTCCTTGTCCGTGGTTGCTTGTACAGTGTTCAGGCAGCACAGCGATCATTGAACATGTTCCCCTGTAACACAAAAGTTTCACTTCTATTGCGTGTCTTTCGAAACAGTCTGTTTTTCTGTTTTAATCATTTTTATTACAAATACCAGCATTTAAGTGTATAAAATATACGAAAAGATATTTATATCAAACATATAAATAAGTTATTTTATAGTTTTTTTATTATTTGACCATAATGTTATCTAATGTCAAATGTCGATATAAGCTAAGATTTCAAGATGATTAACATAGAGTAGGACTGACTATCACCTGTAGCTGCCAGATCATGTCTACAGGTGTATGACGACAGATTTTAAATTGAAATCGGCTTCACCATGCTATGATTTCATAAAGTGTTTTGTTCATCAAAATTACCGGGTCATTGCTTGGTTTATGCATTTCATTTATTGAGGATAAGATTTAATTGTAAATACAAAAACGAATTAACTGTTATTTGATCAATTTTAGATAATTAAAAAAAATCATGAATATGATACAACTCCATAGAAGCGTCGTTGAAGGAATTAGTATTGAAATGTTATCCGAAAGATATGTCCATGAAAATAAGAAAATACCTCAACGTTCCTTGACATTTTTTTTACTTCAGAACTCCCATAAAATTGAAGGACCCCGAACAGTTAGCACTCTTTCAAAATGTTTACTGCGTATGTTTTAGAATAGTTTCGTTCATCTAGACCCAGTTGAATAAAGCTTTCAATGCGCCATTTTCCACTGTCAATATCGTTTGTTTTTGGAGCGCACGTTGAACTTGAGCGAAAGCGATTTAAAATAGATTTATTTATTATGTATTCGATACCCGTAGAATATTTGAAAAGATTATAGCGTGTAATTATTAAGTGGGTTAGCAAATATATGGATAATTATAAGAAACTGCACTGATCAGTTTTTAAGAAATAATATGTTATAATTCAGAATGAGGTCATCCGATTCAACATTACTCTATCTTAAAGATTGTAAGTTACAAAAATAACACATAATGTGCATATTATATCATAAGGTTAATAGATACGTACATAGATAACACATATACATATATATAATGATTATAATATACTGATATCTCGAATTCATCTTTTATTTATAAAAATTAAATATAAAAATTACATATGATAAATATACAAAAAAAATTAAGATAGTTCTCTCTGCTTTCTACGGTTAGGTAACAGTTTCGAAATGATTAATTCATATTATGTACAAATCAAACCTTATTTTAAGTAAAGCAATAATAATGCCGCTTTCGTATATGTTATCAAAATCGTGCAAGCAAAAATTTAATATATATTATTTATACTACTGATACCTAATTAGAATGTTCTCTTTTTGCCATTATTTTGTTTTGGAGAATTATATAATTGTTAGGAATGTTATAAGTAAGTAAAAAGTTAAGTTTAATACAAACATTTATTATGCACTTCTCGTTAAATTATTTCTGTTTAACGCATTAGGTGACTAAATCTTAATTTTATATTACTAACATTATGTATAAGGATAATATAAAATAAAGCACAAATGCGTGTGGGACAGATGCATAATATGAAATACCTAAAATAATACGTATAAATCGCTTCAGCGCATCACACAGGGCAGCCTTAAAGCAGTAGCGACGCATGAGTGGCTCATAAAAACGCGCATTTACAACGTAAATATAGAATTGCGGACGCCGTGACTCTTTTTTTTTTATATACACATCCACCCACTCTCACATGAGTTCGAGTGAGTTATTGCATTTTAACTACGAGCGCGTTTAGTTTTTGCTTATGCTTAGAACATTTTTTTATGTTCGCAACGTAACATTTCGCCATGAATGCATGTTTTAAGTGATTTCTGTGATTTTATGTGTCGTTTTAGTGTCCGACATACGACCAATGAATTATATGTTATACGAGAGTCGCTGTTCAGTACTGAAAAGCTTCTAACAAACAAATTTGTATGTAAAATTGTATGTAACAAATACAACTTATTACACGTATTAGAAATATGTATGTGTCAGTTGTCTATTTTATCACAAGACCGAGGTCATGATTAAGGAATTATAAAGTAATTTTAATCCGAATTATAATTATCAATGTAAATTAAATTCTTGTCTCGTTTATATAATTTGAATTATATTGTAATGACTAATTAGTGTAGTTTTTGAAACATTTGAGGTTTTTTAAAAATTAAGAAGACAAACAAATCGACGTAAATAATAATTTATTATCTCGAAATCTATAATATTATTAATCTAAACATTTTTAAATTATATATGTGGATAGAAATAATCTCAGAAAGTTGTTCTCATTACCGCGGAGTTTCGACCTCCAAAGATTTTATTTATCAGTTTATTAGTACTTATCATTTGCTGGCCGCTTCTGTGAGAATTCTGAAAATAAAATATAGCACATGTTACTAGCTAATAATGTAGCCTGCTAGGAGTGAAGGAATTTTTCAAATCAGTTAAAATTTTAACTTTATCCTTTTTTAATAAAATATTAAACCTTTTCTCTCAATAACAATAATTTATATAGTATTATATTGGCAACTCGTTAATCTAGACTCATGTCGACAGTGAAATTATGTCGTAAGTGTTTTTCGACATTTTAGATACGCTCACCGCGAAAATGTGTAACGTTTAACGTGTTTCGCAGTAACAAGCATAATTTCATTTAAAATTAACGAATACATTCATTGATATAAGATTACAAAAATATGTTGTGGTAATAATATCTTTACGGTGAAAGACAATATTTTGACGAATAATAAATTTAGAAATAAACACATACCTTTCATGATCTCATTCTTTTATATAAACGAAGTCAAACATGAGTTATAAATAAATAAAGAGTAATTATGTAGATAATGTTAAATTTTGTTTAATCTGTGCGACCATAAATAAAAAAGTAAAACGAACACCAATCCGAGGTGTCGATCGGGCCGTGTCGCGTTATCTCTGCTCACGAGCGTCGATCAATCAAAGCCGCGTTCGAAAATTAAAAATTTAAACAATGAACGTCGAAATCCGTTTACTGAGGAGACAGGGGTCGTCGAGTTAGACGCCTACATTTTGATAGCTTGACCGCCCTGTTTGAATGTATTTATAGATAGATATTGTCATATAATACACTAGCTTTCCCCGCGACTCCGTCTGCGTGAAACCTAATATAAAAAAAGTGACTAATAAAATTATCTGAACGTATTAAGTCTATTTACTTATCTACTTTTCTCTCATTCTTAAGTCGCGTCGTCGTTAAAATTACAACAACTTTTGATAGAGTTAACCGATTTTAATGAAACCAAATACTAATGTTACTCGAAGATACGCTTTATCATATTTTCGAAGAGATTTTATCGTAAACGCAGTATTTTAGGAATGATGCGTGTTAATATAAACAAACAAATAGACAGACAAACGTTTCTAAAATTGATTGAAATGTATTTTATTACTTATTCGTAGACACTTCCAACAATTTTTTTTTTACAAAATATTTAGAAGTACAGACACCGTCCATTTACTTATTTAGAAGATATGACATAGTGGTCTGATTCAACTTTTAATAAACTCTATATTTAAGGCATTCAGACTTATTCCAGCCTTAAAACAGAATTTAAATTTACAATGACCAGCTTGGCATTCACTTAGCTTGTGCTTCAAACCAACAAATTCAACAACTTACGAATAACTTGTGTATTATTTATGCAATAAAAAAGTATAGCAAAATAACAATGTAACAATGTTTAAATTTTTTTTTCTACTTTCATTATTACCTAATTATATTGGCCTCCTTCATTGCAGAAATGTTAAGAAAACTAACATTGTTTATTTGATTCTCAGTTGACTTGTTTCTTTAATTTTTTCAGTACACATAATTCAATTTATTGTTTACAATTAAAAACATTTGACAGGCTTGTATGTACACAAAGGAGCCAGTAATTGTTTATAAATTATCCTATAGGTTAATAATCCTTTATCAATAAAAATATTTCTGAGGGATAAGTTAAATCTACCGTAATTGCAAGCGAAGCTGCATGTAAAAGTTAGTATTTTATAATAATAATAAGTTATATTTATTAAATCACGATGCAAAGAAATAGCGGTATATGTAATAACTACAACAACAATATAATAACAGAAAAAAAAATGGAAAAACATAATTCTCAGCAAGCCGTAAGAACCGCATAGTTTCCGTAATAAAGCGCTAAATTTTAATTAAAAATTACTTCGGCTCGCGCGTCTCGTTTCGTGCAAAAAGCGGCTCGAGCGGGAGCCGAAAATACCCGAACGTCGGCGACAAGAGACGTACACTCGGCGAGCGATTACATGTAATTACTCAATCGAGCGAACGTGGAATGTTTCCGACGGCTTTGAAAGAAAGCGGGGCCTTAATTTTGGTATGGTTTATCGCGACTTGTGGAATCCTCGCGGACGCTAAAATAAACGATTGAGCACTCTTTTGTCTCCGTATTTCAAGGTCAGTGGTTTCCAATCTTCGATGTTATCTTCTTTCACAGTTATGATAAACTAAGGGCAGTGTATATCACTTTATTGTGTATATAACTTTATTTAGTTCACTTATATATCTCTTATATTCATTACAAACTTAAATGTTATCGGTAGTAGTTGAAGATTGACTTAACAGCAAAAAGACTTATAGGAATGTAAACGATAAGTAAGATTCTTTGTATTATAATTGCAATAAAAATATTTTGTTTAATCTGCAGCTAATCCATTGAAATAAAAAATTAATTAAAAGCAAAATGTCACAAGCGCATAACCGACAAATAAGATTATCTATACTGTTACAGTGTTGTTGCAATAAAAATTCATTTTCTTTTATATTCAACAAGATATGCCCGCGGCTTTACGTTTGTTTCTTATGACTATTATTATTTGATTTGCATAAATATGAAATGATTTCTAATGAAATTCTACAAATAACAATTTTATGTCAGTCGGTTAAACGGTTCAGAACTTGTTGTGGTACAGCGCCATCTAGTTATGCGTTAGAGTAAAATGGATGATATAAAAACAATATTTATAAAAAATATTTCGATATTGTATATACTTGAATTCGATTTACACTTTATCAAACTAATTAATTTGTTATTATATATCATAGCAACCTATCGAGTTATTATGAAGTGATATCTCAGTCTGTCTGTGTCGCTTTAGTAAAATTTGGTAAATGCGAACTTTTAATTCTTAAGTATTTTTCGTAGAATATAATGGTTCCATTGTAACGCCAACTGAGTCATTCTTTTATTGCTATATCGTCTAGTGAAGGGTTTTGTAAAATAAAATAAAAGGTTAGAAACTGCTGTCCCATAGTATGACGTCAGAGTTTTCAGGAACGACATTCAAGCCATATCGTTCATTCCAGAATTTACAGTAAAACTTTTATACTTTTCTACAAATTATATACTAAACATAATCTCAATAACTAAAAAACTGTAGATACGTCATAAGCGCTTCAACAGCGCCTTGTTAAAATTTGGCTAGCTAGCTTATTTACGGCTGCCCCGTCAATCTGCTCGTATGTAAGTTTTTTTATTTTAGCATGGCAAAATGACTGCTCTATACCTAATGGTAAGCACAGTACATTCCAAAAACAATAGCGACCATCGAGTGATACACTATCCATCGCCGGTCGCCATTATCATGCCGGCCTGCAAAAAGCTAGATATGCATAGGCTAATCCCGAAACGCGACGTGCAGAAGCGAGTCACTATGACGGGCTTTTACGCCATATACATGGTGGTTGCGATCCAGTCGGGCTGTAAAACCCTACCACCCCACTTTCGGCATTGCCTCGTTCGTTATTCAGCAGGGTGTGCGCCACGTGCAGGTGAGGTTGGCTTGGGTGTCTCAAGTTTTATGATATTATTCGACACCTCTTACACCCAAAGTAACATATAACTATCATTTTCATCACCGATATTAAGAATATGTCATATAACTTCCACACTTTATTTAAAACAGCGTGGCGTTACGATATTACCTTACGTATGTGTGCATTAACGTGCCATTTGTTTATTCAAAACATCATGTAAATAACGTATCTACATCTCTTTGCTTATAATTGTATTAGTTTAAAATACTAACGGAACTATACAAGGAAAATCACAACTCCATTTATCTAACTACCAATTATTAGTATATGTAAAAAATAACACAATATAAATGTTCACAACATAATAAAAGGTGTGTTGATTCGTTGACAACTTGTACTGTTCGTTACGCTATGAGATAAAATCTAATAAATGGTAATTTATGCGAATACTTAATTAATAAATCGTAGTGTAGGAGCGGGATTATAGGTAAATAGTGCACTGAATCAAACGTTTCGAACTAAATGATAACTTTATGTAACCCGGAGTTCAGAGTCATTTACTCTTGTTGTATTATGGAGGTGATATGTGTAACGGACACGGAATAACTTACCAAAGAAGTATTAAAAGAGTAGAGCTAAGATACTGAATTTCTGACATTTTCTCTTTTTTATAAGATTTAACGTTTGAATACAATCTCAGCTTATGTTAAACGATGAAGTCGTCTAAGATGGAGAACACTCTAAGCCTAAATGTAAATTTAAAAGGATTTTTAATTTCATTTAATTAATAAGACATACTAAATCAGAAAAAAGGTGCGGATCAAGAGTTTGCAGAAGATAAAAAAAAAATTAAATGGGCACTGCCTCTCAAGTACAGCTGCCAGAATACATTTAGAATATATATTTGGTGGCATATTTTTATATTAAAGATGGGAGTCACACAGTCGGGCTTAGAGAAAGCCTTACCGCCATGCTATGGTTTCATCGCGATGTTTTTCATAATCCAATAATCCATACCTCTGGTTCAACAAGAGTTCGATGATTCGTTGTTCGATGCAATGTCCGAATTAGGGGTGGCGATATGAAATCGATATAATGAATAATCGTTTTGTAGATATAGAGAAATCAATAACTGTAATAGATATTAAACAGCACATCGAACTCCTCAGAAAACAATGAAGAGACCGATTTTTGATAAATCAACCACGTTTTGGATCGACTTTTTTTTTGCAAAGATTTGCTATTCCTATTCCTAACGCGTTGTAAAAAATATGCGTATTTAGTTTATTTGAGATTTATTTTTCTAATAACTTTTTTTTTTAAGTTTAACGGATAATTAAAAGGAACTGAGTTATAGGCTTCATAAAATCATAATAACTGGGTAAGTCAGCTAACAACACTTAATTTTCGCAATTTGTCCGAGTCCCGCGAACCGAGAGGTTCGGATTGTCATCGATAAAATCTATGAGAATTATTGGTTTCGTATAGTAATTAATTAAAAGCTGTAATTTTTTATATGAACTCTAGCTAGTATGGAACTGGTTAACGTTATGTCTCAAAATTTATCTGAAAGCCATAATTGGATGTTGTATAACACCAATAACTCAAACTTTAAGGCACACGCAAAGAGTATGCAAAATGTTTATGCATATATTCTAGAATATTCGACGATTCTTAGGCAACCACCTCATGATACGATCACGATGACCATGATTTCATGATGACAAAGTTAAAAGAGTTTCGATAATTACGAAAGTCGTATGTATGATATAATTTATGTCTAATTCCTTAACAGATATAATTATTATTTTCAAACACAATTAAGAAAATAATATTATACCTAAATATAATGTTACTGTGTAGTAGACTTTACTGTGATGTATAGTAGATGTCTAAGCACTTTCATGAGTAGAAGGCATATAAATGAATAATGATTACAAATCAGTATAAGAAATATCATCATATTTTTTTTAATATAGACACTAATTTTCGACATTAAATGTTCTAGACCTAAGTAATATTTTCTATTGCATCTGTACCTGTAATATAAAGTAATATTTGTATGTTTATTTTAATGATTTTAAATTGAAATTTACTTGTGGTGGCTACAAGCTGACGTTATTATTATTTTTAAATACATCATTTTATGAAGAAATATGCTACATATTACAATTTAAAAGTTTTAATTCGTAGCATCATATTTTATAGTTCTTAATAGAAAATAGGAGATAAAGAAACCCACAAGGCAACTGTACCGGTATAATTTAATATCTAAACACTCCTTCCCTCTCAAGTTTAATTGAATGTTGCTGCTTTGTGGGACGGAGGTCCGTTACTGCGTCTACTTGCCGACATGTTGCGGTTGACTGTTGATGATTCAAGTAATGGGGATTCTGGGAGGCAGTGTATTATATCTATATAAATACAAATATCTTTATTTCTAAAACCATTCACAAAATATTAACCTTAGCTATGGCCCCAAACTATGCAATGCCTGTCTCATGGATGCCAAATACTTAATGAAAGATTGATTGAATTGATGGTGGCATGTATTAAAATAACATTTCGAGGAAATTAAATTTTAACAACATTAATCCTAGGAGAAATAAAGAAAAAAAATCGTTGTAATATTTAAATAAAAAGGAAATTAATGTTATAGTGTGAAAGAGTATGTGTATAGTTATCATGAGTTTGGATGGGTAAGTGAGTGAGTGTACGTGTATGTGTTCGTATAACAGACATATATAATTCTTGGGATGGATGCTAATAGATCTTCCGTCCGTTCATAGGAAATGCTATGAAGCTATCGTTGGCAGTTTTTACGTGGTAGCGTGAGCAACGTATGAGGTTTTAGGCGTTCACAATTTTAGCAACTTTATTGTAGACGTGTATACGAATATTTCAAATCACAAAGCATATTTATTTAATGAAACCCTGACACTGTCAGTCGTACATTTTAGTGTATTTATTGAGGAAAAGTTGTATATTACCACGCCATCAACATTAGAAGCGGAGTATTTATTACACAAATTGTAGCTCAGAAAGTACGCAAAACGAGAAAGAAGTAATCGTGCGCGAAAGCCGTGTGTGGCACGGGTTATCGAGAAGTGATAGCAGGATGACTCACCGTCCGATAAAAACCGAGCATTACAAAGAAATGCCAAAATTTGAATGCCTATGTTGACGAGATAATATATTATGTAGCATAGTTGAGTGGTTGACTTTTTAAGCAACGATCGTTAAAAAATTGAACACGAAGAAAACCGCGTATCTAATTAATATATTGTATTCACTCTTTGAGAGGTGAAACTATTTTTACATTTTAAAATTTGTTTAAATTAACGTAAAGTTAAGCCTAAAAAATCATTTTTTATCTTCGTGTTACCTGTGATAATTACATACTATTCTATCATCATTTTTCGATCTGTCTATGCTATTGTCCTGACGGATCTTCACAGCATCACCGGATTAATAATCTATCACCATATTTTAAAGAGATGTTCTGTTAGCCTAGGTTTAAAGTATGAGCCTGAACCAAATACATGAATAGTTTACATTAATCTATCGATGTTTCTATTCACGATCATCGCATCCCTAGTCCAACGAGAGTCTTTCATTATAAAAAAGTACATATCCCTATCATTTATAACTAGTGTTTTATTAAATTACATTCAATAACACCGGATAATATATAATTAGGTTCTAATTTAAAGGTATTTTATGTTGTAAGATATGATTGAATTTGTCTGTACCAAAAGATATTCATTAACCGCGGCCACACATAACCGGCGCGTATGTCTAACACTATTGGATGCTATAATGCCGTAATTATGTGAAATTACTTTACGATACCGGTTAAATTGTGAAATACATATGTTTATGCAAATCTCTGCATACAAATTTCGATTACAAAATCAATTACAATTGAATATAGGCTCAATAGTTTGACTTGTAAAGTTCGAAATTGTACATATGAAAATCATAGGTCACGGAAATATAGTATTTCTATCCGTTTCTATTTGATAATATTCTTTTACACTCGTGACAGAACGAGAGAGGTAGTATTTTGTCTGTTTACTTTACAGAGGTCAAACGTATTAATAGTTTTTAAGATACTACAATTTTATATTGAATTTAATGTACGAATATGGATTGTACATTAAAAATAAAATATCATAATCGTTGTTGATAATATGATCAATAAACATAACTCGGCGATTTAAATTATTTTTTATGTAAAAAACTACTTTTTGTGACTTAAATATAAAAGTTAGACAAATGCTGATTTTTATTGTAGGTATTATCAAGTTTTACAACTTTTGTCTAGAACTCAATCATATATCTTTAATCGTTAAGGCATCATTCGGAGTGTAAGGGGTGTCGAGTAACATCTTAAGACTTGAGACACCCAAGCCAACCTCACCTGCACGTGGTGCATCCTGCTGATCAACTAACAAGGCAATGGCGATAGCGTTGTGGTAGGGTTTTACAGCCCGACTGGGTCGCAACCACCATGTACATGGTGAAAGAGCCTGTCATAGTGACTCGCTTCTGCGCGTCGCATTTCGGGATCAGCCTGTGCATATCCAGTACCGGGTGACTTTTGTCATTATGGCCGGCATGACAGCGGCGACCGGCGATGGATAATCTGTCTCTCGGTGGTTGCCGATGTTTTTGGATTGTACTATGCTTAACATCAGGCATAGTGCAGTCACTATGTCGTGCTTCGATAAAAAAAAAAATGTTTTCGTTCGACCGTTTTTTTCTAACTTACTTTGCAAATACCGACTAGAGAAAAGTTTTTTTTTAAATTTTAGGATGAATATATAACCTATACTCACAAATAACGTGGTTTTCTAATGGTAAAATATTTTTCAAAATCAGTTTAGTAGACCCAGATATTAACCCCTACAACATCATAAATTTTACCTCTTTGTAATATTGGTATATAAATAGTATAATGTAGTACATTTGTTACAATGGTTAGTATAGATATAATAAAAAATGTACAATGATACAATAGTTGCATAGAACAAATAAACTTCACAACTTTCCTACTATTATCATTATTGATACATTAACAAGAGAACTTCATAAGTTGTTAGTGTAGACGCGTGGTTGAAATTATTTAACTAAGTCACACTAATTGTCCTCGCTCGCATGTTTCTTTGCTTTCTTCTCACATATTAATTATCACACATAATCAGAATACCGACACATTTTAAAGTGGTAATCACATCATTAAAAGCCTCTAATTACGACTTATTTTTATTAATATTTCATTCATCGCCTGCCATTTTCGTGTTAATTTGTACGAACATAAAGCATTGTTTGGAAGTTTAATTAATATTTGTCGGTCTGTTTTATTACCTCGTTAGATTAATTATAAATTAATTCTTCATTCTAAGTTAGTTTGTGTATGGGAAAATGTATGTTCATAATTGAAACATTGTTTATCTACTATTATAAAGAGGTAAAGTTTGTGAGTTTGTAACGTTGTAGAAGATAATCTAAGGAATTAGTGGTTAGATTTGAAAAATTATTTCAGTGTTTTATAGCTCATTTATCGAGAAATGTTATAGGCTATATATTATCACGTTAATATAAACTAGGGATGTGAGATTAATGGAAAAAAATCGATTAATTAGGAATCGATTTTTATTTTTTCAATAATAATCGATTTTATTGAAAATAAATAATCGATTTCTGGAAAAATCGATTTTTATAATATTTAAAAATAGTTATGCTTTCCACATTCCCATAATAAACGTAAAGATTATTTTGAATAACAATTTATCAGATTAAGAATCAAATAAAATGATACGCATCAAAAATAACCAGTTCAAAACAAAATAAAAGTGAATGTTCCTTTAAACTTTTAAGGTAAAGAATGTAGAAACTAAACACCATGGAATTTCTCAGTACTATTAAACATTATATCGTAATAAAAATGAAATGATAAACATCCTAACAAAATGACAACATTATTAATTCTAACTGTAAAATTCAAAACAATGAAGTTCTCTTTTAAATTTTCATATTAATTATAGTGTGATTGACAAAATTAAAATGGAAGAATTTGTACATTGAATAATTTCAATAATAATTTATAGTTTTGTAAACTTATCGATGTCGAGTTTGCCATAAGACATTTTTAGTGAACATGTTGAAGTACATTGTACTCGTATGACAGATCTTTTTAGTTTTATTGAAATTTTTAATTTTAGAATCTTAGAGCGGTATTTGGTTGTCATAAGAACCACAACAATCATTATAAGATATAGTAACTCATGTTACTTGTAAGGCAGTGGGATGTTTTCATTCTATGTTCTTTTTTATTTTGTAGTTTCACTACAAAATTTTTCATTCTATCGAACAGGCCATGTATATTAGTGTGGTATTATTCTTTTTCGTTATAAAATACTTTCGCCAGCCCTTTTAGGTGTTTTCGGCTAGAAAACATTTTAAATTCTTACAAATATGTCATCTCACTATGCTCACTCTTCAATTGTAAATAATAATGAACTTATTTTGAGTTTTTTTCATCCGTCGCATAGATGTTTATGAAAATCGATTTAAATGCGTAATTTATATAATCGATTTTAAAAAATCGGTTAATATGAATATAAACATCGACAATAAAAAATCGATTATAATAAAATAATAATCGATTTAAATAAAAATCGATTATTTTTTAACATCCCTAATATAAACAAAAACGGAGCACCGATGAAAAATGTTTGAGAATCGAGATGTGTGAATCCTCTTGAGTGTTTCCGCTGCGTGTTAGCGTCAGCCAAAAGTAGCTTTAACTACGCGGACAAAGTCGCAGGCAGAGGCTTTATCTTATCAATGCCAATTATAAAGTTAATTTTTGATAGATAACATTAAGTAACTAATATTCCAAAATATATTTTGTTATTTTTAAATATTTGTACTATATAACAATACTGGTCAAACTCTGTTCTCGTTCAAGGTATACAATTGCCAATACATGCTAGTAGTATGAATCATGCCTACAATGTCCTTAGGGTAAACGAACTGTTATTGAAAGGCCACTTGATGAATAACAAAAAATTTGAAGAATAAAAAGAATCTCTAAGTAAAAACATCTATACTTAGTTTTCTGAATCTTTTTTAGATTTTATTAGCTGGTACCAGCGACTTTGTGAATTCATTGTGGACTGTCCAATTTTAAATTGTAATTTTGACGTTACTGCTTAGATACCGTGAGATCATCAGTGGCCAGCTAATACTATGCAAAATAAAAATGTCGTTAATAAAAGTCCTACTATTTAGAAGAATAGCCCAAAGAAAATAATTAAATTTTATAAGCGGAAATAAAACAGTTAGCACATTTCTCTTGTTCATTTGTCAATCAGTATTCTGTATTATTTTTGGTTCGTCAATAAAAATACATAAACATTACGCTTTTTTTATACCATTAAGGAGTCAAAGCCATTACTGTACTGTATTCTTCTCGATTTTCAAGAATAATTATCGTCTAAGAGGTTGGTTACAACCTTAATTAGCGTTAAATAATAACGCGAAACAATTAAAGAGACCGGCTTCTAAGTGCAACAATTGGGAACTACTTAAACAGACATTTATTTTTTTCAAAATTTGTTGTCTTCTCAAAGATATCGATTGGAATTAGCATTATAAACGGACAAAGGGGTGATCACAATTTGATACGATTCAGTACGCATTCCTTTGACGTGTTGCATGAGCATAATATTAAGTCACCAAGATTTGTTAGTTCTGATATAGTAATAAGCCAGAGAGAGAGTCGTGGTTATTTCAAAAAGATTTAGATGTAGGATAAGAGAGACGTGGTAATCAAAGTAAACAGCCTTTAGAAAATATCCTACCATCATATTTTCATCCCATTTTTCTTTCATTAATACTTTATGTTCTCGATCTAACTACTAACTAGCTGTTAAGATCTTGCTAGGTCAATATCGTAGTCAGATCGAGATAAAAAAACGATGGTACTATTTTGAAGCTTCCTTTAATATACTAATTCTTAGTTTTATCGATTCTAGCTACACCATACATTTACAAGCGAGCGGACTACAAAGTTAAAATGTGGGTCAAATATATACCGCTGGATAATCAAAAAACTCATGATCTTTTACAAATTGATCCCACTCTCTCCATGGTTCCAGTTATACTGGTGAGTGGAGAATACTTCGTGTGTGCGATAATATTAATTGTCACCCATTATTTTTAAGGTAGAAAGCGGGTCGGTCGCAGTAGTCAGTCGGCCTCGCGTTATTTACGGGGGTGTCCGAGCTTTGAGAGTTTTATGGGACACATGCAAATTAGTTTCCTGTCTTACACTTAACACTTAAGCGAATAAGATAGTAAGATACCAAATTCGTGTTATAGTATTTATTAATAAGCTATCAGGTAGTCGCAATTTCTTCTGCATCTGTTTCTTTATAAATCACACGTAAAATAGCTCTTAGAAGGGAGGTTTTTTACATACTTGACCTATTCCATTAAACAATATGTTTATATATTGTATAGCCTATGTACTATTTTGTTGTATAAACTATATTAGTGTAAAGCTTCCTTGAAATCCGTTCAGTGATTTTTACAAGGAAGAGTAACATGTATCATATAACCTCACAAACTTTCTTGTCTATGAATTAATAGGATTATATAAAAATGAGATTGAAAAATTTTTATTTACCTATTTTAGGGAAAATATAGAAGCTAAAATTCGCAAAAAATCTCTTTTGATGGTTTTCTGCATGACTATTTAATCTCAAATTCAATATAACCTGTTAACTACAAAGCTGTTTAAATATATAGAAGTTAAATATATTTCCATAATTAACATAACAATTACGTTGTGCAAAAACCGAACCTGTGACCTTGGCTCTAAACATGGCTCTAAATTAAAACTTAATACAACTACACAGCTAGACCTTTATAAAATAACTAGCCTCTGCCCGCGACTTCGTTCGCGTGGAATTGATACACTAACACTAACACGCAGCAGTTCTCAAAAGGGAAAAAACATCCCGATTTTAAAACATTTTTCATTTGTGCTCCACTCCTATTAGTCTTAGTGATGATATATAGCCTATAACCATTCTTGATGAATGATCTATATAACACTGAAAGAATTATTCAAATCGGACCAGTAGTTCCTGAGATTACCCCTTACAACGTCATAACATCACAACGTCACAAACTCACAAACTTTACCTCTTCATAATATTAGTATAGATAAAAAGACTGTAAATATTCACGTTAATATATTTTCTCATAGTATAGCATAGCTTATGTCCACAGAACACAAGCTAGACAATGTTTTACAGAAAACAAGAAATACTACCGGTGTTTATCAGATCTAGAACGTTCGCTATTAGCAATTCTAAATTACAGAGTTTATCTCTATGATACCGCGAGAGATGGAGCTAGGTGTGCCACCAAATTGATTACGATGTTTATCTTAGTAATGTTTGGAGAAATTCATAAAATAAATAATCCAAACGAATGGACCTAAAATTCTTATTAATTTATGTCTTGGCTTTGTTGAACGGATCGCGAGTGGCATACATCAAGTATGACACACGTGAGTATATAATTCAAGTATTGGAATACCCCATCACTAAGTAGAGATTTATATCTGATTGGGTTATTGGGTCACCATTAATATGGTAATAAGCCCGACTATGTGACTCTTTTTTAGTATTTTTGGTATATCGGGTTTAGGGTTCACCTGGTGTATATGCACAAACTTCTAGGAATGCAAGCCTATACGATAATTGCAAGTGACGATGAGTGTTGATGTTTGCCGTTGTTTTATGATACTGTCCTTGCCATCATTTACAGTATTTTCAATATACCATGCTACTGTAGAAAAAAACAAGTACAGGTTTTTTCATTCCTTAACTTTGTATGTTTACTGTTCAATACATTCTAGGATCGTATTAATTTTACTAGTGTTCCCTTACTAGTCGATATTTGACAATAATCATTATTGTTTTAAAATAGTACACAAATAATAGAAGAAAGAAGTTCAGTGCAATTAAAAAGTAATTTTATGAATAACTTCAATTGTAACAATCTTGTTATTTTCGGACAAATAAATTAAAACATGTGCGTGTTTATATGTAGAAAAAAGTAGCTGTATTGAGATTTATTTTATTAATAACACTAAACATAGTCTGTAGCTTTTAAATAAAAGAAAAATAAAGAAAATATGTTGATATATAGATAAGAAAAAGTACCAAACCATTTTATCTTTACTCGTTTGTAGTATATATTATATACATTGCCAAAAGTTTGTAAATTTGTTTATAATAAACTTTACGAAAAAATACATTTACCACCGATATATAAATTCCCACTTACAACGGCCACTTCCCTTTTATAAATAATACAAAACATTGATTTTCCACACAAGATACATAAATATTTGTCACCCTACATTCACGCTACAATGTGCCTTATCCGTTAACGCTTTTGTCCCGTACTATTTAGACATAATTGTTACCACTTAATGGGTATCATTAATTTACTTTCTCTATGACTTTGTTTCGGTATTGTTTCATATATTGGAGTCGAGGTTGGGACCTTTGTTAATGTCTGAGATGTTCCAGTTTGAACTCACACTGCATACTTACTGAAGCATATATTTTGATACTGTTTAAATATATTATATTATGACATATCGTAGAAGTAATTATAACTAAAAGTCAACATCATGCGGTGTCCTCCCCAGGCGGTCACCCATCCAAGCATAGACCGTGCCCGACGTCGCTTAACTCCGGTGATCAGACGATAGCCGGTGTTTTTAAAACTACCTGACACACTGTTAAACCGCCACCATTTTTCATTGCACAAAAATGTTGCCGATCAGAATTTCAAGAATTTCTAGACTTATTAACTGCGGCCCATGAATTAATAAGAACTCCAGAATAGACTAAAATACTTACACAAACGTAAGCATAGGAGGGTGGGAGCTAAGAGCATTGTTTACTTTTGCTGACCAGCGGGAGGTGGCGGACATAAATTTCAAACATTCGGGGGACTAAACCAAGTTGCTTATTTGCAAGCACTAACGCAAATAGAAAACGACAAAATGTATGGACATGGCATATCTGAACGATCCGATTGTCGATAAGCAACTTGAACGGCTTGTACGGGACAAGGTGAAGATGTCATTTTTTTTTTGTAATAATGGAAGAAATTGTCCTAATCAGTGCATGAGTTCAAGACGTCGCGACGCTGTAATATTTTAATTGCGATATATTGAAAAATAATGAAGATAAATGTTAAATGTCGAATGCCACAGTTTGCTTTTGAATACATTCAGTGCTCAACTGGTTATAGTTCCCAAGATACTCGTTACGGAAGTTAAATCGCCTATTAGTGTCGTAACGAGTAGGTATAATATAAATATCTTTCGATGCGTTATTCTGTGCACATTTGAATAGTCAAAAATTACTATATTCCACGTTGAAAGATCATTCAGTTGTTATTTTTATATCATTAAATAACATAAAATAACATAAATTCATACAGCTCTGTTAGTAATGAACTTATAGTAGTATGAGTAATAGATTAGCGTCGATAGTATTAAAATCGTATGTAACTAGAAGAGTATTAAGAGAAATGAAAGGATATTTGAATAAAGGAAGACTTAATAAGGTATATATGGATTATGGAAGAATAATTTGTAAAAAGTATGAATATTAAAATTAAGATCAAAGGAGAATGAAAAGAAAAAGCTTGTTATCTCGACCTAATTTAGGTGGGATAATGGTAAAACATACAAACATAATATCAGACTGAAGTCTAAAAATTAAATAAATGTACGTTTTAGATTATGATGATTATTATCCAAATATCTCTGAAGCATGCTAATATTAACTAATATGTAATAGGAATTTCCATAAAAAAGTAACAAAATTAGTTTTTTGTGAACCCATAGTATAACTTATAATATAAATGTACTTTAACCCACTCCAGAGCATCCAGTCGAGTTATCAAATTATAAATGATATTCTATATAAGAGTGACTCCAATAATTGGACTGTTGATAAGACAAGGCTTTGTCGGAACATGGATGAAACCATAAGTTAGTTTACAACTTCGATACAATGTTATATGTAGTTTAAATGCTCAACGAGTATCAGTGACTCGGCTTACCATATTCGTATGTTAATTTGCTACGACATTTTTGCGTGTATTCGTTTGCATCTAATATTTCACTATTCGAGCGCATCTTATTTATGCGTTCCGAGTTGAATAAGACGTATCTGTCTGTCTGTATGGCTTTCGGACGCTAATGATGCGGATTTGTGCCTTATTTTATTTGCAGAATCTATATAAATAATGACTACGTGGAGCAAATCTTTTAGTTTGAGATTAGCTTACTTTGATTTTCTTGATACTACATAGCATTTGCATAAAGAAATATATCATCGAGGTGTAATATTTTTGTTATAAATAGACATATTTACATGGTTTGATTTGAAAATAGGGAACAACATTTGACGGTGGCAAACTATCTCTTAGTCCGTCTGCCTATGGACGTTTGGTATCTAAGATACCAAGTACACATTTTCAATGCTTTAAAAGCCTTTTTACTTAGTTTTTGAAAAAGTCCATCTTGTAATCTTCTGAGACAAAATTATCACTAGGAAATTCTTTCAAAATCTGAAGCATTCACTAATGGTAAATTATTTGAAATCTATCTCGACGATCGTTTAGGTTCTATTCTTTGTTGTGGTTGGCAATAGAAGCGTTTTTCAAAAATTTCAAGTACGTTTAAATGATTATTGATATTATTAACTCAATTAACATTAAAAAAAAAAAACTTATACAGATGTTTGTATGGGAGCACAAAACCCACTCTGTTCGTATAACAAACAGCTATGATTAATAGTGCAAACCACTGAGATGGTTAATTGAAATACGAAAGCAATTCTGATACGCCGGGCGTGGTTTTAATTGAAATTATTTGCCTGCGCACGTTGTTAATTGAATATTTTGATTCAATGAACGGATTTTGAATGTATTGTTTTATTTTAGTTATATTTCTTATCATCTTGCATACAATTTTGGTAATTAGATTTTAAAAAAATTACGTCAAATGGATATAGGTGCGTTCCGGCATACATTTAATAACAATTTCCTCTCGGTTTATTGTCATTATGGCCGACGACGTAATTTAATGCGAGTATATCCTAATTATCCTATTTTGTAATCCTAACTTATGTTGAATAAAAATATTGTTCGTAATATTTACCCATACGTTATCTTTGTACACAATTACATATATTCAATAATACCTTTTCTAAGTGACGTCATTTTACCAATAATTCAGCATTATGAAATCGTATTCAACGTATCTTATAATATTTTTAATCTCTAAACCAGGTCTAAGCCTGGCAGTTCTATATGTTTTTTAAACTAGTAATTTAAAATAACAACAAATACTAAATCTTATACTTTTGGTACAATCAGCCATAAAAGTATTATAAATTATTATGAAGTAAAAAATTATCTGATCTTAAAATATATCTCTTATAATAACTCTTATAATGGTACATTTTAGATAAGATAATATCTAAGTAATAATTATGAAGAAAATAAACTAAAACAATCCGTTCGTAATATCTAAATAGGTATTTAGCCTGTTGTCGGCCTAGATACAGAAGCCGTTTCATTTCACACCGCGCTCGCATGGCTCGAGGCGAGTTTATGATTAAAAGTTGAAAGGTACAGTGGGTGGCAAAAGTATGATTGAGTGTAATGAATCAGATATATTTTATCTAAGATTGTTTTGAAGCATGGATGTTAATCCATGCGTGATTATGTTATTTGTTTTGTATTTTTTAATTTCTTTATTAACGTCGCTTACCTTGTGTGTCTTACTGTCCTGGCAGCAGTAGATTTGCCGCATTTTTCTTTCTATTGATTATTAAAATTGTAATATCTACCTTTAAAATACATTAAATGGCGTGAGTGTATTACCTTTACTGTCCAATGCAAATGTAGAAGACTTTCGAAAACTTTAACTCGGATTGTGGATGTTAGTCCAAAATCTCTTTCTTTATAGTTAATGGATAAATTATATTAACTCGTTAACAAATAAAAAGTAGTATAAACTGTTTAAATTTACACTTTGTGATTTAAATGAATTTAGAAATATAACATATCTTCGTATAGAATCGACACCTAAATCTTTTATTTCTAGAGTCGCTACTGAAGATTTCCATACTTTGTCTTAATAGAAATTAAATCATACGAGAAAGCAAAAGCGCTTACTGCAAAATATATCTCCATAATTATATTATGGCAAACTTTATCTCTGCGAGTTTTCGATTCATATTGCGATAACTACTGCCGTTTAAAATATTGCGCAAATATCACACTCTCCTTTATGCTTACTTTAGTTAATAAATCACTTCGGTTACATTACGCAATTATTATTATTAACCCTAGCACGACCGGTATAAAAATTCTACACGATTTCGCATGATTAGAATCAAGACACTCCCTAAAACCACTTTCTTGAGATTCTCTAGGAAAACGTCGACAGCAAGTTTCCTTGTATAAAATAATTACAGCCAGTTATTTAGTAATAGCAATTAAATTATAAAATGATCGTACTACCGAGTTTAGTGTCAATTCATATATTGATTTACATTGTGGATAAGGCCCGCCAAAGGTTACGAAATGATGGCTGCGAAAGTGTGTTTATTAGTATTTATTTATATCTAACTATTCAGAGGAACTTTATTCGGTATTATAAATGTATATTTTATTACTGGAAAACCTGACCTTTATATGATTGCGTTTAGTTAAGTTTTTTTTAGTAATACAATGCATTTTCAGAATCACTAAGGAGTAAATGTTAATCAGAGATGAGTTGTAATACTTTTTTATTACAATCACTTAAACATAAAAGAGCATATTTTTAATATTATAAAAATTACATTTAATTCATGGCAAATTGACTTTAGTTATTTGTAGAGTAAATATTCATCATATAATATTTTTTTCATATTTTACTGGTTTAGTAAATTTATTACAAAAAGACCTACTGGTGGTATTTATTTATCGGTTTATTCGCAAATTAATTTATATCAAAATTTACGTAATAAAAACTAGTCAGTGATAATATATTTTATTCAAAATATGTATTAATCGGACAAACAGACATAGTCTTTTATAATACATTATGAATACAATCGCATGATTCTACTAAAGGTATAATTCAAGATGATAAAACTAGCCCATTAATTCTAACCATGAAAATTATAACAGCATCTATCAATCCGGTCCCTTTATTTCTAGTGTTATCTGAACAAGTATAATATTAATTCTAAAGGCATAAACATGAGATGGCGTTTACGGCTACATCACATAAAGAGAACAGTTATAAAGATCATTGCTTGCAGTTAAGGATGCATTAGTCTGTTTCCACCGTTACTTATTCCTGATCTATTTAATCATTGATCATTAATGATCTAATGCGACGATGCGTCCGTTTCCGCGTAATTCATCAGAACTGCTCCGGCTTTGAGATTAAATGATTAGGATTAAATGATTCTCAACGCTGGAGCTGATTGGTATCGAAGAATTTCTGCCTTGACACTACATATTTCTGTTATTAACATATCTCGCATATTTCGTAAAAGGCCGGCATGATCTAAATATTAGAAACTGTAACAAACTGGTTGTTCCATGTTTCAGACTCAATAAAACCTGTAACAGCTTTTAGGTAATAGTGTTAGGATTTATAACAAAGTCCCAAAGCAATTATCAATTTGGCGAACTATAAGTTTACGCATCATATTAACGATTAATACCCGCTGGTTTAGAAGAAAAAATCTTATTATAGAATGGATTAATATGTGAACGATGGTGATGTCTGGAGTTGACTCCTCTCTGTGGATCCGAATGATTTAAACGTGTAATATATGTCATATATATTTATGTAAAAACATAAACCTAATCTTGCCGGTTCTTCTCTAGGACTAGATTCTTTTCGAACCTTAACGTTGAAAATGAAGAATAAAAATCAAAAATATTTAATTTAATTTAGGCCCTAATAACACGCTAATGAACGTTAACGTATATATATATATGAAATGAGATATAATTGCTAAGTATTTTCTAACAGTTATTACAATATTAATCCATTTATAAACGAGACTGTAATCTTGAGTAAAGTCGATGATAGAATGATAACGTCGAGGTCTATTGAAACTCTACGTATAGCTGTGCTTAATAGATTACTAGAATCAGAGATGGACTTTTAACATATTATTATAAAAATCCAACATAAAGCAGTTAATCCTTACTTAGCATCTTTCATAAAACCTTGTTTGCACCAATAGGTGTGGAGGCCAAAATTTTATGCTTTAATATTGGTGCTAAGGCAGTTTTATAAAAATATTAAAGACTTGTTACGTAAGTGTCTGAATTAATAAAAAATTATAGAGTTCTCAAATTTTCAGTTATGATATGACTAGACTATTTATTTGCATTCAAAAAATATATTTTTGTTAGTGATGTTGCGATAAATGACGAATATTTATCAAAAAAGGCATTGATATTTTAGATCAAAATACAATCGCAAATCTCTGAGAATTATATGGTCTAATCCCGAAAGGTAACACCATTTTGCTTCATAAATCAAACAGATATTACCGAAAAGCACTTTACTAATCGCGTGTACAACTAATTTGACAGTAATTTGCAATGAATGGCTTTTGTTATTCAGTGTTATACAAGTAGTATGGTAATATTGTATTGTTATAATGATACTATCTGAGTGTACGTGTAATAAGTTAATTTTGGCCCATGTTTTTTATCAGATTATTTTCCGACTGTTGACTTTAAACATCTTTTGTTCAGTTGTGTAAAATTTGTGAATAAAACGGTTGAAGAAAATTTATTATTTAACAATTCTGTTTATATTTTTTTATCAGTTGGTTCTTATACATTACAAATTGCGCTTACACAGTCAGCTTGAAAATTTGAACTAAAAGTATTTATGAGGTTTTTAAAATTATTAAAAGTTATATTAAACTGTATCTGTCTGTACATCTGTATATACTTTGCCTTTTGCTACTTGGGTAACTAGCATACGTTACCTGGAAAAATTGACCTTAGAATTATTTTAACCAATGGATATGACCCAGGAAAGCAAAATAATCACTATGTATTATAAAAACAACTCTGCCACGTTTGTCTGTTTGTTCGCGATAAACTCAAAAACTACTGAACGGATTTTCACGCGGTTTTTACGAGTAAATAGAGGGATGCATGAGAATGGTGTACGTTGTACGTGTAATTTGTCAAGGTTTTTTTTATAACCAGGACGGGATACTGTCGACCGGGCTCGCTAGTTGACTTATAATAAGGTTATTTTATTGAAATTCATTTATAGCATATTTTCTACGCATTATTTAAAATATAATATTCCAAAGCAGTGTAATCACGCTTGCTTAAGATAAATACAACCGTTCATTCAGATTGACCCGATAAATTCCCTGGCTTATGTCACTAAAGCCAGGTTATTAACGCATTTAAATTTACAACACTATATTATACTGCAGTAACAGTGAAAATTAAACACATAACGCGACCTTTTCCGCGTGCTGGTGGCCACAGTCATCTCTCATCTGACGGTGTAATGTTTCATTGTTGTATGTCACAGAATACAATATTTTGGATACGCCAATTTTGCAGTCCTGACTAATATTATAAATGCGAATGTAATTTTGTTGGTTTGTTACGTTTCTGTATCTCAAGTGTTCATCATAAAGTTTAAATACACTTTGTCAAATGCTCAGAAAAGGACTTAAGTAGGGTTTTATTAAGAAAAGAGCGCATAAAATCTAACCTATCGCGAGGAAAACTGGTTAATAACACAAATTTGAAATTATATCTGTACATATATATTTTTACCACATTTTATGCTTGAAATCTACAAAGGATACCTATCGAGGAGTTTGTCTGGCAATTTGTATATCTGCTTTTCATTTTTAAGCATTTTGACCGATTTTCATGAATGGGACGCTTCGTATATGTTGTTCTAATGAGGTTCCAAAACATATCACTGGGTGTGATAATACAGCTTCATGTTCAATGGAACATTATCATTACTTAAAGATTTGTGTGATGGAATTTCGTACTTATTATTTTCGATAACAGATCTATTTTCGAACAAATAACATTGTTTTTAATATTCCTAAGTCCTTATTGTGAACTAAACTAATTGATTCTGTAATCGCAAGCTTACTCATAGAAAGAATATCAATAACGAATGTCGATTTGAAACTGGTTGTTTATTACTCATATCAAATATTGCACAAACATCGCCACTTTTATATATAACAAATTATACATCTGATTGCAGATAAAATGCCATGGCGCCAATGGTATCGAGAGATTAATTATTAAACTGGTTAATATAGCCGCATCCAAAGAGCACAGTACGTTTCCATGATCCGGGTAATACGCGATCACTACCCAGCTCATTCTAATTAAGCAGCCATCCGGAGATTTATAAGATATGGAAGCATTAGTGAGATTTATACCTAGTACTGAATAATGAGATAAAGCTAATGGTCCTGCGTACATTTAGATTCCACCGAGTGCGATATTCACTGAGAATATACTATATTTATTATTTTAATAAATTACCGGTATGGAAGAATATCGCTTTGTAAATTAATTTCCTTTATATTTGATAATAATAGTAAATGTAATGTAAAGGGATATTTATAGATCCATTGTATTAATGGGCCTTTCTTCTTTACACTACTAGATATAGTATGTTTTGTAATGGATACATTTAAAAATACATTGCGTGTATCAGTTTGTAGATGCTGAGGAATTGAAACTTCTTTGGATTATATATTAAATTATATATACTAGGTATTAGATTAGTTGCTTATAGATTCTAAGAGAGCTCATAGCCACATTTAACATATAAAATAATAATATGAAAACAGATACTAATAAACAACAAAGAAAACATAAGTTAAAATTTGTTCTAAGACTTTTAAAAGTATAAATACAAACATAATAAATCTAGGTGCAATGACCGATTCTGAAAGCTGTAAGAGGCGACCCGGAGTTAATAATCTTCGATAATAAAAAGGGCAATAAACCATTTTGTTTTGTTCATCCTGTTCTTACGTTTACTTTCAAGTGAAAGTGAGCACATCTGACGATCGTTGGCACTGTTATTTGACATAGATGCGTAGAGGATTGCGTATAATTTCCAACATAATTTTTCCGATTATTTTACCTATACCGTGCCTTAAATGTTGCACTTCAAAAAAAACTTAACCAGTTTTAAAAATGATTTCTTTTGTAGAATGTTACATTACCAATATCATGATAATGTTAATGTTGTATTTTATTTCCAAGAGCCAAATTAACGCATATGAAACCGCGAACAAAACTTAATGGTGCCTCTTAATAAAGGAGTCTTACTGCGGTGTTGGTAACTGCCTCATAATTCTTCCCTTCTATACATAATTGATTTTTACAACTAAGTATTGCTCAGAGCATCGCTTGCATTAACACATTTAGGCAATCCTTCGAGAAGAATATACTTTACTGTATGAAACGCTTCATTTGTCCTTTTCTGTGCTCCTGAGAACATGTATGCAAAATTACATGGCGATTGGTTTCACACGTGAAAGCGTAACAAACAAACAAACTCATTTTCTCATTTATAATCTTAGGTAGGATTCTTTTTATATATATATATATATTATAGGGGGCAAACGAACAGACGGGTCACCCGATGGTAGGTGATCACTGCCGTCCATAGACACTTGCAACACCGGAGAAGTCACAAGTGCGTTGTCGGCCTTTAAGAAAAGTGTACGCTCGCTTCTTGAAAGTTTGCAATTCATAGTTGCTTGGAAATACCGCCGCTGGGAGTCGATTCCACAGGGTCGCAGTATGAAGCAGAAACGACCTTGAAAACCTCACCGTGGAAGACCTCCACTCATCGAGGTGGTGTGGATGAAATTTAAGTTTCAGGCGGGTAGTACGATGGTGGAATATTCGGCTAAGGCTCACTACGATTCAATGGACGAAATGAATATAAAGAGTTTCAAATAAACTCGACACAGTGACAGCTTTTTGTGTTATTTAAAGATGAGTTACGACAGAGTTCGTAGTCCGGTGAAGTTGTGAAGGCCTAGTAAGGCCAATAGCGTAGTCAGTTCGAAAAAAAAAAAGAGTTACCACAGATCAAGTTTAACTATGTCAAATTTCAGAAAGCGTCCTGCGTGTGATATTCTCAGATTTAAAGTTGCTATCCTCAGATATATGCATATATTCATATATATAGATAAAATGTTTGGTAATTTGTATGTACAATATGATATTAATACATGCATATGTGAATAATATTGGAATAAATTTTAATTTGATTACTTAAAGTCAATTATTCTTTATATTTTTTATATATTTGTTTAATACATATCTTATTTTAATTAATTTTTAATACTAGCATATTTCTGTCGTCCGATGAACCGACGTATCCGCCGGCAGAATTTGAATCTTTCGAAATGTATTCAATCAAACTAATCCTTTACAATGTTACCGTTAAATCAACAAAGATATAAGAATTACCAGTGTCACCGTACTCGTAAATAAGTCGTTCGAAACAGTTACATCCGAATTATCATGCTATTAACAAATAATAAGTACGACATTAGTGTCGCCTTTATCATACGAGAGATTATTTCGACAGGCGCTTGCGCAACGGCCGGCGGCGGCAACGGCGCATAAGCGTCCGTATTTTTTTTCTCCTTTTAATTTAATTAATGGCATTGTAATAAATTTTTATACGATCGTAAATCGGGTAAACGAAGATAGCCGATTTTCAAATTATATTAAATCGAAGCGACGGTGAGTTATTTCTGTTTCGAAGATAGGATGAGATAATATTTGTGCTTTGTGCTTTATTGATCAACTAGCCTCTGCCCTAGACTTCGTTCGCGTGGACATAGTTAATTTGGGCTAACTAATATGCAGCGAAAGCTCTCAAGAGGAAAAAACACCCCGATTTTTAAACATTATTCATTGTTGTTCCGCTCCTATTGGTATTAGCGTGATGATATATAGCCTATAATCATCCTCGATAAATGAGCTATATAACAATGAAAGAATTTTTCAGTTTTTTAGTAGTTTCTGAGATTACCCCCTACATCGTCACAATTCATAACGTCACAAACTCACAAACTTTACCTCTTTATAATATTAGAATTATAATCTCTTTATAATATAGATTAGCTTCTGACCGCAACTTCTTCCACGTGTAGTAGTCACATTGAACTAATGCTAACACGTAGCTGAAGCTCTGAAATTGAACAAAATCTTCGACTTTGAAACATCCTTCATTGGTGTTCCGCTGCTACTGATCGTAGCGTAATGATATGCGCCTTCCTCGATTTCCGACACAAAGTTAAAAAGTATGAGTCACGCTGCAACATCCAATTCGTAGGGTATGCTTGATGACACTTTCCAACTATCCTTATTTCTCAGAGGTAGCAACTTAACTTGTTTTTAGCTTAAAACGAGTTCTAGTGTAAAATTAACTACACTATATACATATAATTGATATTTTTCTTAATAAAATTGTACTAAAAACTGTAATAAAATCGAGGTCCTTAGCGAAATTTTTGATATATGACTATGCTTTATTAATGTACGTTGTTAAATTTACATATAACGCTTTATGTGACAAATATTATTAATTTTTAAGTCAAAAATATTATACAATTAAATTAATAAACGACTCGCCTACTCATTTGTTTAATTCTTTTGTTAGATATAGTGGTTGAAAGTATGAGAGGTTTAGTTTATTATTTCTTTTTCTGAAAGAAGATGACTCCTAATAAATTCGGCATAACATGTTTTCAAACGCATAAAATATTAATAACTAAAGGGCCCGGAAGACGTTGTATATGTAGACGCCCTAAAAACCTTGAGAAATTATAAACCTAAACATTCCTTATGAATCACTTTATCTATTGGTGAATACCAAATGAATTTTTTATAGTTTATCGCAAACAGGCAGCACATACTCCCCCGAAGGTAGAGGATTTTATTATATAATATGTACCTAGTGAAGTCGCAGGCACCAGTTAATGCTAAATGATTTTATCCATTTAAATTTCTCAATTGCTAAAACACATTTCGGTATAAACCTCCTTTAAATTCTGCATAAATATCATCACGTCGACATCTTCGTAATTCGATATTTTTAAACCGAAATGTATGTGCACCTTCTATCAACAATTTAACACGTCTGATTGCGGGACTCGAGGAAAATCAAATAAATCTCAAACACACAAAATTGCAAATATATTATATTTGCCCGAAATCCTCGGTATCTTCCTAAAGTGGAGATTGTGATCTAAAATACTGAACATGGAGTTTTTTGCGGAATTTTAGTCTGTCATGTAGTGGATTTTATATTTTATTCATAATTTTGTGTTATACGACTTTATATTGTGTAAATTTGGTGGTGTTTTACGTAATATAGTTAGTTTGTTGTGCATAAGTGAAGTGAATGGAAAATAATACCACGGAGCATGAAATTCTGAGATGCTACAAAAACTCCCTGGAAGGTTATAGCAAGGGATCCACCATCTTGTTAGAATATTGATTCACACGATGCTTAATATTGAAATGATCGCACGACGCTTGCTATATTATTGACTACGTGACAATGGCAGAAATAACCGGAAAGATTGATTGACAAAAATAAAGAAAAAAAATACTGAACATTCTATATACGGTGTTTCTTTTTACGTAATTTTATTTTAAAAGTAACAGCATTTCTCAAAGGAGATTTTCTTAAAGAAGGTGACAATTGTATAGGTGAAGTAAGATACGATGATCCTCAAGTTTACTTACCACACCTAGATAAATACTTAACAACAGACTTTTACGTTAAAAGTAATGATGGGAGAGAAGCTAAAAGAGTCTTATAAACTCTATACAACGTGATTCAGCAAGTAGTGATCGTAGTATAGAACAAATTTGTATGTAATTCTCCTATATTTTATAAACAGCCTGCCTTTTAAAAATATAAATTTGAAATTACTAGTATTATATATTGTAAATTAAATTTCTAACAGAGTTTTATCAACTTTAACTACTATTTCAGCATTTACTGTTTGTGATACTGTTAAATCAGAAAAAATAAATTTATAAGAATCTTTGTCTTCATTTCTTGACACACTTTAAATTATATTTTCATGAAAATAAATGTAGTGATATTTTAGAGGCAACGTTTATCTAGTTTGTGGTAGAAACTATCTACTATTCTTGTTTTTTTTTTCGAACTGACTTCGCTATTGGCTTGACCGGCCTTTACAGCTTCACCAGTTCCTAATACGAGCGCTTGACATACTTCGCTGCTTAGCAATAAGCTCAAGGTTGCCAAAGTGGCAGAACCTCGGCTTGGGCTGTTGCCTGAAATACAACATCGCTAATCTGTCTGAGCTAAACGAGCTATTCACATATACAAGAATCTGTTAGATACACATATGTACTGGCATGCGTGCCCATCAGCGGTATATGTGTTTTTCGCAAAGGAATAGTTATGTACTGTGTAATCTGAATACTTTCCTAATGTTATAAAGTCTTCCTATCTTAGTCCTTGTTAACAAACCTTACCAGTAACTGACATCGAGTAGAAGAACTACATTCCTATTTCTGATAGCTTATACACCCAACGTAGCTCCCAATATAATGAGTATTAAATATCATAAAACACAAGCCCGTTTACGACGTAGATAAATAAAATACCAGTCCAGCGATAGATCGAACAACTACTGTAATTTAAATACCTGTTTAAATAGCGTTAAAAGTGAAGCCTAAAAAATGTTTTGCGTTCAATTTATTTTTAATGAAAGCTTGCCCAGCGATTGTCTAACCGGGCGGTGTAAGCGGCCGCAGCGCGAACGCGATGCAACCACACCGGATCCGATTACGTTTCCGCGACCTTACACTCTTTCCAGGGTTGTCAACCGTGTTTTTTGGAGTGAAATCTTTTTAGATGCATTGAGTAGTATATTTTGGCAGGGAATAAATTTACAATTTCGCGTCATGAGATGTTACATCAGCATGAGCGGCCGTATTGCGGTTGCGTGGCTTTTGTCGGACCAGCCAGCCAGTTAGGGGCCTCTGTACATGTACTGTTGATATTTTGCAGCTCACTATATGTTTAATTGATTAATAGACTTTATAAAAAATATGTATATTATTATTAATCTGAGTGGCAATAGATATGTTAACTACGCTAATGTTAATAACTTCAATAAACAAATTCTGAATTTTCAATATTGTCGTTCATACTACAATTCCAAAAGACAACGCGTTATTTTCATTGTTTTGAGGTTTCACTACTACTACTGCTACTAGCTAGGTTAGCTAAGTTAGGTCGCGAGTTTGCATGTAACAGGCAACAGCCAAGCCGAGGTGTGCCGTGCACCCTTGAGCTAGTTGCCCAAATAAAATCGGCTGAGTGCCTTAAGCGCTCGTCTTAGTAGTTCGGTGAAGCTGTTAAGACCTTGCTAGGTCAATAGCGTAGTCAGTTCGAAAAAAAAAAGTTTCACTACTGTCGGCAGTCCTTCCGATTACTTCGACTTTTTTTTAAAATTAAATCTAAACCCAAAATATCATTTTTTTTATAACGACGAAGATCCAGTAGTATGTCGACTAATTTAGATATAAGCCATAGAAAGACTGTGAGATTTCCGTAGGAAATTTTCAAACAACTATCTAGCTAAATAACAAGTATTTATAGTAAGCATTGTTAGGTGTATACAGGCAGCTGCACTGGATAACTAGATCCACTAATCGCAGAGTATTTGCATAATATCAAGTAAGACTGTTGTAAAACGTCGATCCTATGAAATATATCTATAACTGTATTTGGTTCCTAAATAAAACCATGATATATGGATTTAAAGTGCTGTCAAATATTTCGACTGAACTTTTTTGGCCGATCGTCACACACACGTCAAGAGAATTTGGATACTTATTAAAATGACGGAGGCTTCCATCATAATCGTAAGATTTTAAACTAGCATCACGTACATAAGTGTGTATTATTACAGCAGCATTATAGCAGAACCAACAACAGACACTTCCAGAATATTGTGTAGTTCTTTTGATTTTTAAAAATCTGTATTGAATTAATTTATTTTTTCTTTATTACATTTTTCTTCTATTTTCCTGTTCCTAAATAATGTAAAAAATGTCTTAAAAGTGAATGCTTTCTATTTTTTTACCTTGTTTTCCAAACCGGTGGTAACTTTGACGTTCATAAGCGCATTCTTAGGGCCTAAACTAAATAGGTCCGGCGGACGAGAATGAGACGGCCGATGTGTACCCGGCTGTCTCCTTACAAGACGAAGGCCCGGCGGCAGCACTTCTGCTATTGGGTCATACCGCTGGGGCGGCACGATGAAGTCTACAGAGATCTCGTGCCACCCCAACCATAGCGGAAGACGTACACCGTGGGGTTTGAATCCTTGCGAGTCGGACATATATCTCGGGGGAGAGGGTGGGTATCCATAAGGGATTTCCCCACGTAAAAAAAAAAAAACAAAAAAGGGCCTAAACTGAATAAAGTAATTTTAGTTTTGACAGCACGTTACAGGTTTGTAAAATGCTCGCGTCACACTTCTAATTGCAATTTAATAAGCTCTTATATATCCATAACAAGCGTCATCTATAGTTCGCGTATTGACTATTATAGATACAGTGTACGTGAATTGATTTATGTGAGAAGGAATAAGATAACACAGGTTCTATTTTGCTCAACCCTATATCTCGAGACGCTCTCTGACATGCGTTGACACTTCACACACGCTCCGGCATCGTAATACCAATAAACACATATATTTATTCAGAATTCACTCCCACACCGTTGTTCGCTAATATACAAAGATATTTACACGATTTGATACGTTTACATTTAGATAAAAAGACTTTATTTTTATTTTTAAAATGTGAAATAACATAGTCCTTTTCTTTTAGTGCCCATTTCTTGTAAATCTTGAATGATATTCAACCGCAATAGTTATACTTTATCTACTAAATTTAGTGAAAAATAGCTCTATAATATCATATTCAAATATAGCTTCGAGTGTCTTGCATTCGTATTAAATAAGGATTTGCTCTAAAATTGTAAATATGCTAAACCTTTGTAGGACTGGCTCTCAATACTAGCTGCCGGAACACACCAAAAAGGTGTTTCGCAACAGATTCTTAAATTGAGGATGATTGCTAGCCAGGTGGACTTAGAAGAAGCCCTGTTATGTGATGATGTTGATGGTAGAGCCACGCTGGCTATAACTGATTTCATTATGAATGGGTCGGCTCGCCCGGGGTATTATCACCCGATCTACAGAAACACCGACCTTAAGTAGCAGCTTGCATTGTTGCATTTCGTCGGTCAGTGAGAGCGCTGGAGGCCCACATTCTCCTCCCTCATCCCTACCCTTTTCCCATCCCCCCTTCCCCAAGAACACAGGCTGGCAACGCATTTGCGACTCCTCTGGTGGTGCTGCTGTTTGTGGACGGTGGTGACCACTTAATATCAGGTGACGCACCTGCTCGTATACCTCCTATGATATATAAAAAATACGATGTTTTCCTTCATCAAAATCTTCGAATCAGTTGCTAGGATTGGAATCTACGTCTATCGACGCGTAGTCCGAACATACTACCAACTAAGCCATAATCGCATTCAAATGATGATATGATTTGCCGGCATGACAACGGCGTCCGCCGAGGGATGGAGTGTCTCTCGGTGGTCGCCATTGTTTTTGGATTGTACTATGCTCACCATCAGGCACAGTGCAGTCACTTTGCTGTGCTACAATAAAAAAAAAGATTGAACATAAAAGCAGAGAATATATCACATCTACATAAGGAATGACAATGAAAGATACAAAACTAACGAATATAAATAGATGCTATGTTGTATCAAGTATTTAATTAAAGTGGAATTATATTATTCAATTAAATTAAACACGGCCATTAAATATTTGCGGGCGTAATGAAGTTTATAAAGAACAAAAGACTTTAAAGGTCAAACTACGTCCTTGTACGGACAATTAAAGGCGAGACTCTATTTATATTTCAAAGTCCAGGACTTCGTTCTGCTGAAAAGGGTATTGCTAATTTATTTAGATTAATTATACGCATAATATAGAAAGCGAAATGATATGTAACTAATACTTGGAGAAATTTTCTATCTAACTGTGGAAGTTTTACCAAAATGGGTTTAAACTTTTTGTTGTTTAAACAGACAATTCAATTTTATTTACATGTATGCATATTTTTTGCATGTAAAGTAAGCCGAATTTTAATATGATTTCCGATGTATATCGTTTGCATGACAGGATAAATGCAAGGTGGACGAAATGGTCACAGTTCTTTGCTGTAGCTTGTGATGCACGAATACCCTTGTAACCCAACGGGAAGTTGTATAAAACTATTGTAATACAAGTCATGCTGTATGCTGCAGCTTCAATCTGAGTATATGAATATAAACACGTCACGAGGAATAATGAGAGTCCTGTAACTAGACAAGTTTTGAATATAAAGATGAATTGATACAGCAGAAGAGAACAACCGAAAATAGTATAGATGGATTGTGTGCTCTATAAAAGCTATGAATATGGAAATGATAATTGACAGAGGAAAGTGCATAAGAAAAGCATGTCCTGTTAAGCCTACATGTAGGTGATAATTATCGTCTGAATAAAACAATTTAACTGCACCCACAACTTCATCTTGTATTGTTATTAATAATTAGACCATACATTTTACTTAAATTTGAAAAAAAAAACATATGGCCAACTATCGATTACTGAATGACCTGGTATACTAGTAAGCATAATAACTCAGACGTTAACGTCAAAAATATTCCTTTTAACTTCTTAACAACCTCGCAGAGTTTCACGAAGTAATAACAACTTTAAATATAAACAGAGAGGGTTCAAAATCATCCATAAACAATGGCGAATCCACAGAAACTAATGACACTACAAATATTTCTGAATCCGACTCTGGTATTGTCCTCTCGATGTTTATTTGTTCCCATACACACCGATGTCGTCCGCGTATACATTATTCCTTTTATCGTGGACAATTTTTAAATGGCTTACGTTTGATACCATTATTGTGCCAATCAGCTTGAATTACAATGTCCTTTACCAGCGGCCGAACTGGGTAAGGATGTTTATTATATAGCCCGGGATACATTCGAGTTTTTGTTTCGTCTCTTTTCTCCTTTACCTTTGAACAACGCAGCTGTGGTTTATTCAGATGAGGGCCGAGTTACGGTGGACTGTCTTTTGAATTTAAATTTTGCGTTTGACGAAGAGGTATCGGTGATAGCCGAAGATCACTACTCGCGGAGTATATGAATTACGTTACTCAAAAGTTCTGCGTTCCTTTTCAAGGTGAATAGATTTTACAAAGAGACAAATATTTACCACTAGTTTTTCTCTCGTATTAACGCAGATTTGATTTAACAGCAGTCGCTAGTTAATTGATCAATCAAGTAATCAAGAATACTTTATTTAACCTCTATCTTGAGAAAGCGCTTCTGAAGAACAAAACTACCAGTGCAACTATTTGAAAGGAAAAAGGAAGGATCAAATTAATAAACGGAATGCGTACAGTTCTCGCCCAACTTATTGACCGCTCTGATTATAGACGTAAATTTGAACTCGCGTGTAATATAGTCAGCTGTTTAACAAAACAAATTTAAAATATTGTTATAGGAATCTAAAATTACCGTTTAATTATCCGTTACATGTTAAATGCCATGGGAAGCACCAGTGACCTCATATATTTTTTTTTGTTATAATTCTGGAATAATTTGTTAGATTATTTAAAAAAAATTCGAGGCATTTCATTACCAAATACATCCTATATATGAATTTTTTTTTGTAAATTTTCAGATATCTTCTATGCCGTTTAACGTATTCAGTAGCTTTGATGTAATACATATAACACATACTGTTGTACGTATTTAATTCAATATTAACACGAGAAAAACCACGGGCGAAATATAGCACATGATATTGTATACTTTGTTTTATTTCGCTATAAAAGTTCCCCATATCACACTTTAGCTTACAACGTTTGATTTAAGAGTAGCCGCTAGTTGTTCAAAAAATTGAATACGTATCGACTCTCAATAGAATTTAATCTTTCGACATATGTCGACAGCGACATATTACATTTGTACTGTAGAAAAAGCCAATATATTCGTCAGTGACATATTTAAAAACTAAATTATGTCGTACACCTCTCTCTACTGTTGAATGCCTATAAATCTCTCAGTGACCCGGTGTTATCTCCACACAGTGGTACTCGAACTGTGTCAAGTCGATTGAAATATTTAAATACACTTACATAAATGTACTAAACGAGGTCGATAATCGACCCCCATTACATTTTATCTCAGTACTCTTGATATAAAAGGTGTTGTTTTTTTCCGCCCATTAGTTTAATATCATAAGGATCGAATGTTTTTTTTTTTTTTTTCGAAATGTCTACGCTATTGACCCAGCAAGGTCTTAACAGCTTCACCGGACTACTAAGGCGAGCGCTTAAGGCACTCAGCCGATTTTATTTTGGCAACCAGCTCAAGGGTGCACGGCACACCTCGGCTTGGCTGTTGCCTGTTGAATGCAAAATCGCGACCTATCTTAGCTAACCTAGCTAACTATTCATATATGTATGAGTTGTTGAAACGTATATGTGTACCAAGCATACACGCCTCAACAACTCTTCCATATATTTATTATCGGAAAATTGAGAGTTTTTCAGTTCGATAAGGGAAAAAAGTAAACCCTTCCACTTTCATGTGTAATCGTGTAAGCGTGCACGTGTGTGGGGGTGATCGTGTAGTGTTATAGCAGTGATGTATATTTGTGTGTCACCGTATCGCGCAAGCAACGCACTCAAGGGCTCCCTACCGAGGGATCGAACCTAGGCTTGAGCCGCTGCCGTGAGAGGCCTAATCGGAGGATCGAATGTAAAAAATAATAATTATTTATTTACAATCAACTTACCTTTAATATAAATCTCATGATTACATATTTGGATGACTCTAAATTAGAATGTAATTTAATTGCTCTGGATATTAGAGCTGTACCTATAAAATTTTTCGAACTGACTACGTTATTGACCAAGCAAGGTCTTAACAGCTTCACCGGACTAAATACTGTGTACCTATACAGTTACGTCTCTCGTGTAAGGGTATTCGTAGTTCTAGTTTTCGTAGTTTATTTAATTAATCATACTATTTCATACGTTATCTATTTAAATCTATTAGTGATCTATCGTTGTGCGCATTTCACCCAAAAGCTATTGAATACAATTTGATCAATTTTTTTAGTGCCTCGTTCAAAATACTTGGTTCTTATTAAAATATACCACGATCTCTTCATAATATGATGTTATTAAAATCGTAATAAACTACGTTACAAGCGGTACCTGTTGAGCAATGTGTCTTTTCTTGCTTTGTAAATGCGAGGTAATCAATTTTTTTAATGACATTTACTCCGAACTTATAGCATTTTGTTAAAATAATTAATTAGTAAATGCAAAAGAAAACGCAGGTTTCAGCTAATTAATTTATAATTCTTAAGAGGAAACGTAGTTGGAGTTTATATAAAAAAACGAATATTAAAATTAGATACTAGTCATATAATTATTTAGAAATTGTGGAACAAAAGACGGTTACAGAATTGTATGTAGGTAATTTTACATAATTTTTATGAAATTCTAAATCTAAGGCTTTCTAACAAGCTATCGGTTTCTTTCTGTGCATAGTATTCATAATCTGTGTTCGGGTTATGTTACTACTAGCCTCTGCCCGAGACTTCGTTCGCTTAGAATAGTTACTTGAAGCTAACGCTAACGAAAAAAAAAGGAAAAAGAACAGCGATTTTGAAACATTCTTCGTTGATGCTCTGCTCCTATTGGCTTAACATGATGATAGTCCTTCCTCGATGAATTAGGTATATAACATTGAGAGTGAGAGAATTTTGAAAATCTTACCAGTAGTTTCTGAGATTACCCCCTATAACGTCACATATTCACAAATTAACACAAACTTTACCTCTTTATAAGCAGTCTCTTTAGTATAGATAATTTTATTTTTACAAGTGTTACTTACGATTTTGAACAAAAATAAAAACTCATTTGGAACTTACCTACGCCAATATTTTTTTAAACAAATAAGCAGTCTTTCATCTTTGTTACATATTCGTAATTAACTTCTGTCGACCGTTATATCGTAGGTTCTAAATCAATCAATTTTCATACGAGTTAAATTCCAGTTAAAAGTTTTTCATTAATAAAAAAAAGAGAGTGAATGAACCCCGAAAAGAAAAAATGTTCAAAGAAATTGCGCATTCTCTTTTAAAACCAATACGTCGTCCATAAAAACACCTTTCATACATAAAACCGAGATCTCAAAACACTCCGTTCGAGGATGGGGCTGCCATGTAAAAAGTCACAAGTCCGGGACAAATAAAAAACATGTTTATTAGGGTGGGTCAAAAAAAAACAACTATTTTTTTTTACTTTATACTCTGAAAAATAGGTTGGTTGGTTGGTTGGTACCTCAAAAAAATATCTCCACGAATGAGCTATTAATTTTTATTAGGCAGTCTTCCGCCTCTTATTTTTTCCTAATTATTAGAAAGAAAAATTAATATCTCGGTATTCACAATTTAAAAAGAATATCTCGTCTCTAGTATTTGTAGGAAATATTCTATAAAAAAGATCTCTTAAATTTTTTTAACCTTACTGTTTAAAAGTTATTGATGGTTGAAGTTTAATTATTCATCATGATGATATAAGAAAAAAGAAGTATGGCTGATTTTTTTGGCCCACCCTAATGTTAATATTTATAGATAGTTAATCGCGACTTCTTGCGCTTGGAATTCAGCAAAATTTATTTAATTCTTAATCGGTGTTATTACAAAAAAGTTAAACACGTTTTGAACGCTAGCTTTAAAAAGATCTCTCGGTGAATGTTCGCCGCCTTGCTCTTTTGTCTCGCTTTGGTTAGGTTAGGTTACATTTGCGAAAAAAGGATAACGCGATGTTGCTTCGGGCGAGAGCGGTGCATTTCGTACGAAACCTTTTTTAAACCAAGTATTTAACTTTTTTGTAATAACACCGAATAAGTTTTAGCATTTAAACACTAAGCGGTGCTATGCGAGAAATTTTTAACTTATGGGTGGATGCTAGCCAGAGGGACTTAGAAAAGATCTTACGATCACACTATGTTATCTTCACGAGGAAAATTACAGGAATTCCAACCTATGCCAATCAAAGTTGTGTTAGCTATTAACTAAGTCACCATTGCTTTAACGAGTGTCCTATCTAAATTACGCATGGGTCGCTCACGGTATAGGACACATTAGTTTAATATATTTTCGCGGAACTCTTTTCTTTGAATGGATAACTGCTTTATGCGCGTCAAGCGATATTTTTGCATGAGTTAAACTTATAATTTCGCGTGATGACATGCTACTAAGCGTCATCGTACGTATTGCGCTTGTGCGGTTAGCGTCAAACTAGCGACGTGTTGTACTTGTGTACAATGTATATGTATGTGTATTGGTAGTTTGTATTAAGATTGTACAGCGCATTATATGTTTGATTAATTAATAGACTGTTTTAAAAACGTGTATAGTTATTGCTCCAATTGACAATATATTTGAAAACCAGATTAATGTTAATAATTTCTATGAAATTTACATAATTTGTACTAGATTAAATTCAAAAATTCAAAAACAAAAGACAGTCGTTATGACTGTCACAACTTTTTTTTTCTAAATTATTTATTGATTGAGTTTTCTGGCGATTTTTCTTTTAATTAATATAATGTCTTAAAATCATATTCATATAATCTACAGGAGTTTTTTTTCATAAATTCACAATGTCTCAAATGGTTCACTAAAAAAATGCGAAAAGTAGTGTAAACCGGAGAGCTGGCAACCCCAATCGCGAAGTCCGATGCGTGCAACTTTGTAACGTCGATAGTGCATCAATCAGCAACATCGGCTCCCAATAATAATAAAGTAAGCAGAGTATCAGATTCGAGTACCGTCCACCCTGCAAACATTTCCGAGAATTCAGTTTCTGTCGCGTGTACTGTTTTAATGAAGGCTTAAGAGACAAAACAGTTGCATGCGGTGCGACAAGTAATCTAATAAAACTGGTTAAATGCATTGTTTTGTGGTTTATTCTAACTACAACCTTATCGGCGTAAACCTTGTTTTTAATACCTAGTTCATATTAATGAATTATATTTAATCCGAAAACAATCCGTTATTTCGAATGTGCAACTATTATAATGAATTTGGTGTTCATCAAAATTTATTTTAGAAAAGCTTAAAAAAATCAAACAATATGTATGAGATAGAATTAAAATATTGAAATAAAAATTGAAAATGTTGTGTACAATTTGTAATCGGATTGCAGATATTTAATCTTACAATAGTTTCGTTATCCATTGAAATGTCAGTCAGTTATTTGTAATTGTACTATTTGTAAAAAAAAATATTGTGTGGTTTAAAAAACCACGGTCCAAACATTTTATAGGGTCGTAGGCAAACAAGTGATATAGGGTATTAAACTTGCGTTTTTAATTTTAACTTAATTATTGGAAGCCGGGAATGATAATGGACACTCAATAGTACACAAGATATCCAACTGGCAATTTTAATCTCAATCTGCGTATTAGAGTACGGAATACATGATAAATACAATAATTCAAATGATAGACGTATGTTAAAACGGAGCACAATATTTCTTTATATTATTGAATCATTTTGAATTGAAACATGGGCACCTCTATATTGACTTTGGTTGCTCTGCCGAGCGCCTTTCATTTTATCCCTATTCCGCAGTCGCACGCCTGCTGTAGTGCGACATGCCATAGATCATCATCAGCCTGTAAGAGAGCCACTGCAGGGCTATAGGCCTCTTCCCGAAGGAAGGTATGGGCGTAATCACCACACCAGCCCACGACATATTGGTGATTTCAAACTCTGAGAAATCCACAGTTCTGTATTTTTCCCACCTACAGTAGTACTACAAGAACATTTCTCAGGTTCAGGTTTCCTCACGATATTTTCCTTCACCGTCAGCCGATACTGTTACCAATTTAAATTAGTAAATGTACGCGAATTCCGAAAAATTCGTTGGTACATGCCGGGGTTCGAATCTGCGGACATCGAAATTATATTCCACTGGACAAACCACTACGCTACCACGTTTTTATGCGATAGATGAATGAGAAAATGGAGACATAGGAAAAAAGTTTCACTTTAAGAAACTAGCTTTCCGCTCTGGTATTAATTACATCGGTGTACTAAAGTCGAAAATGAACGTCGATCTCTCTCTATTTTGTATATATTATTAAAGATCCCCTTACTGTGTCATGTTTCACTAACGATCTTTAGTATAGCACTTTTAGGGATTATTTAGAGGACTAGGAGAGACTTTTAAAGAGTAAAAAACCTTCATTCTTGCAATTATCGTCTTTTATAAAATTAATACTTTATGATTCGATAAACCTTTTTTGTCTTATTGCTGTGACAGTTAGTCCGGAAGTTTTAATTTTCATGGAAAATATGTTTATATTATAACTCGACAAAATGATGCCATACAAATTTATATGTATGAACATTTTAACAAGGAAATTATATACACAATGTACATTTCCTATAACTCATTTGTAGCAACAAATTATAACAGAAATATATAAAGTCGTGGGCAACATAATTTTATACTCTTAAGTAGTTGTTACCTGCGGCACCGCATGTGGTTTTTAAAAATGTATTCAACAAATGTAAAATTGTGAGTATAACCTTTCTCGATAAATGAGCTATTTAAAATCGAAAGATTTTCTCATATCGGACTGGTAGTTCCTGAGATTAGCGCGTTTAACCATACAAACAAACTCTTCAGCTTTATATATAAGTATAGATTCATAACAAAGTACAGGTATAGTACGTGAAATCACATACAAAAAGGGTTACTCATGTCTTCATTCGAAAATGTACACTGCTTCTAAAATATCTTAATCACAAAGCAATTTTTATCACGGCCCGTCCAGCAATGTTAATAAGAGCCGATAACGAAAATAAAGCCATTACCTAAATCAGTAAAACTAACACCGTTTCACACTTTAAAACCGACAAGCCGAATTCAACTTTAAACTGTTGTGGATATAATCTTTATTCCTTAGTTTCGCGGTCGTCATATATCCCGGCTCGCAATTTATCTCGCCATTGGACGTAAAAGCAATTAATCAAGATCCGTTGTCACATAATATACGGTTAAAGAGAAAAAGATGATTCCGAAACTAATTATCGAGGATGTTGTGTGGATTTTTTTTTGGTCGGTTTAACACCTCTCGCCCCTACCATTTGTCGGCTGTTAGCCTTCGGCTCATATCGGCATTTCATGTCGAGATAACAATACTCGTGTGGATAGAGACGTCAACATCGCGTTCAGAATGTGTGGATTCTCACTTTTTTTGGTTTTAATGGTTGTAAATGATGTCGCTTCCAAAATGTAGTACACATTAAACATGGTAGACAATTTGTGACACAAGTAAAATAACTATTAACGAACTACTAATCATAATGCAGTTAATAGCTTCTTTATCGCCGTTGCGATTTGAAACTCTATAAAACGAAAGAGCAACAATAAAAAGAGACAAACATATACATATATAGGATTTTACATGCGAGAGAATGAGATAGAATACATTACGCAGTGTTTCTTATATTCGGAGTCTACTCATTTTTATTACACATGGTTTTATTATATTAAGGTACGGTGCAATACATTTACCGAGAGATCTTCTATTCAACGGTAGTTGTTGCTACCATGCAATAAACTCTTCTAAGTAGCTGGATTTAAGTACATATCACGAAACTTAATCAACGGTTTCGAGTGCATTATATAGAGGAAACTGTTCAGCTTGCAATATTACAGCCAGTTATATTCTTTTTTAATATCAACATGATATTATTACGTCTCGGTATCTCCGAGTTCCTCTCAAAGGAACAAGCCGTAGATGGACTTTGCAGTGTTGATTTATTAAGCTCTCATCGTTCTTGCTTTATCATCGTATCGGATTCGTTTGACTGTTTATTTTATAATGAGACGTTGTCCACGTCGTTTCGCTTGGCAACTTTTTGTTCGTGTTTATTTATTTTATTATTCTGCATTCATTACGACATGCGATATGTTATAGCTGTTATATGTTATTAAGTAGGTCGGTAAAATATTTCTTAATCATTTGAAATTATACGAAATCAAACTAGATTTAGGCAGAAAAACCAGTTACAGTTGTTTGGTTTGTCGAATACTCATCTTTTTAATAGTACTTAATTCTGTAGCATATTAGAATAGTCACTATACTAAAAGTATTTCCATGATATGTAAATCATTATATTAAATGATAATCGGAACAAATCTTAATCATTTGTTTTGATCTTAATCATTGGAAAATATAGTTTGAATTAATGTTCTTGGCAAAAAAAAACTTTATTTTCAACTAATTTTTTTCCGTACCTTTGTCATCGATCATGATCTTCAATTTTAATTACCCATTGGTATATTTTTTAAATTTTAAAAACATGTTATACTATTTTATTAACATTTTCGGTTTCTTTCTAGATTCAAATTTGATCATGATCACGTTTGAAGATTAATCGTGATAACGAGCGTATAGCTTTACTTTCAAATTTACATAATGGATTTTATGGATTAATGTATACTGATATCTCAACACAGTTAAAAGTGGATTACAACCTAAAAATGGCCATAAAGAATGGAAATGCAAGCGCTATAAAAACAATAACGTCATTAAAACAAAAAAAGTTAATAATAATTAAACAGTGAATATTTAATAAACTACTAATAATAATAATGTATATATGTATATATATGCTCACGGATACGATTTTTACGTTAAAAAAGAAACTACATATAAGCAAAAAAAAGGTGCGGACCAAGAGTCTGCAGACTAAAACAAAATATAAAAAAAAAACACAGTTAAAAAAAGTACATCTTACACTTATCATATAAGTTCAAAATGAGCTAAATCGAATTATATTCTTACATAGCATGTTTATTGTTCTTAGGATTCTCAGTTTTTATACACCGAAGACGAAGTTCAAATTTTGCAGTTCATAGGGTTTTTAATTTTTTTTTTATGATTTTACATGTATAGAATTTTAAGATCTTGAAAAATAACAGAAAAAGTTAGGAACGGCTTATTTTGGAACGTAACGGTTCATATATTCACATTTAACGAGAATGTCTCTAGATCATAGATATCGTGATTGTCAATGGATTATCTTGTCAGTTCCTTGCATTTTAATTTATCTACAGTGGATGTCATTACAAAATTTGTAATAGATTTTTTCCTTCAAAGATCTTTTCCTATCTATCCCCTTTCCTCACACTGTTCAAGCCGGATAGTACTAAATGGTTTTAATTAATTACGCTCACTATCGATCGAACGCGGCTTGTAATTAGTCGAAGCATTCTAAGGGAATCGAGAAATATATTTTTAACCACGGCTGATAGTTGGGACATTTTCTCTTGGGTTTTATAAACGTCTTAAATTACTGTGAAAATACAACACAACATAGATCTAGTTGAATGGACAGAATTTATTTGGCGAATTGCGCAATTTTTTGCTCCAAAAAAAAAAGAGTTACGTAACGAGTACCTATCGTGTAATAATCAATAATCACAGACAGAATCAGTCGTCAAAAACGCATTCAAAATGCAAAATTACAAAATTTCAAATTACAAAAAATGTAAAGAAAAAAATACGTGTGGCACTCGGGGACTGCCGCGGTAAAGCTATTGCATAGCATTTTTTATTAACTTATGCAATTATAACTATTTATTTATTTTATTTATGCAGTATTTTTTTTTCTTTGATATTAATTCAAGTTACACTTTTTGAGCGTGGTGACCGATAAGAAAACAATTTTTTTTCTTTTTAAATAAATGAGAAGTTAATATTGTTCAAAATATTTTTATTATCTTACAATACATGTAGGTTATTCAGGAAAACACTTTGTACATAAATTATACGAGTACAGATATTCACTGTTGTACATAGATGATAAATACCTATACACCAGTATACTTTCTCACAAACAGCTGATTACGTATTCGTCCGATTTTGCCAAAATAAAATCGGCTGAGTGCCTTAAGCGCTCGCCTTAGTAGTCCGGTGAAGCTGTTAAGACCTTGCTGGGTCAATAGCGCAGTCATTTCGAAAAAAAAAGTCTCGATCCGTGCGAGCTTTTTACAGTCGTACCATATATATGTTAAGCGAACGCTCGGCCGAACTACATGGTAGGCAGAGTGGGGGGTGTTAGGTTTTTTCGTTACGGAATTTTTGGATTCGGTCTCCACGCTCAAGGCTCGCGATAGAAGCTATGCAATAGTTTAACAATATCATATTTCTTACGAGTCTTAAAAATCTTACACAAACTTTTCTGTTTAATTTTCAAGATCCTAATGAATAATTATGAATTTGCTATTTTTGTGGGTGTTTTTGGTCGAGTATTAAATTATGAAACGCGGGCAGAGTTAGATTTTCTTGCAGATTAAAAAAAATATATGCTTATTTTTATAAATCATATAAACGATGAGGTGGAGATGAGGAGTCAAACGAACAGGTGGGTCACGTGATGTTAAGTGATCACCACCCTCCACAGACACTTGCATCACCAGGAGAATCGCAAGTGCGTTGCCAGCCTGTGTTCAGGGATGGGGGAAGGAAGGGAAAAGGAGAGGTAGGCCTCCGGCGTTCTCATTGACCGAACGAAACGCAAAAATGCAAGCACTGTTACGTCGCATCGGTTTTCTATGAGAGGGTGGTAGTACCCCGGGCGAGCCGACCCATTCATACTGAAGCTAGTAATAGCTTCAGCGTGGCTCTTACACCTTTTTTTTACATGGAGAAATCGATACGGATACCCACCTTAGCCGGGCAGCTGAGGATGGGTTATGTCCGACTTGCACTGACTAAAACCCCATGATGCCTTCACTCACCTATAGGCCGGGGAACAGGAGCTGCCGACTGGCAATGCGTCTTCTCCCCGGCAGGTGTTTCTAACAACGGCCTACAATTCCTGATAGTGCATGAATAACTTTTAAAACGTTCCTGTAATTTTAATGTTTCTTCTGATTTATACCTAGACTAATTAATAGATCAGAGAATTAATTTTTGTCTTCCTTATTGCAGATGTCAGCTGTCGATCCAGACTGCGGCGTTAATGCGATAGTAAACTATACTTTGGGAGAGAGCTTCGGGAAGCCCCAGTTCTATGTGAAGGCGGACTCCGGTGAATTGTGTATCTCATCACCACTGGACTACGAGACTAATAGCGAGTTTGAATTCCCCGTCATTGCTACTGATAGAGGTATGTGTAATTGTAATTGATTTATAATTTAAATTGGATCTTCGTTTCTGGAGTTTCATTTTAATCACAAAAAAATTGTGCAAATGGTGGTGATTATATTTTCTTTATATAGTTAATAATAAAGATTACCGACATTACCAAATCACTAATTCTTTTACCACTGTCTGATTCTATTCGTATATATTATTACTAAGCATATATATTAGGGTGGCCCAAAAAAACCGACTATTTTTTTTTTTTTGAGTCTCGGGTGAAAATATGTTAGTTTTTGATGTTTGAAGAGCCCTCTCCAAAAGACAGTCCAAAAAAAATTTTTAAGAGGTCACTTCAAATTTTTTAAAATTTCCAAAATCGTCTAAAATCGATTTTTTTTAAATTATTTTTCTCATTATTTTACTTTTTTCTACAAGAAAAATGATAAAGATCCTGAAAATCTCAAGTAGCAATTTTAATATTTAAAGGTCGCAAGAAAAAAAAGTTCAAGTTCGTTGATATTCATATTCAGAAGTAGCTCGAAAAGATATAAAGTACTTGTCCTGGAAACCTTGAAAAATTTGGAGCGACCTTTAAATATTAAAATTTCGACTTGAGATTTTCAGGATCTTTATCATTTTTCTTGTAGAAAAAAGTAAAATAATGAGAAAAAAAATCGATCTTTGACGATTTTGGAAATTTTAAAAAATTTGGAGTGACCTCTTAAAAATTTTTTGTGATCTGTCTTTTGGAGAGGGCTCTTAAAACATCAAAAATTAACATATTTCACCCGAGACTCAAAAAAAAAAAATAGTCGGTTCTTTTGGACCACCCTAATATATATATACTAAGTATTCCCACAGCCTCTAGTTTTTCTAGGGCGTTATATCAAGTAATAATTTTTGACACTTTATTTTATATCTATATGTAAAAAAGAATAGATTCTATATTGACTGACAAAAAAGTAGCGGATTTTCATACAAACTTCTATCCCCCTCAGGATCCGAATTTCCAAAAATAATTCTTTAGTCACGGCCCTAGGTCCAGTAGTTTGGACGATGAGCTTAGTTAGCCAGTATTATATATTATACCCTATAGTTCAACTTTTCGCGCGATCGTCCTACGGCGTGTCAGGCGTTGGAGGGGATGAGGTACGCTCGATGTAAATGGCACCAGGTGATGTAGGTACTGGAAGGAAACAATATGCTACCTAATCCCGCGAACGTCTGTTACTAATTCACGGGGGTGGGTGTTGTAGCAGGGATGGGAACACAAAGTGGTACATCACCCAGCTAACGCTTGTTACAACCCAGGACAGTCACGCACGATCTTATCTACCTATAGCAGAAATTCCTTTAAAATGGTAGATTAATTTTTAGAAATAATGATATATCTACTTTGCTTGCATACTAAAGATTATGTATTTAGAATAAAAAATGCAAATTCACAAATATATAATTAAAAGCATATGACTGGTTGAATTGTCTATTGCGTAAAGAAAAATGATATTGGTAAACGATATAATAACCTACCGCGTAGTATTCGCTTCTAGCTAACATAACTTTTCACTTTATAAGGCTTATTGCTTTGCAAATAATCGGAATTAACGAGAAGCTATTGCATGATGTCCTCATAATATATGAACATATATTACTCAGACCCGATAACTCTCGGTCCCTTATACAATTATATAAGTAGGCTAACGGCATGCCTTGTCCAATACGTTAACGTTATCGACAAACTTTCAGATAAATTAATACCTTAGTAATTAGTTTCGGTAAACCGCAACATTCAATAGAATAAGTAAATTATTTTGTACGAATTGTAATTTATTCACCGGTTCTGTTTAGATTTGCCGTCTTAATGTGCATTAAATAATATTAAATTCTAAATTAACAAGTGGTGGTTAATTATGAATAACGATGTATTGGCAATGTTAAGTACTCAGTAATTAAAATCATTTATCCACCAATTATGTATTTCGTAATAACAAAAAAAAAAAAAACAGAAATTATGGAAATAAAAATGTATTGCTTAGAGTATGTAAGTGCATTACTTCAGAAATGCGGCACGTTTTAGGCTAATTCATATTTCGATTTATTTGTAATTAGCTTCTGCCCGCGATTTCGTTTGCGTGGAATAATTACTGTGGGCTAACGCTTACACGCAGTGGAAACTCACAAAGAAAAAAAAAAACAAGTTTAAAGTATTTTCCATTGGTGTTCCGCTCCTATTGGTCTTAGCATTATAATATAGTGCTCGGTTATAGCTCAATAAATGCGCTATCTAACACTCAAAGAATTTTTCAAATCGGACCAGTACTTGCTGACATTAGCATGTTCAAGTAAAAAAAAATCTTAATAATATTTGTTTAGATTATGGGGAAAAAAAAAAGTATAAAAAAAATATTCCAAAAATTGTACGGACAAATGAGTTAGATATACGTAGGTAGTTCTTACATATAATACTAAAAAAGAATTTGTATTTAAATTTACATTACTAGAACATAGTTTGAATTTGCTATTAAATATCATTATTTAGCCTTTACAATGAAATTCCATTATGACTATGACTATGGGGTCGAATCTGAAAATCGCGACATACATGTCGACTTGTTCGATAAAATGTCATGTCATTATTATATCTTTGAAACATATTTCACACCTCATTTAGGTATGTTAAATAAATAAAATACATTTAAATAATTGCGAAAACAATAATAAAATGAACGTTACAAAGTTTCTGCAGCACGTATATTAAAATATTTTACATATTCAACACCTTATGTTTAATGTTGTACCTTCATTGTGTACATAAAAGGCACGTTTAAAAGGACAACAGTGCTGTTTTATAGACCCTCGCGGTACTTTGTTTTCACAACAAAGAGGTTTTACTTCATAATATCAGTAAAATATTTATTTCTCTCTTATACAAAGTAAATATGAAGTATGCTAGTAATATCGAATGTTGATAAAAATATAATTAGAATAAATGCCAAATTATTGGATAAGTGAATGAAATTGACTAAATCGGAAAATAAAGGAAACAAACCACAATAATTTTTGGATAGGTTTTATATACTCAGACAAATATTATCTCATGTACACTTGATATTTCAGGAATTTACGTAGTGTGTATTATTAATAACACTCTTATATGCGGCTATCATTTTTAAGAATATTTTGAAATATAATAATTTGCGATTTAACTTCCATGGATATTACGAAAACAGAATTAAAAGAAAAGTCGATCACAATATTATTCGACTTTCATAATAGCCCCTATAACAATGAAAATAAAATTAAATCGGACTTTTAACACGATCTGAGTTTAATATACAGTTTCTTAACTCTAGATACATAAAGATATCCATACAACCCTTCAATACAGCGTCCACTGCATGTACAAAATAAAACAAATAATTATCAAACGCGCTGACATCAGCATAAATCAACATGCTGTCAATTAAACATGGCATTACAACAATGGAAACAATCACCGCACCAATTATTTATTTATTCGCAGGAGGCCTTTCGACGACTGCCGTGGTAAAGATCCAGCTAATTGATATCAACGACAACGTCCCGGCCTTCTCAGTCAAAGACTATAACGTATCCTTGAAGGAAGGGCGGATATCTTCGAGCGAACCGATAATTGCTGTATCAGCGACCGACACAGATTCAGGAAGATTTGGAGCTGTCAATTATAGAATCGTCAGTGGAAACGATAATGACGTGTTCAGGATCGACAGAAGCAGCGGAGAGATACTAATCACGAAGCCGGCTCTGATAGATAAGGATAGGAAATTTGATCTGGAAGTGTCTGCGACTGATGGCGGAGGTTTAACGGCTCCCCAAGGAGCTGTAGTGCACGTTACAGTAATACCTGCTGGTGTTGGCGCAGCCTTGTTTGATAAACCAAGATATAATTTTCGTGTGAAGGAAGATGTGAGGATTGGAACAGTTATTGGTAGTTTGAAGGCGACTTCCAGTGATAGAGGTGAGTCTTTTTGTAATTATTTAGTAACTTACAACTCTTTTGGTTATATAACATTGACTTAGTTTAGTAAGTAATGTTTTATGATTATTGACTAATTCTTTTATATACAGTTATATATTTTTATCGTGTCATTTTAAAGTGGATACCATAATAGCGGCCAACGTTGTTTTTTGGGCTGCAGACTACTCACTATTAGTCGATATGTCGTCATTTCGCTGTTTACAATAATATTAATAAATATACCCCCACTATACTATAAATAGAACCCCACCATTGGACCGAAAAACTTTTCCCAAAGAATGGTACGGCCATAATCACCACGCCAACCCACGATGTACTCACGATTACAAACACAGAAATCCGGAGTTCTATATTCTTCTCACATTTTTTGGGTTCAGGTTTCCTCAAAATAATTTCTCCCTAAAATTCCTTCACTTACAGTGTTACCAATTCGCAATCGATATCGATTGGAATTCCGAATCGATATTCCGTTGGTCACTAATAGACTATCGCGGTCCACAAGCTAATGTTTTCTGACTACAAGAGTTATCCTTGTTCAGTATCAGAACATCTTATAATTATTTACGTCATATGAAACGTAAGAGAGATATTATTAGGTAAACATATAAGATACAGGAAAGATAAACTTTGTACGTAAATATTAATGTGGACAAAGCGGGTACTACCGTTCGTTGAAATTACCTTATAGCTTCATTTTGCTTTAACAAATTTATTGAAATCGTGCCACAATAGTTTCTTTATAAACCTTCGGCGATAGCGTTTTATTGCAAGATTTAAAAACATTTTTTTTGTCATGGCAATGGTCAACGAACTTTCAGTCCATCTGATAGTAAGCAATTGACGTAGCCTATAGACGTTTGTAGCATCAAAAGCATTAAATTCTTAATGCTGAATTTTCTAAACCTACCTCCTTGAAGAACTTCATACTATAAATCCCATAAAAACACGTCAGCAGAGAACTTATTCGACAACCGGAGTACTTTAAAATTCCCCTGGCATGGAACTTTCCGTGACCATTTAAGTGTATATCCCACGAATTGTTATATATATGAATAGCTAACTTAATTTAGCTTAGACAGATTCGTGACATTGCATCTGAGGCAGTGCCTTAAACGCTCGTCTTAGTAGTCCGCTGAAGCTGTGAAGTCTCATCTGGTTAATAGCGAAGTCAGTAGGAAAAAAAAACATTTAGGTTTCAAGCTTTAAAGATGAAATCTCAATTGATGACGAGCGATGGAATCGTTCAAAGTAGCTACAGACATTATACTAAAATTCCTTAGAACAGAACCTATTATCCAAGCGGTAAAACGTATAAAAAAGAAAAACCTTGCCGTGGACTTAAGTAGGTCGTTTGAAAAGGAATGTTCTGGCATTGATTCGTTTTCTTCACATAAACTCTAACTGCAAAGTGGATACATATGTCCAGACAGTTTACCCCTTAAGAGTCATGCGACCGTAAAAGTATATTAACAATTTCGCTGCAGTCCCTCACTTAGACAACACATGAAACCATTGGGATAACTATGCAGAATCGTAATCGGCCATTGTCTCGAGTCAAGATCACGACTGTGTGATGGGCGGGAAACATTTGCACCATCCACATGTATTCTTAGAAACTGATTTTCATGAAACCGTACCTCATTTGCACTTACAATCTTAATAACATGGATTGACTAATTATACAAACGCTTTTGACTTAAGGTATGCACGACTTAGAAGCGAATTACATCTACTTGTAAAAGAAAGCTAACTATAGCCCGCACTTGGATTAATTAAAATTTGATGTACGGAAATGGTACCTTTTTTTTATAAAAATTTTGTAATGTAACCTATGTTTGTACCCCTAAATGCGGTATTACATGATTATCGGTTAAGTAAACGTAAATAAAACCGTAGTAAATAAAAAAAAATACATTCTTATTTATAATATTAGTTCAGTTATATCTACAAAAACAATACTTTGCTTTAGTAACAATAGCAGCTAATAGGTATCATAAAATATAATCAATTATTTTGCTGACTAATAATTTGCTGCTTTCGCAATTTGTAAAAATAACAAGATAATTAAATTAATATTCGCTTGTCATTCATTGTTATCGAGTGTGAGAAACATAAAGTCCCTATTCGCACTTATTTGTGGTTGTATAATGTTTCTTTGTTCACACGTGCGATAACACCGGCGGACCGTAAGCATTATTATACTGGTAATTTCTATAGCTATTCGATAAAAAGTTCAAATTATTGTCTATAACGGTAACTCAAACATTAAACCTTACGTCATTTGAAATATTAATTAGACACCTATTGATTTAGACGACGGAAAACAATGCGTACTCTCTTAGACATGTCGTATAAATATTCGTTGAAGTATATAAGCTACTCTAGCAAATGTTGCTTGCACAATAACATGGCCTACATAAATCTTTTATTACGTCACCGGCAATATCTTATACTTTATAATTATTCTGTTATTTTTTTAATTATTAATATTTTATCAGGGACGTCAGCACACTCGATTTTAATTTTATTTCTCGCTCGCATAGCCACCTTGATCATTAAACATAAAGTTTCAAAGATGGCCGGTACAGTACAGTTTCTATAAAAGAGTTCAGTAAATCGTACATAAACACTCCTTGGAATTAATCTTTCGTATTGACCGTTTATCACACCGTTTCCTAAAGCCGGTGTACGGCGATCTGACCCCGTTGAAATATAATGCCACTGAGAACCATTCAGATATTTCTATAATAAATAGGCATTCCAAAATCAAATTTATTTGCTTGTTAAATCAATAATTAAGTCGAGAATGGGCGATGAGCTGACACTGGTCGTATATTAATTTTATTTGCATAGATAAAGTCATTCTTCGAATGAAATTTTACGCAACATTTTACGAATGTTAATCAGTAAATAAATATAATCAGTAAGTAAATATTGTACGTGAAAATACTTCATAATTTAAACGTTTAGTATTACGGAATGGTTTAAAATATAAATAATTATATCTTTTCTATGCATTGAACAATATAAAGCTAAATTACTGTTCGGATCTCCAGTCAAGGCAAGAAAAAAATGAAATTATGTTTAGGTTATATAATGGTGATGTAAAATTTCTATAGAAATTTATTAGTATTAGATTAATTACATAATACATAAATGAAATAAATCCACCAATCTAGGCATAAAACTATATCACAAAAGACTTAAATCACTAACTAGGATATAAACTACAAAGAAAGGGTTAATCAAAGAAATAAACATTAGTTTTATCATTTCCTCTCCTATTCGATCCCTTCATAGTGTCCAGTTTTTCAAGTTCATTTATACATTGTAAATTTATAAATATGAACCTAATAATAGATGGTATCTCTCATAAACATATTGCCAGCATCTTTCACACACTTAAATTTGAAATTTTGGAATTTTGTGTTTAGTTTTAAATTCGGTTAAGAAATGAATATTATTTTTCATGCAAACTTTGTGACATTATTGAATCCTTTGAAAGGTCGAGGTTACAACAATTGAGCTCTTAAACAATGTCTTAATTATTCAATTTCAGCAGGTAGTAATTTGGTCTGAGTGAATATGAATCAGTTGGGACATACATAGATAAATATTATTGTATTATGTATTTATGGTTTGTATAAATACTTTGCCTAAATTATTTATAGAATTGGTCATTGGTCATCCATTGATACAGATTGTTGGAGAATTCACATTGCCTATTCGGATTATACCCCGTAACTAAAGTGTATAACTTCACTCACATCACTTACAGTACAATAAACCATCACTGACATATTTCTGTCAAAACATTTATCAAACCAATAAAGGAAATTATAAAAAAAAAAACTATCAAAACTTGTTCTTTATAACTTTTAATGGTCTATAAAGACGTTATAAATAATCTGAATGAGTGCGAACCAATGTTTCGTGAATACAGCTTTTTATTGCTCCATTTATTGACATGTCAGTGTAAATGAGTCTTTTTTTATACAATTACGGCATATTTCATAAATTTTTTGTTGCAATCTTCTCTTAATCTTCTAATCTTATCACATTTAATAGGAATCAATCAATTATACTGATGTATTACATTCCTTTAATTATGTATTATCTGAACTGTAATCTTGCGGCAGATTTTATCAAGTTTCTAATTAGATTTAATAAGAATTGAAAGCTTATATAACGATATTTTAAAATTGATATTCATTTTAATACTAGAATGTAAACTGTCAGTAAAAAAAATATCAGCAACAATTTTAGACCACGTATCACACCAAAGCGTAATGCCAAAATACCAATTTAAAAATGGCCGATACGAATTATATATCAGACATGGCCAAACCTCAGCAAAATTAATATTATATTGCGACCTTTATACGCGTAATTTTACATTATAATGGCATATAATCTAAATTTGTTATATTCAAATCGATATTTAACCATTTATTTTTTGTAAAATATGTAATTAGAAAGCATTAATTTTAGTATAGTCCTTCTCCAGTATCCTCATATATTTGATTATTTGAATAACAGAGAAACTTTGTTCATCAGTATCACTATAATTTAAATTTATTATAAAACAAAGTTGCTTTTGTTCTTACGCAACGGATTTTGATACGAGTTTCATTATGTAATTCTAAACTAAGTGTTCCAGTGAAGTCATAAGAAGGAGTCTTAGGGCACTTCCATTAATAACATTAATAAATCTCATAAAATATATCAAAAGTCCTTGATGTATAATAACCCGTTTTATCTTCTAGATAATATTAAAAAATAATTGTCTATTTTCAACCCTTTTTGACGTGACAACGTCTTATAAATTGGTTTGCCGGGTGACACTTCAAGAAACTGCGTTACGCTCCGCTCACGTTATGCGCTAACAATGAGAGCGAGTGAGAGGCATGCGTCCCTTCCACTCGGGCATGGTTAGCCCGCCTAAGAGCGAGAGAGACTACTATACGAATGAATATTCACATTAAAATTATTTTACCACTCAAAGTCGTTGTCACGTAAAACTTTCGCCCGTATACCGACTATACAGGCAACCAATTTTTTTTTTTTTTATCTATATTATTATTATAGATCAATATTCCAATTGATCACGTTAGTTACGTTTAGCAGCTAATATAGATCAAAATAACATTGTACGAGGAATATTTTAGAAAATATCACAGAACCAAAATACACCTTAGAAACAGAAATGTCGTGAGAAGGGTATATATATAAATAGCAATTGTATTATAGGGCATATTTTTAAGGACAACAAAATAACTTTTTCCATACATCCATTTACCTACAATAGCTGGGTTATGAAGGTGATCTTTAACGGTATTATCAAAGTAATATTCCGAGGAAATAGTTTAAACGCGTACAGATATTTCTAATAATGTCTGTACAATCGGACATCAATGATAAATCAAAGTGTAGTACTATGGCCAATAAAACACGTTTGCTATCTCACTCGTGGCAATGCGTTGCGTTTCGCTAATATTTATACAGCCTGACTTTCCATTCACCTGTGTATCACACCGTGGTGTAATATAGTAAAATTCATGTGAATCTTTTTCTTTTTTAACCCTGATTTCTAAATTTTTTTATGTGAAACATCTATAGGTGCTGGTAAACCTGATTGTTAGTGTGGCGACGACGTGACGATGGCATGTGGAAGCGACTGCGCGTAATCTCTCTTGCTGCACTGAGCTCGTATACCTATAGTACTTTGAGAATTTGAGTATTTGAGATTCGTTCAATTCGAACAATTTTGATGTTTCAAATCTGTCAGGTGTCCCGTGACGACTCAATTTTTTATAAAAGAAAGATACTTACTGATAATTTTGGATCGAATCTGACAACATCATGGCTACTATACCTATAAATATAGTGTAATGTTCTGTGAAACAGTTTATTTGTTAGTATACCGTATTTTAGAAGCAACAGGGTACAGTTACGATCCATTATATGATCGACATATGTGTTACATAAATTTTTTTTTCGCACTGACTACACTATTGGATTTGCAAGGCCTTTATAGTTTCACCGGACTATCGAGCATAATTTCCAATTTATTGTCTGAGGGTTAAAGATCAAGAGATACGTGTATGTATGTCAGCTGCTTGATTACCATCATATTTCCACATTTTGGAAATGCAAACCCGATTTAATTTTATGATTATTGCTCAAACCCTAAACCTTTTTTACCGATTGAATTTTATCATTAATTCTTGATTCGTATCAAAAAGCGGAATGTTATATCGCATGACAATATTCTGAATAATCATCTTCTTTTTGGCGAAACTTCACGAGATTAGGTTTGACAAAAAACAAACATTAGAGTTTTGTTTATGACATATGTTTGAACTATATATATCTATTTCATATTTAATAAATTTATTCTACTATTGATTTTTTATCAATAAATTATTGGTTTTGTTATTGTTATACATATTAAAATAGTTGAGTTGATTTCACTTCATAAGATTACAAATAAATTTATAGACGAATAAGCTGTCGCAAATACTGAATTATGTTGTACGTTCGCTACGGTGTAACATGCGTCCCTAACACAAGACCACGTTTATTCTGTTATAAGTTCTAGCACTGTAAATCACTGAATTGCAAACTCTACCGTTATGGTACGTGGGGCACTTGTCTCTGGGAACTCTATGACTTCTCCATTGTTAGGACAAAGAAATAGCGGCCATTTAAAATTCATAGTTCCAGACGATGCGTATATATTATTAATACGTGAAATATTATCTTTCTCGTCCGGAGATGTTAGTATGGTGTCTGTTCGAGCACTTAAAATATATTGTCGTTGCATATTATTACTACAACGACATTCGCCGCAAGTGTATTTTTGTCGTCCGGAGTCGTTTTGTATTTGCCCGGTGCAGTAAACTAAATAATAAAATTTTATAATAAAATTTTATTGTCATACTTTACCTGCTGGACTATAGGGGTTAATTACTGAATATGGGGAAATAAAATTTACCATTAAATAATTATGTGAAATGTTTTTTTTTCTTCTTATTCTTCTGTTCTGCAGACTCTTGGTCCGCACCTTTTTTTTGCTTTCGCTTTTTTTTTTTTATTGTCGGCGTTTTTTTTTTTTCGAAATGAAAACGCTGTTGACCTGGAAAGGTCTTTACAGCTTCACCGAACTATTAAGGCGAGCACTGAAGGCACTCAGCCGATTAATTGTCTGCGTGAAAAATCGTATCTGTGAGCAACTATTTGGGTGTTGTTTATTTATTTTGAATTAACTATTTATTATTTTAGAGAGGATTTTTTAATGTATATTAAAAAATATAAATAAAAATATAAATAAAAAATAAAAAATATTATGATCGTTTATGGCCATTTTTAGATGATTAATCCACTATGTCCCGTGTCGCAGAGTTCACGGCTCGATGGATGCACCTACTAACCGTGAAATGTGAAATGTTCAGTAGGTTTTAAAGGATACTATTTTTAAATTATATATTTACGTTTCAACAGTGCAGATGTAGGTACTCTGAAAGTAATTTTCAATAACATGCCATCAGACTGAAAAAGACTGCAGATGTCTCTGTTCTTGCACTGTACTTTACCAAGTAATCAGAAATGAGGGTGTTTTATTTGATTATTTAACACAAAAACTATGAAGAATATTATTGGTCAATTAACTCGCGACACCTGATGGAGAACGGTCGGGATTGGCTGAAATTGTGGTTACGTCACACCTTAGTAAATATGTAATTGATTAAGAAAATTAATATATTCCGGTGCATTATCGTGACAACGATAGCTGTTATTATTAGATTTCAATTAGCTATTTCTTTACCACTAATATTTTTCCCAAGCTCACCTTTTTTTATCAAATCGACGTTTTTTTACAAGTGTCTTGCGATTATTTCAATGTTCTAATAAGATGGTGGCCCGTTGAAAGACCTTTCCAAAGAGTTTCATGGCATTGTAGAATTTATACTCCATGGTATTCTTTTCCATCTGCCTTACTTATGCACGTAAATCGAACTATATTACGTAAAATGCCACTAATATTGCAAAGTATAAAGTAAATTAAGACAAAATGAATAAAATGTAAAGGCCACTACACTAAGCTAGCACTACGCTAAGATCACGACAAAAACTCTCATCATTAATTTTATAACCGGTTGTAACCTATAACTTCGACCGCCAAAACAACTACGTCACGATAATTCTTTATTTTTTCTTCAAGAAACAAGCTCACAGTTAATAACGAAATAAAAATAAATACGAAGAATTATAATTGGTAGTCTCAACAAATAAATTACAATGTAATTAGTTTTGCCACAATAGTAACATTATAACTATTATATATTGCAAATCAAATCTGAGATCCGAAAGATATTGTGGCTTTAAAAATTGTATTTACGCTGTACCGTTTGGCTGTGGTGTAAGTGATACGCGAAAATTTATATCTAGATTAGCGATTAAGTCTAAAAATAGAGTATTGTATCATGATGTCATTTAACACGAGCACCATTTTAACGCCCACGTAGATTGCAAAAATGCCATGGTTCAATTGTCAATAAAATAAAGCATTGTGCATTTTTTCTATGCCTATGTCTCTGAGAGATATATAAACGCGAACAGAGCAAAAGCTAATAATTAATCAAGCGTGTTAGTAAATATCTGTACTCATCTCTGATCGTCCCGACAAAATAACCACGTGCCAACGTCCGGGCAAACACAGATCACGTCGCCGTTGTATGGTGGTGAATTTCGCTCCCGCACATTCGCCGCGAACCCCTCGGCAGCGGTTCAAGCCTAGGTTTGATCCACCGTAGTGGAGCCCTCGAGCACGCTGCTAGTGCGATACATTTCGCATAAATAGAATTTCGAAAAATAAAATCTACACACGAATGTAAAACCCATGTAAAATCTATAAATTATAAAAAAAAAAACAAACGCGAAGTTCCTTTGTTTATTACACAGTATAAAATCGCTAAAATCTTATATTCTATACGACCTGAAATCAGCCATCGCTTTAATTAGAAAGAGGTCTATAACATTTATGATCAGCGTAGAGATTCACGCCCCCCGCCAGATTTATTACCATCTCGCCGCGAGATAAACATCCATTAATTAAAAAAATATTTGTACACAATTTATACAAGTTTTGGGTGAGTAAAAACAACGCTTATGAGTTAATATTACATACATTTAGTTCGTACTCGTTTCGACTTCAGTTCAAATCTTCGGAGTATTTATTTCTTATTTTGATGTAACTTTTTAGATAGGCAGGCTTCTATGTTTCAGGCTCACTAATATCCGGTTTCTGAAATACTCGGTTAAACTACCAATAGTTATTGACTCAACAAAATTATCCATAAGATAAACTGCCGAATGGTCCATTGAGTTTTACTGATATTTATCGTATGATAGTGTGTTCAGAAACACAATTTAGCAAGTTATGGAACCGATAACTCTATTGAACAGATAACTTACAGTTAAAGTAGGTCAAAAACCGGGCATAAGACCAGTAACATCTATTTAGGTAATAGTGTTAGTTAGTTTTTTTAATAATTTAATATATGTCCGTAAAAACTTTGTAAAACTGAATTTAGTAAAAGACCGGCATAATGTAAATACTAGAAACTGTAATAAATTGGTCGTCCCATGTTTCAGACTTAGTAAAACCAGTAATAGTTTCTTAGGTAACAGTGTTAGGTTTTACAATAAAGTCCTAAAACATGTTATCGATTTGCCGGACTGCAAATTTAAGCGCCACGCCAAGCGGGTGTTAGTGTCAAAAGGATATTATAGAGTGGATCAGTATGTGAACGATAGTGATGTCTGGAATTGACTCCTCTCTGTGCATCCACTATAAGCTGTATGATGTATTTAAATGTATGTAAAAAAAAAAACTGTACCCGATCGAGTTTCTTGCCGGTTCTTCTCGATGGCTGGCTTGTTACCGAACCGGTGGTAGTTTTTGACGTTCATAAGCACCTTATTAGGGCCTAAACTCAATAAAGAATTTTTGATTTTGATTTTGATTGAGTGTTAGGTTTTATAACAAAGTTCCAAAGTACATTACTAATTTGCCCGATAGTGAGTTTAAATACCAGATCAAGTGAGTTTTAACGACTGAAGACTATAGTAGGATGGATCAATATGTGAAGAATGGTGACGTCTGGAAATGACGGCCCTCTCTGTGTATCTAAAATACTTTATTCGATTTAGGCCCCGAGGATGGCACTTAGGGATGTCAAAGCTACCACTGGTTCAGATAAACAACCCATTCGAGAAGAATCGAGTTTGTCTTTCCATGTAACAGAAATAAGTCAAAATTGTTAAATTATAATTGAAAAAAAAAATAGATAGCTTATAATAAAGCGAGAAAAATCAGCATTATAGGAAAGTGAAGTCACCGGAAATAATTAGTCTTGAATAAAGGTACATTTAAAAAACATCACACCGGTTAGAACGTTAATCGCGATTTGAACATAACGAAATCCTTGTGTAATAATTTTCCATACTTAAAATGAAAAGAAACCAATTTAAAAATCATAATACAGTAGTAAGCCTTTATGACAGAAATAATGTCAAAAAAAAACGATTTAAAAAAATTGTCCACAATTTGATAAATATTTTAACACATTACTGTCAAATTTTAGTGAAAGGTAAATCTTTAAAATTATATCAAAAACTTTAATACGACCTTTGAGGATGACGTTTCACGTAAAGTGCGCCATTTTGTCGTTTAGACTAAGTTATAATATCGTTCTGCCTTTGCCATTGAATCTTTAAAATATTCGCATTATAAATAAAAGGGATACAGATTATGAACGGTTTTTATTAAAATCGGATAAAAGGTAAAACTCCTTGTAACTCTTATTTATTAATCCGTGTTTTATAGAAATTTAAATATAAGTTTTGCGTATCTTTATGTTTTTTTTTTGTATTTTCTTGTCGTATGAATAATTATTTTATATTTAAACTCCAAGTTTATATTATTGAGGTTGATTGTTTTTAATTAACGACCAGTCCCGGATCTGTGCGGTTACTTTGTATTAAGGCGCTGGGACTTTTTTATAAGGCGTAATTTTAATGTTATTTCTCTAAAAATACTTGCCAAAATGATAGGCTGTAAAGTGTAATTTAGAGCTAAAATAAATACCCTATATATATATATATATATATTAGGGTGTTTCAAAAAATCGAACTTTTTTTTTTCAAATGGTCGGCTAATTCTGTCAGAGAATGCTAAAATAAAGACCTAGTCAAAATTTGAGCTCTTTATTTAAAGATTTAGTGGTCGCGGATCGAAACTTTCTATTTCCCCTTTAAATAACATAAGAAATAAATGCTTTTAACCTTAGAATTTTATACCTCTGGATTGAATGAACTTATGGCAATGACCAACTCAGATTCTTATAGAAAATTTAATGCTCTACAAAAAAGGTCTCTTATAATTTTTCCATAAAATGAATCCTTTCAGAGTTATATATATGTCGAAATAGCTTCGCAAATAACTTAATATTGTTTAAATTGTTTTTAGTGAAAATGGTTATTTATAACCTTATTGTTAGTAAAAATGCAGGTATTATACTCGAAACCCTTTTAGAGGAAATTCTCCAAATACTAGTGAAAAACAGATCAAAATCTAACTAACCATAGTTTAGGAGAATGTACTTTTTTTCATGCTTGTGCACCGATGTCAGAATAATCAAAATAACATCCAAAAATTCTATATACAATTTTTATACCACCCAATAAGTCGAACATTCAAATATTTCGACATTCTCTGGCTTTTCCAGTGCGCGTTTAGTGAAGCTCTACTGTACATCTTTTGCCTGCAGTTTGCTCGCAATAGTATAGATATAACCTATATCCTGGTAAGAGTACTTTCTTCTAAACGAATATCTATGTCAGTAGTCCGGTGAAGCTGTCTTAACAGCTATTTCAATAGCGTAGCTAGTTTGAAAAAAAAAAATGTATGTCCTTTTCTATAGAATTGACAACTTGCATATAAAATTTCACGATAAATGAATATTCAAGACGTGATTGCGAAACAAACAAAAGTGTTTGAATAAAAAAAATATAATAGTATTTATATTGACATTATTCTAATTCTGCATAGATATAAAAACAAATTTAAAACAAACACAACATCACGAAAATATAAACCGTTCACACGAAATGCTCATCAAAGAGTCCTAGATTTTCGACCGGATTGTAGTGTTGCAAGGTAAAAAAAAAAACAATCACTCCCGCCATCGGCATTCGTGTGGTGGCTGAAAAATTTGAAATTCGAATCTCGAGAAATTCGAGGACGTTCGGCCCCGATCGGGGCTCGGCGCGCGGTTTCGCTACTCCCGAATAAATCCTGTGGAGTTCGACGAACCCACGCCGCGGCGACAGTTTTTGCCGCCAAATATTCTTATATTTTTCTTTTTTAAAAACGTTTCTCTGGCTGCCTCAATTATTCTCGGCTTTTTATGGTCTTCTGAATTCTTCCGAATCTTCAACAAAACACCAGTACAATATTTTAGTGGTTTAGTTCGCAGTAATTAATTTCGTCTTAAAAAATTATATTTATTTATCGTCATCACATGAACCTATAAAAAACATACTGCAAAGCTATAAACTTCTTACAAAAGGAAGATATGAGCAGAGTTACCACCTTGTACCAACCCACAGTTTTTTACCATACACGTTGGTTCTACAAGAACATTTTTAAGACTCAGGTGTCTAATATACTAGTGTGGTTAGCAATAGTGTTACCAATTTAAATTAATGATTGTACGCAAATTAAAAAAAAAATCATTGGTGGACAGACCAAGTCAAACCACTAAACTAAAAAATAGGTACATTGTAACATGTAAAAAGTTCTAACAAGACGGCCACCATCTTGTTAGTTCATTGGAATGATTGCAAGAAATTTATAATATCGTAACGTACTCGACAATGGCAGTAATAATCTACTAGAAATTTCGTTGCCGATTAAAAGATGAACCAGCAAAAATACTGTAAATCTTCTATCAGTAACAATTCCCGTATCTCGCTGTATAAGGGTAAATGGCTCGATAATTCAGACAATTAAAATATCACATAAAACCAAACGAAAGATTCCCATTAAACGAACAATTGAATTTCTCCAAACGCAGCTATCGCTACGTGTTATTCAAAGCGGCCTAAGATAATGTAGCCTCTAGATAAATTAATTCATTAAATTAAATCTGAAATCGCTTACATTTCACGTAGTGGGGAGATCTTTACAACACTTAATTGAACCGAAGTTTTCAATACTCGTGAGTAAGATAATCGGTGAGCCATTAATGATCTCAACTTAGAAGGGCGACATGTAAATTTATTTTGTAATGCCAAAAGGGGCAGGTGGGGTGGCCACAACACTGTTACCTACGGGATAATCTTGTTAGACTTACAGATTTTTAGCAATGTCATACTTTTTATTATTTTTATTTGTGGTCACTTGAGTAGAATAAAATTATAATATAATTATACAAAGGACATCAATATAATTACCAATTTATACCCTTCTTTTTTCTCGAACTGACTACGCTATTGAGCTAGAAAGGTCTTAATACCTTCACCGGACTACCAAGTTTTATACCCATAAAATATCATATCGTTCGAGAAAAGTTTTCTTTTATTTATCACTAGCTTTTACTCGCAGCTTCACTCGTCGTGATGTATGATGTAGATTTGATGTAGGTTTGCCTCATATTCGTTTCTATAATTAGTAAGGATAATATCAACGTATAACAATACATACTATATCTGTGTATATAAAATACATACTTATTATATTATAAAACGTCACATCTTTTTGTATGTTTGTTCTTTTAGTGTCGTGGTATTTAGTTATCTCTCCTCATGACACGCTGACCTGCTAATACTATGGTAACCTATTACTCCTCAACTTCTCTGCCACAAGTCCTATTTCCACGATTCCTTTGATATAGTCACTCTTAATCTTACCTAGTCTAATTACACTACACGTCCAGCGTAACATTAACAATTAAATCAACGTGTCACCACGATTATTTATATTAGTTACTTATAGTATTCATTTCATCTCATTGTAATGAATATTACAGGTATTTAATAAGAAGTGGTTTAGCAAGCTTTATTAAAAAAAAATTGATGCAGCCAGAAGGATTGCTGACAGATGTGAAAATTCAAAACAATGGAATAACTGTATTCTTTGAATTTTTAAATTAATTTTGTTGTGAATTATTTACAATTTCATTATTTGTATATTGAAATTATTAAAATTAATCTGGTTATCACTATTGACACATAGAGCAATAATTATATGCATTTTTTCATGTTTTTTAACTTTATTTTTGGCAATTAATCTTTCAGATTATTACTGCCATCGTCATGTAGTCGATAATATTACAAGCGTCGTGCAATCACTTCAATATTGCGTCGTGTGAGTCAATATTCTAACAAGATGGTGGATCCCTTGTTAGAACCTGCTAGGGAGTTTTTGTGGCATCTCAGAATTTCATGCTCCGTGGTATTATTTTCTATTCACTTCACTTAAGTACAATAAACTAACTAGATTACATAAAACTCCACCAAATTTACAAAGTTTAGAGTCCAATAACACAAGATTATGAATAAAATATAAAATCCACTACATGACAGACTAAAATCCCGCCAAAAACTCTCATATGCATTTTTATAAAGTATATTAATCAATTAAATCTATGATTAACTGCATAATATCAGTATTAGTTGTACACAAGTCTCTAGTCTGATCTGAAGCGAAATATTTATTTATTTATTTATTGCTCATAAACATACATCTTTACATTTAAAAGTATGCGATACAATACAATACGGTGCTGGTTTATTATTTTACAAGTAATACTAGATTATTACAGTAATATACAATATGCTAACATCAATACACAATAAATCATAAAAATTACAAAAAAATTATTATGTAACTTATCAAACTAGAATTATGAATCGCAAAATCTATCAAAAGTTAGATAAAACATTGATGGATTCTACATATGACCGCTGCCACCTAAACTAGGTAATCCTGTAGCTCAGGTGGCAGTATACATTATGACACTATTCATGGTCACGTTACACAACCGCAGTGGATAAAATATTTTAAAAAGCTATATACAAAAACAAATGCATGTTAAAAAAAATCTAAATATACTTAAGAATTAGTGCTTAAATATATTTTATGTTATGTAAAAGAGGTCTTATTATATAAAATAATCATTCCATCAAATCATTCAAACTAATGATTCCTAATTAATGATACTTGTGTGAGAAATTAAGTCTTGACAGTTACTACTCTTTATATATCTGCCAGTAATATTTTTTCCGTTTCATCGTAAAAGCTCGGTAACGCTTACTAGCATGCCATCACGCGAAACTATAAGTTTATCTCCTGCCAAAAAATACCGCTCAACACGCCTAAAGAAGTTCCCAATTCACAATAACGTATTTAATTTCATTTTATATTTCGCGTGGGCGGGATGACAGATTAATAAAAACTAAATTAAAATATTATTAAAAAACAAAGAACGTGTAAATTGTTAGTTATGTTGTAAAACTGGTCACACTACATCAGTTCGCCATACGCGTCGTGATTGCGAGTTTCCATCCATTAATGAATTGACCGAACATCAAATTTCAACTTAACCCGCCCTGACGTTTCAACTCACGATTAAAGATTACAATGTTCTCTGTAACTCATTTACAGAGAATATCAAGACTTTTACTTCGGACTACTTGTTTTGTTATCTGATTAGGCTTATTCAAAATATCAAGTGGGCATACTGAAGATTGAAAATGAATTCGCTACAAAATCGATCTAAAATTTTATACCTCGTTACATATGATACTAGCTGACCCTCTCACGCGTTGTTTTAGCTTAGTTTTTTTTTTTTGCTGTCTATGAATTAATTTAAGGTGCCATCTACTCGAGACTGCTGGAACTTACAATAAATTACAACACTCAACATTCACAATAATGTAATTTGTAAATTAAAAATAACGAGGCCATTAATCGAGATAAAAAACTATCCTATCTCTCAAGTTGGAGCAAATTGTACATAAATGGAAACTTTCATGAAGATCGATTGATTAGTTTCGGAATACATCGAAGAGAAATATCATGATATTTTTATATTAAATTTCCCAAATGATAATTCATTATTTGTCATCGCTTTGAGATAATTAAAGGCAGCCTGAATCATCTGCGAAAAAATGATTCCGGCCTTGGAATACACATATGAAAATAATCGCGATTAGCCGATTTGGGATGTTTGGGCAACTAACTCAAGGGTGCGCGGCACACCTCGGCTTGGGCCGTCGCCTGTTTTATGCAAAAATCGCGACCTATCTGAGATAACCTAAGCTAAGCTATCTAGATATACGTATATGAGTTATTGAAACATACATGTGTACCAAGCATGCATGCCTCAACAACTCCTATATATATTTTGTGTCGGAAAAATTCCTCAAAACTATATAGGATAGGATAGGATAAGGAAAAATAAGGATAGAACTCTTTGTCGTTTATTTCTCTGTAAAAGAAAAACAGTCAATAACGACGTAAATAATGAAAATTTATCTAATATATAAAAATAAACTTTCACCGAAAACACCGCGGTATCTATCAATTTTTAATTGGCAGTTCCCACAACAATTTAAGGGGCTTCATTGTCCAAAGTTTTTTAGCCGTTGACTTTTTACATGCGCCGATTTTTTTTGCCGGCCCTTTTGGGCAGGTACTCTGACGCGAGATTGATATAGAACCGTATTCGTGGACATGCCCGGCAGTCTTTGTTTGTGTAACTGGTCCTCGGTTGTTCCCCGCGTCCCGACGAACACCCGCACCCTGCCTGTGTGTCCTTTTTATACAGTGACGCGTTCACTTATTTTCGGGAATATTTGATGATGACGCTTTTATTTCTTGTTTCGTATATATCACATTGGATTTTTTATTTCCAATTTTGCTGTAAGGTTTTGATAGAAGGTGACAACTGTTAACTAGTATATGATTTTACAGTTAATTTGCTTAAGATACGGGTTTCTAATACAAATTATTTTCTTTTGTTAGATATATTTTTCTGAATCGGTATAAAGTTTTGCAAAATTATATATTTGTCGCTGTCGAGGCTAGATTCTCTTATCAAATACTTTATAGCTATTAGCGTTAGACCACAATCTCATCTAATTTTAAAATACGATTTGCTCTAAGATCGTGAACACGCTAAACCTCAAGTAAAGCTGCCGAAAGAGGTGCTTGATGACAGACATCAATTTGATGGCGGCAGTTAGTCAGACGGTCTTAGAAATAGCCATACCACCATGCTATAGTTTCATCATGATGTTGTCTTTCACCAAAAGCTCCGATTCTAAGTTGCTAGGATTTAAACCTACATCCATCGACACAGTGGTCAAACACGCTATCATCTAATTCATCGTCGCTATCATAATGTTATGATACTGTCTGACTTGATATGCCTCCGTGCAATTAAGTGTTACTTTCCCCATAGATGCATACCCGCTAATGATCAGGGGTGGTACCATTCCACTATGTACCAATACAGACAGTGTACTTCTCTACCTGAAGGGATCGCTAATATTATGCATATAATGGATAAAGCATTACAGAGCCTCTTCATTGCTTTATTATGGTTTGTAACCAGCCAGTGGTTAACCATCTGCAGAGAGGTATAGAGGCCGCTATTGTTAGAGTTTAGATCTCTTAAGGATAACCATTCTATTGGGATTGCATTGTGCTTACAATTAAGTAGTTTCGTCACTCTCGAACAACAATAAAGAGATCAAAATAAACCTTGCTACAAATCTAAAATTGCTAGTTATATTACATCTTACCTATTATTGAGACAGTTTAATATCATATACTGTTACTTGAAATTAAAGAACCGCCTTCATTAATCAAGTATCACCAGGGCAGAAATTCTAATTGGCCATATAATATTACGAGACGTTAGTAACTGTAATTGCGTATTAATAATATTTTAACGTGGTAAAATAGAGCAAAGCGGTACTCAGATAGGCTAACAATAGACAGTAATGCTTAGGTGGACCTTGTTAATTTAATACACTAATTAACAGTTGAACGATATAATGATTGCGGTTATCTAACAAAATTGTTTCGCTCATTAACTGTAATTAATATTTAGTAGTGTAGTTGGCATTTGTTATTTAATTTAAAGATTCAAATCAGTGTGTAATATCGTCACGACTTCAGAACTTAAAATCGGTCTCGGTTAAGCCTTTTCTCTAGAAGCAAAGGCCTGATATCTCGTTCTGCTGGAGTTAGCGCTTTCGGAATTTCTATTATGTGCCTAAAAAAATCAATGGTATTGTTGGCATTCCCAAAAACAATTCTTTCAATCAAAAATTTGCTTTTGAATTTTAATGCTGAATAACTTTTGTAGGTAAACAACCAGTGCGGTACAGCATCGTGTCAGGCGATCCAGGCCGTAACTTCGGCATCGAGCCCATGACGGGAGCTATCAGAACTGATGGCCAACTGGACAGAGAAACGAAATCTTCTTATCTTCTAAACGTCCGAGCTACTAATGGAAATGCTGCTAGTTATGATCAAACTCAGGTTGGTATTTCATTATTCAATTTTTTATAATAACCTTAGGAATACTTTGTAAACTTTGGTGGTTTACACATATGAGTTTGATCATATTGATTATAAGTAACCCTCAATTAGGCCTCCCACGGCAGCGGCTCAGGCCTAGGTTCGATCCCTCGGTAGGGAGCCCTTGACTGCATTGCTTCCGCGATACGATGACACACAAATATACATCACTGCTACAACACTACACGATCACCCCTACACACGTGCACGCCTACACGCTTACACATGAAAGTGGAAGGATTTACTTTTTCTTTCCCTTATCGAACTGAAAAACTCTCAATTTTCCGATAATAAATATGTGGAGGAGTTGTTGAGGCGTGTATGTTTGGTACACATATACGTTTCAACAACTCATACATAAATGAATAGTTAGCTAGGTTGGCTAAGATAGATCGCGATTTTGCATGCAACAGGCAACAGCCAAGCCGAGGTGTGCCGTGCACCCTTGAGCTGGTTGTCAAAATAAAATCGGCTGAGTGCCTTAAGCGCTCGCCTTAGTAGTCCGGTGAAGCTGTTAAGACCTTGATGGGTCAATAGCGTAGTCATTTCGAAAAAAAAAGAAAAATTACAAGTAATCCGACTGTGGGCACTTCTAATAATAAAAATCTTTATCCTGGTATATCGTTACATTTTTACAGATAAAAAAGAACCATACCTTTTACGTTAGTATACATTGTGTTGGAGTAGAAATACAAATATTGTGAATAAGATTTACGTATAGTACAATAAAAGTGACCAAATATAACCATATATATATAAAACAAATTGAGAATCTTTATGCATTTTTTCATATTCATTATATATTATAACATTATAAAGTCCAAAGTAATAGAATGATGTTAGTATGAGTGCTAATGACAGCTATGTTTAAAATATATTGCATCCTTAAAAATTCTAGCATTTTTTAAATTCATAAGCCAGTCGTTTGTGTTTCTTTATGCTTTTTATAACGCAAATTTATAAATTCGAATTTTTGTTAAATATCACATCAATTAAATTGTCAAAAAATATTTGCAGGTACAAATCACTCTTGAAGATGTCAACGATAACGTACCAGAGTTTGGAATGTCATCTGTGAAAGTATCTGTAGCAGAATCAGCAGCCATCGGTTCGATAGTTTACGCTGCTCGAGCGAACGATGAAGATGAAGGGAGGAATGGGCAAATAAGTTATAATCTGGTTTCAGCTTCAGGACCATCAAATACATTCGCTGTTAATTCTCAAAATGGATTGGTTACTTTACTAAGGTATATTATTCAACCATTCATCACAATCTATACAAGCTCTAGGGATTATAAAAAGCTTAATGTTATATATACAATTGTGTTTCATTTATTTCACATGTCTGTGCTTTAATAAAAGGAGACATATAGATGAAGTAATTATAATTTGGTTTGTTGTTATTGAAATGTAAAATAACATAAATTAAGTATAGTTATCTCAGTAAAAATAACGATTAAAAAAATTTTTCAACTATTTATATTACTTAACAGATCTTTAGACTACGAGAACCTTGTTCGTCATAATCTGGTTATATCTGCTAAAGACGGTGGCACACCACCTTTGAGTTCCAACTTGACTTTGGTAGTGGATGTTCAAGACGTGAACGATAATAGGCCGGTGTTTGAACATGAATCCTATAGCGTTAATGTATTGGAATCAGAGGCTGTCAATGCAAAGGTACGTATTAACTATGAACTCTATATAACGATATTATTAGTTATCAAGCAATAAGGTATTTTTACTTTTCACATATAATGTTAAATTTTAAACATAACTTTTTTCTAGATTGTGGAAATACAAGCTATTGATAAGGATACTGGAAATAATGCAAGAATAAGCTACCGCATTTTACCCGAAAAGAATAACACAAACGAAGAATTTTTCAAAGTACAACAATCAACTGGCTGGGTGTATTTAGCCAAACAGCTCGATAGAGAAACTGTAGCAAAACACAAAATGGTAATAGTTGCTACTGACAATGGTTTACCTTCCTTATCTACAACTGCTAGTCTTGTTATCAACGTTATCGATGCAAACGATAACGATCCAACCTTTTCTCAAGCTAGTTATGACTTTCAAGTGGAAGAGAATCAAAAAATTGGAGCGTACGTTGGAAAGATTTCAGCAACTGATGCGGACTTGGGAGACAATGCTGTTTTAAGATATAGCTTGTTTCCATCGAATACAAGTTTCAACATAAATCCAATAAGCGGTAAGTTGTTTGCTTATTCCATGTCTTAAAGAGAGCTCTTACATGTTAGATTATCTTTGAATATTTAGTTAATTACAAATAATTTAAAAGGAAATCTGAATTCTCTTGGATTAATCAATAAAGTTAAAAGTGTTAAATAGTTATACTCTAATGAACTCAATAATACAGGGTCAAAAGCTTTCATAGCACGTTAATTAATCTTTTAAATATTAAAAAAAAACTCCATAATTCTCCGACTATATTGAAAATTGTACAGACATAAACCTCACATATATATTGAAAATAAATCTACGACACTATTAACGTCTTTGTATCAATCTCGGTGATTAATTAGAATACTGTATAAGAAAAACTTTTGGTAAATAAAAAAAATTAGGATCGCTTATTATTATCCATTGAACAAACAATCAACACGCGTAATTACAACGGCCACTTAAACTGAAAAATAATACTATATTCCCCGTATTACTGGACAGTATAGTGTTTGGTCAAGTAAGGAGTAATTCTGGCCACCAGTGTCGGCCACTCGCTTTTGTTTAGCTTGAGGACGGCCCTTTTGAAATCTAAAATCCAAAGTATGTTGTGGCTTAAGACTCATCGGCTGTGCAAACGTTCCATGTAAACAAGAACGTTTTAATACCTGCATAATTTTAAAGTATAGAGAGCAGATCCAATGGCTGTTTGTTTTATACGTTCCCATGAACGAGGCTGACATCTGTCCCATTTGGTCCTACGATAAATATTTTAAGTGATATTTGATATCAATAGGATTTAGTTACGAAATGTTTAACTGTTCTAGAAATTTATTTTCCTTTCAACAAGGTAGAATATTGTATGTATTCTGTATTTTCTATTTTGAATGCCTTCTTACTTGGCATTTCAGGATATTGGTAACAATTCTCATGCGGCGTTTTCATATGAACACAATTCAAAGTTTAATGTAAGTTTTAAATCGGTAACGCAATACATATGTGTATATATATATATATATATATATATATATATATATATATACACGTTTCAAAGGTGTTTATATTCTTCTGTACCATAAAGGTACGCACCTTTATTCAAAAGATAAGTGCTTCTAAAGCCAAGGCTCAAAAATATGTATATTCAACGGCTAATTTTGAAAAAGCTGGACTTAGCAGGTATTTCCAAATCTGAGTTTCTGAAACCAACAAATATTAATCCAACGCTTTGTTAGTACTGCTATACTTTGTTTGGGGTAGTAGTAGAGCAGTACTACGTGCTATGTTCGGAGATTGCGTCAAACGACGTAGGTTTGAAACTTTGCTCCTCGGTCGGAGCTTCTGGTCAACGGAAACATTATGATAATATCATACCATGAGTTTTTTCACGGTCTGTCTAGCATACTTCTATCCTTAATTTGCCAATTTCCCTGTAAGTTTTACCATTTAAGACCATATCATAATTTAACATTAGATAGAATTTCGCTTAAAACACTAAAACCTGTAAAGTATTAAAAAAACTAATAAGATATTTTTCTGTGCAAAATGTTATATATCTACCCACCAATTCTAATTGATCTAGTCTATATAGTACTTTTTGCAGTCATGATATACATTTCACTTTTATCGTTCACATTATCTGATATAAATAGATCATTATTGCAAGATTTAGCATCTCGACTATATTACCTACGGTTTAATCGCGAGCGTTCTTGACTTTTTAACATCTCGGTATGGTTGTCCACGATATACGGAGTTCGTTATCAATAACTGACTGATGAATGGTGATCCCTCCATCTCAATTCGGTTTATCTGTGATCAACACCCCACGAGCTAGTTAGCGAATCCGTTCACCCTCCGGTGTCACATATATCATTAACGTTGACATGTGTATGTAGTCCGATTCGGATTTCTAAAAGCGCATACAGTGGTGTAATTCGTTTGGTAAAAACTGTTTCCATTTACGAGCATAATCGTTCGGCAATGTGTTGATTTTGTTTCGGCGGATCAAACGTACTGAATTGACGGTAATGATCGTTGCAAGGGACTTTGATATAACTCTTTGGACTTTTAGTGTCCACATACGTTTGATGCTTCGTGAATACATCAAATTCTTTTGCAATTACTCTCAACAGAATTAATGGTATTGTCCATAGATAAATACAAGTTCAGTTAATGATTATGCTACGAAATTGTGAAATAAACATGTTAGTTTCTAATTTACTAATATAAATATATTTTAATTTTTGTTTTGGTCAATCGCGTATTTAGATGCAACATTATAATTGTAGAATATCGTTTTTCCTTCCTAAATAAATTAAATTGAAATTTTGTTTTATTCTGAGCTTGAATTTATATTCGCCATTAAATTATAAGGTCAGATGAAAATAATCGTCGTATTTTATGGGTGTAGTTAATCTTTAAGTAATTAATGCTTAATGTCCTTCCAACTGCTTCTTTTTTTAACCGAATTACCAAAAAATATATTAAGCTTGTAATAAAAGTTTAATTCAACTTCCGATGTCCCATTATTCAAAATCCATTTAATTTTGCATAAGTGACCAGTCAATTTCCTATAATCCCATACAAATAATAATAAAAATCAACATCTCAATCTTGAGATATAATTAAAAATAATTAATCAAACTCATATCTCAAACACGATCTTAATCGCCGATCGATTCATTAACGACAATATCGCTAAAGGTCATACGAATGTGTTCAACACTCGACACACGGCGGGAGGCGCAATGAATTTAAGTACATCTATAGAGGATTATAACCGACGACGCAGCCTGTGCTACGACCTGCCATTAAATACTACTAGAATATTGCTCGGCTATTTCTTTGTTATATTTTATTACACATACATTGTTCTGTAATATTTTACAATACCGTATAAAATAAATGCCATAAAACAAACACAATGAAGCGTCATAATTTTAGTAGTATAGAAATAACCAACGCAATGAAATGTCATATTTCTAGTAGTATTGAAAGACAACGCAGTGAAGTGTCATATTTCTAGTAGTATTGAAATAACCAACGCAATGAAGTGTCATATTTCTAGTAGTATGGAAACCAACGCAGTGAAGTGTCCTTTTTCTAATATTATAGAAATAACCAATGCAATGAAGTATTATATTTTTAGTGGAAGATGTGATTAAATTGTGAAATAATTGATTCAGTTGTTAATAATGACAGAAAAAGCTATGCGTAAATTAATTTACTGGTGAAAGTATACTAAAGGACAAGAAATGTATATACAGAATTAAGATCTATTTGAGATTTTTTTTACAAATATGCAAAATGCAAAAAAGAATGTGTAAACAAAAATACGGTATCATTATTGTACACTTATTTGACTCGTTCGGATATACAACCTTTGTCAGTGTTTTCGTTAGAAGACTAGGCAGCTGACCATAGATACAGATGAAACAAGGATAGTGGCATAAATATAGAGTAATATATAAACGTATATATGTACAAGACACAGCGCGACAATAACGATACTCGCCGAACAAATTATCGTAAAGAGACATACATACCTTATAATTCATTGTGATGATTAATAGTGAGCTTCTTTACACTCAGAGATATCTTTAAATGCTGTGATATCACTCAGCCAGATTTTCTTTTTGTTTCTCTGAAAGTTTCTGATATTTAAAAATATACTAATTAAATTTTTCTAATTAAACTGCGGGCTGCTAATAATGGCTGATAAAAATCTTTAACTTTGTTTTAATTCAGATACATCAACAATAAATACATAGTATAAGACAAGTTGAATACAGGTCAAAATAATAGGTTAATAAAAATAATAGTTCCTGAGATTAACGCGTACAAAGTAACGCGTACACAAAAAGAAAAACAAATCCTTCAGCTTTATAATATTATTATAGATTAATAAATTAATGCTAATTGATTACATTATATCAACTTATATATTCTTAAAAGTTGACTAACTGAATAAAACATACAATATTTGCTTTAGCTTTCATTGCCCTATTACCAAAATCGGTAGCGACATTGCAGATTAACTAGATTATGGATACTGGATAGGTGGTAGAGCCACGCTGAAGCTATTACTGGTTTCAGAATGAATCAGTCGGATCGTCCGGGGTAGTACCACCCCTCTCACAGAAAACCGACCTGAAATAACAGTCCTTGCATTGTTGTGTTTCGTTCGGTCAGTGTGAGCGCCGGAGGCCCACCTCCGTTCCTTTTTCCTTCTTTCCCTTTCCTTCCCCACCCCCTCTCCCATATACAGGCTGGCAACGTGCTTACGACTTCCTTGATGTCGCTGGTGTCTATGGACGGTGGTGATCGCCAATTCGTTTGCCTCCGTTGATAGAATAAAAGATTAACCTATCATAAAAATAGCCACACGCAAATATTTTTTCATGGGCGAGGTTTCTATAGTCTCCCTTGGACTATAGCTAGACACTAGATAAATAGACACTAGATAGCTTGACTTATTAATTACAACAAATATAAATTCAAGAAATAATAATATATACAGCCAGAGCCACGGGCGTTTCTAGTTTTATATAATACCTTCGTCGTGTCGGACGATGTGAACATCGTGTCCGAGGCTCGTTCCTTTGACTGGTGTCTTTTATTTTTCCATATATTCAAATGAGTTATAGGCGTAAAATGTAACTGGAATCTGAGCTGGGTCTTGCGATTATAAATCGCAATAGTACTTGTCGTCGAAATAAAAAAAGAAATAGGTAATTGTGATCATGAGATATGGGTGACATTGTTAAATTAATTCGTATGTTAAAATTAATGTGTACAAGATTTTATTGTTAACTTTGGTTAATGGTTATGAGTTTGTGCTTATATTATACTTTACGTTTTATCACAAATTTTAAAAATGTTTCAAGGCCTGCAAAATCTCTACCAATTTTAGTAACTGGGTAAAAGTTTAATTATTACAAGACTTACTCAATTATTTGTAGCTTTTGAATTTTAGGCTTATTTAAGATAGTTTTTCGCATACCGACTAGAGTGGGTTCCCGGATAGTTTTGATTCACAATTGCAAATGGTGAGTGTCACTGCAATAGGGTTTTGGGTTTTTTAAGATGTTTATGTTTGGAAATAAAATTGGAACCAGTAGCAACCTATTTAGCGCAGACGAATTTACGCGGCTCAGCTAGTATTATGATATTTGCTCTAATACCGTTATCCAGAGAACAAAGGAAATGTATTTGTATATTTGTGTGAGCTGAACGTCGACCACGGTTTCACTTGCAACTTTTTTTTTATTTATGTATTACATCATATTACGCTACTTTTGCCATACATAAAATAGAAGTCCGGTGTTCGCTTATTTGTCATTTTTTTCCCATATGTATAGTAAGATAAGCCTGAATTCATATATATGACCTCTAGTAGGCATCTTAAATGATTATCATTATAAGGCCGTGTTATTATTTTTTATTACTTAAATACATAACCTAAAATGTAACTAACATAACCTTTATTTCAATTTCAACTTTAAAGGTATTATTTTTTGCTTTATAATAGATTGGGTAACTTTATTCTCTGATCTCATATCCGTCATATATCTCGTTATTACAATTTCGTATTCCAAATATGGACCTAGTTTAGACTAGTCATAGGTATCGAATTACCGTTCACACCAAATTCGTTAAAGATGATTTGATACGTATAAAACATTTATTTGTATAGTTTAATTTATTTTTTTGCTAGCTGCTATTAATTGCTTTTGTATTCTCATTATATGTAAATATCTTCACAAATGGTTTGTTTATGAATGTGGATTATATTTAATATACAAAGAATACTTAATACCTTTCTGAATTTCAATGTACGTTTATATTTGACTATGTTTGCTGCTAAGGAATGCAGTCGAGGTGTTTCAATGAAAAAAAGGAGTGAACCGTTAAGTCCTTGAATATATTTTAAAATTATTTTAAAAGTATTAGAAATAAACTTACTTTATTTAACGTGATATTTTGTTGCAGGTATCATAACTACCAAAGAAGTATTAGATAGAGAATTCAAAGCTTCATATTCGCTCTTTGCTGAAGCCAAAGACCAAGGAACCCTACCTAGATCAAGCAGAGTCCCTGTATCTATAAAAATTACTGACGTAAACGATAATCCTCCCGAAATTATTGACCCTCGGGAAGACGTTGTCAGTGTAAGGGAGGAACAGCAACCCGGGGCTGAAGTAGCAAGAATTAAAGCAATAGACAGAGACAATGGATATAATTCTACTATCAGCTACTCTATTTTGAATGAGAGAGACATGGACGGCTATGGAGTTTTCGTCATAGATCCCAACACTGGTGTGATAAAAACTAGCACAGGTAAATTCTTTTTTCTCAATTTATGTTTAATTAATCTTTAATTATATGTAAGCAATAAATTTATTTCCTTTTTTAGTTCTTGATCACGAAGAACGATCGATATATCGGTTAACGGTAGCTGCTACTGATGGTGGAACACCTCCAAGACAAACTATAAGGCAGCTTAAAGTTGAAGTATTAGATCTCAATGATAATAGACCAACATTTACTAGTTCAAGTTTATCTTTTAAAGTAAGTTATACTTTTATTTCTTTTATTTAAATCAATGTTGTTAATTGTGTTATGTGTAAATGTTAAAGACTCAATTATAAAAGTTAAATCATATTACAGGTTAAAGAAGATGCGAAGATTGGTCATGTGATAGGGACTGTTGTTTGTTGCGATAACGATATTGAAGATAATTCTATAAACGGAAATGAAGAAAAACAAATTTCTTATTTACTCATGCCTCTTACAGCTGATCATTCTCCAGGCACTTTTGAAATAGACCGAAGAACTGGTTCTTTAGTTGTCGCTAGACAATTAGATCGTGAGATTCAAGATGAGTATAGGCTAGAAGTTAGGGCCTTGGATACATCAGCAACAAATAATCCACAGAGTAGTGCAGTTACTGTTAGGATAGAGATAGTTGACGTAAATGATAATGCACCCGAATGGCCTCAGGATCCTATAAATATAGAAATATCTGAAATTACACCAATAGGGACTGCTGTATATAATTTTACAGCTAAAGATGCTGATGAAGGATCAAACGGTGAATTAAATTTTCGCATTATATCATCTTTGCCACAAATAAAAAATGTTTTCAATTTGGATCCTTTGACTGGTACTTTAACTCTTACATCAGTTTTGGATTATGAATTACTACAAGAGTACTGGATGGTTATAGAAGCTACAGACTTAGCAATAAATGTATCACAGAGAATGGTGACATTAGCTACTGTCCATATATCTATTACTGATGCTAATGACAACACGCCAACTTTTGTGTCACCCACTAAAGCTACAGTTTCTTTGAATACTTTGTCGGGTACTCTATATCAAGCGTTGGCAGTTGATGCAGATACTGGTGACAACGGAAAAATTTCATATTATATTTCTAGTGGAAATGACCATGCTTATTTTTCAATGGAATACGATGTCGGTAAATTAACTTTGTCTAATAAATATGCTGCAGACATTTCGAGAGTTCGTTCAGGATTATATAAACTAAATTTGACCGCGTCAGATCATGGTATACCATTTCCGAAACAAAGCCATATGACATTGCAATTGATTCTTCAAGAATCGACAAATGTTCCGCCAAGGTTTACTGATTCTTTCTATAGAGCTAATATTAGTGAAGATATTCGTCAGGGTAGTTTTGTTACTAGAATAGCTGCTAAATCATCTAGAGGTACATCAAGTAAGTAAAACTATCATTAAAAACAATTTTTATTGCGAAAATAATTGTTTTTTTTTTTTTGTTCTAAGAGGCGATAAGAGATATATTCCATGTAAGTTCCAATCTTGTGTGAAGCACATTAGCTAAAATAAAGATGTAAACTGAATGAATGTAATTCCCATTGTAAAAAGTTATTCACGCAATATTCCATAGAAAGATTAACAAATATTTTTTTTCTTTTATTTTAGGTAACCTAACATATACAATACCTTCGGGTGTAGCTGATAATAAATTTGCAATAGAAGAACACCTCGGTACTATCACGGTAAAAACCAGAATTGACAGAGAAGAGAGAGACCAATTCATCTTCCCTGTTTATGTTACTGATTCTAGTACCTTTCAGTCATCTTCAAATTTTGATGTTGCTACGATTACTATTAGTGTGATGGATGTTAATGACAATGCACCTGTGTTCAAAACAGGCTCTTGTTACCCTTTAGCTGTACCAGAAAACAATGACCCTGAAGTAATACATACAGTTGCAGCGACTGATAAAGATATTGGAGCAAACGGTGTCGTTACTTACAGCATTACGTCAGGGAATAACGGAAATAAGTTCTCTATTGATGCTACAACTGGTCAACTTACAGCAAAAACTTTAGACCGTGAAACACAAGCTAAATATCACCTAACTATCACAGCTTTTGACCACGGTTCTCCAGTAGCTTTGCAGGGATCTTGTAATATTACAATTATGGTCGAAGATCAGAATGATAATGATCCTGTATTCGATACTGGGCATTACTCTGCTGCGATTCCAGAAGACGCTATGATAGACACGTCAGTTATAAAAGTCAGAGCCACTGACGGTGACTTAGGATTTAATAAACGCATTGTTTACTCTCTAGCTAACGAAAGTCAAGGTCTCTTTAGAATTGACAATAAAACAGGCATCATTTTTACAACTGGGTAAATAATTTATTTTATTACTATTATTTAATTTGTCTATGTTTTCTTATCGAGGTGTTTAATTTTTTTGTCTTTGTTACAGACCTTTTGATAGAGAAAAAACAAATGTTTACCACTTTGAAGCTGTAGCAACAGATGAAGGTCGCTATATTGCGCGCTCGCAACGAGTTTCCGTTGAAGTAACAATTAAAGATATAAATGATAATAAGCCCATATTCACTAAATATCCGTTTAAGGAACAAGTAGCGACGTTGAGTCCACCTGGACAAAGCTTACTTCGTGTCTCAGCCACAGATATGGATATAGGGATTAATGGTGAAATTTTATATGAATTAGTAGACACATTTAATAATAAGTTTCGTATAAACCCTACCACCGGGATATTAACAGCAACGCAAAGTTTGGCGAGTGAAAATGGTAAACTTATACATTTGAAGGTTATTGCAAAAGACAAAGGATATCCCCCACAAAATTCTATCGGTCTAATAGAAATACGAGTAGGAGATTTTTCAGATCAAACTCCTACGTTACATTTTCAAAATTCCACTTACAATATAACGTTTCAAGAACATTTGAGTTATGGTAAAGAGGTTGTGCAATTAACAGCTGTGAGAAGCGATGGTCGCCGACAACGGATAATATATGAAATTGGAAACGGAAATGACCAATATGCTTTTGAAATAGATTCTAATTCGGGTATTATAAGAGTAAATAACTCTGCAAATTTAGATTTTGAATCATATCCAGGCCCGAGGAGAGAACTGGTTGTTGTTGCAAGAACGGAGGGCAGTCCTACACTATATGGATATTGTGATGTTATAGTTAACCTTTTAGATATAAACGATAATGCTCCAAGATTTACTCAACAACAATACATTGCTAACGTACTTGAAGGGAATACCAAAGGTGAATTCGTTGTGCAACTAGCAGCAAAAGATAGTGACAGAGGAATGAACGCTAGAATCCTATATCATATCGTAGATGGTAATCATGACAATGCGTTCATAATAGAACCTGCTTTCTCTGGATCTGTGAAAACGAACATCGTACTAGATCGAGAAATAAGGGAGACTTACAAGTTGACTGTTATCGCTACCGATGAAGGCGATCCTCAAATGACTGGCACGGCAACACTCAGGATCAATGTAGTTGATGTGAATGATAATCAACCGACATTCCCACCACCAAATATTATCTCTGTTTCTGAAGGTAAATTTATATACCGTCAAAAGTACTCATATAAATTTCATACTTGAGTCAAATATTTCTTCAGAAAGAAGGCACATTATCTAATTTCAAATATGAAAAAATCTATAGTTCTATATCTACGTCTCCATCTCGTATTGGCATTTACATAGGCTGACAATGTAATGATGAAATTTTTAAAAATAATCCTAAAATAACACGTCTGCTAAGCAAATTAATTATTTCTTGCTTGGCATTTTAAGGCCAGAGAAAAGAGTTCGTTACATCCATATTTAAATGACTTATGGATTATAAAAAAACATATAGTATTCCACATGTCTCGTAACATTTTTCTTTTATACAACACGTTACACTGATTTTTTTAAATACTTCAATAAAAACACTATCATCGAAGTCAATTACACGCTCTATAAGAAATTTAAATGCAAAGTTTTCCGCCAAAAGCACGTTTCGTTTTTATAGTATTGTTAGTCTGTCTTTTACGAAATAAATTGGTAGAACAAAAAACATTTACAAAGAGGAAGGCATTTTACATAATTTGTATTCTCGAGTCCGCGACCGGCTTACATTGCGACTTTCCGATTCCAATGCCGAGATTAAATAAAAGAGACTCCTTTAGGATCAATATTTATTGGACGGTATTACATTTTTTCTTAGTGCATGTTTTAGCGGTGCCTCCCCAATGGTTTGCGATGTTTTATTATTTTTTATGTATCATTGTAAGTCGTCGAAGTGTCTTATTTTAGATTTTATTTTGTATGTCGTTAAAGCGGTAAAGTTAAGAGTAACCGACATCATTTAATTCGCTTTTTTATTCTATTTTACAGGTGCAGAAGTTGGGTCTGTTCTTACAGCTGTCACTGCAAATGATGTTGATACATATCCTGCTTTAAAATACGCTATATTGGATGGAGATGATAGATTTTCAATAGACAGATACAGTGGAAAAGTTGTTTTGAATAAACCTCTCGACTTTGAAACTAAAAAACAGTTTCAAGTAAATATTACGGCATCTGACAGTGAACATATTGCTGAAACTATGCTTACTATACAAGTTACGGATGTTAATGATAATTCACCTATATTTGACGATATATCTTACAACAGTATTTTACCTGGTAAGCGATAGTGATTTAAATATAATTAATTTCTCAGTAATATATTCGAATTATATGCATATAATATCGTCCATTGTTTGTTCATCATTTAAAACAAATGAAGGGATCTAAAAATAAACATATTTACGTATTGTATTATAAAAAAAAAAGACTTCAAAACTTGTTTTGTTTTCTAGTTATTAAAAACTTGTCTTCCTTGTGCTTTCCAGACAAAAATTAGTTTTTTAATATTCTTGAATATCTAAGCAATTTTTTTAGATAAAACTTATAGAACGATTAAATCCTTTCAGAAGGTGCAGACATTCTTGAAATTGGATCAGTCAGTGCCAATGATAAAGACAACGGCGATAACGGAAAAATCAGCTACTCATTATTACAACCGACTAAAGGATACTACATAGACACAATAACCGGAGCAATTTATGTGAACTACAGCGCTTTACCTCCCGGTCCGAAAGAAACGCAACTTGCTGTCGTCGCAACTGATCATGGAAAACCAAATAGAAGCGCCGTTGCCTCAGTAAGAATTAGTACTGGAGCAACATCGGAAATTAAGCCATTCATTGGACAGGACATATACAGGTAATTCAATATTAAAAGGAATAATACTCATTATCAATTGTCTTGAACTAATTATAAATTATAACTATCAAATATCAAATGCCAATTCATAGAACAATGTTATAAAAATACCCCTTATATATAGAAATTCATATAAATATTCTTTTAAATTTCAGAATAACAGTTAACGAAAACTCAGAAAAAGGTGCTTCACTGCTTCAAATCGGTGGTATCAACGACGTTTTAAAGAAATATAATTTGAACTTTCATATCATATCTGGAAATGAAGACGACGCATTTGACGTTACTTCAGAAGGAGCACTCATTCTTCTTAACAAATTAGATCGGGAAACTCAGGACTCCTACGTTTTAGGTCTGGCTGCTATTGATAAGGGAAAAATACTTTCCCACAGTCAGAACAAAACGGCTGTTACTGTGTTTGTAACGGTAGCTGATGCGAATGATAATGCTCCATCCTTTTTCACAAACGATTATGAGTTAACTGTAAGTGAAGATGTTAAAATAGGATACACATTAACTCAGCTCTTGGCAACTGACGCTGACTTGTATGGAACACCAAATTCGGTTATATCTTACAATATAACATCCGGTAATGGTGAAGAAGCTTTTTTAATAAATCCAAGTTCAGGAGTAATTATAGTAAACAAAACACTTGACTATGACACTGGTAGAAATAAATACAAGCTAATAATAGTAGCATGTGATCAAGGAATGCCATCTTTATGTAATTCTGCTTATGTGAACATCGGTGTAATTGATGAAAATGATAACATACCAACGTTTCCAGTTAATGAATACTTTGAAACTGTGGCTGAAAATGAAAGAATAGGTACATCAATATTTACAGCTAGAGCAACCGATTTAGATAAAGGACGTTATGGAAAACTGAACTATACTATCGTGCGTTCATCAAATAATTATAATAGAAACGACGACTCTTGGAAAATGTTTGAAATTGACTCAGAGACCGGGCTTGTGAATACAAATGCCGTTTTTGATTATGAGCAAAAGAACAAATACGAGTTTTCTATTAAAGCTTCTGACTTAGGCGGTAAAAGTACTACTGTGAAAGTAAGAGTTGATATTGAAAGTCGAGACGAATTTTATCCACAATTCACACAAAAGACATATAAGTTTCGAGTACCTAAATCCGGATCTTTACCTACAGGCTATGTAATAGGTCAGGCAACAGCTACTGACAGAGATAAAGGTATCGATGGAAGAATTGTATATCAGTTATCAACGTCACATTCTTATTTCAAAATCAACAGGACTACCGGTGTAATCATACTGAAGAAAAAAATAGATGCTGTACAAAATCTTTTTGGCTCTGATAAATCCATAAGCTTAGTAGTTACGGCTAGCTCTGGAAGACAAGGCTCTTTGACAAATAAGACAGCAGTAGAAATAGGAATTAATGATATGGCGATAGCATCGGACTCTGATCAAGTAAATGATACAGCAGCTACTGCTAGTGGTGGACTCTCCGATTGGGCGTTAGGATTACTCATTGCATTTATTTTTTTAATTATATTTGCTGCAGTGTTTTTGTTTATACACATGAAAAACAAACGTCACAAGAAAGTAAATAAACCAGGGTTGAGTTCTGAAGGTGTGGGTGCTACGAATAGTTACGTCGATCCAAGTGCATTTGATACAATTCCTATCAGAAATACAGGTATTGTTAACCCAGCGGGACAATTTGCACCTCCAAAATATGATGAAATACCTCCTTATGGTCCACACACAGCCAGTTCTAATTCTGGAGCTGCTACAACATCTGAACTTTCTGGATCTGATCAGTCTGGATCTAGTGGTCGGGGTTCAGCTGAGGACGGGGAAGATGGTGAAGATGAGGAGATAAGAATGATTAATGAGGGTCCATTACAAAGAGAGTCAGGTATTCACAGACAAGCAGATGATGACAATCTATCTGATGTATCTGTACATAACACGCAAGAATACTTAGCGAGGTTAGGAATTGTAGATACAGGGACAGGCGGAGGAGCGTCAACATCTTCCAGGAGATGTTCAGAAAATGTCGGTAGCAAAGACACGATGTTACATCATGCCCCGATTGACTCAATACACATGTTTGACGAAGATGGAGGACATGAAAATGATATAACAAATTTAATTTACGCAAAGTTAAATGAAGTAACAGGGAGTGACAGAGGGAGTAGTGCGGATGAGGCGAGTGCTGCAGTTGATAGGGCAATGGCCCTCGGAGCTTTTCCTAGTGCAGCTGGAGATAACGCAACTGTACCGACCGCTGGGCCGTCAATGACAGGAAGCCTCAGTTCTATTGTACATTCGGAAGAAGAACTAACAGGTAGCTACAATTGGGATTATTTACTCGATTGGGGACCACAATACCAGCCCTTGGCTCACGTCTTCTCTGAAATTGCTCGACTTAAGGATGATGCTGTATCTCTACAAAGCGGGAATAGCGGTGCCTCGAGTAAAAGCAAAGGAACGTCTATGTCAGGCGGTAAAAGTGTCCCGCCTCCGCTATTAACGACAGTGGCGCCCAGAAGTTGCCCGGCCCCTTCACTGTCTTGTAGACAACCTCAGCTACTTTTGCCAAGGTCGCCGATAAGCCATGACGTAGCTGGAGGATTCTCAGCTGCAGCTGCTATGTCTCCTTCATTTTCGCCATCCTTATCGCCGTTGGCAACGAGGTCACCGTCGATGTCACCGCTGGTCGGACCTGGTTTACCTCCTGCACCAGCAAATAGGAAACCAACCCATTCGACAATGAGGATATGAAAGCTATATCTTAGAATATTGTAAATAATCCCTTTATGACTGTTTGCCTCTAAGTATTAATAGTACTATTTATTTAAAAAAAAATCGATTTGATCGGTTTTAGTATCTTTTTGTTTCATTTTGTGCATTACATTTGCCTGAATATGCTCAAAGTGATGTTTTAAGCGCTTATTACCGATTTTCCGGTAACTGTAAATATTATACAGACTCGGGTTGTAATTTTTATTTTGTATATATAATTATTATCTACATGTACATGTATTATAGGTGCCTTGTAAAATAATTAAAACAAAGACTGCCATGTTATTTTTTACTATTATTACAAATAAAACAGCTTTACTGTAAGCTATAAGTATATTTTTAGACATCATTTTTACAATAAGCCTTATTTATCAGTGATTTGTATAATTGTATTGAAGAAGTCAGTCACAAAGTAGTTTACTGTAATACACCTGTAAAGTGTTTAAATGAAATGGTTTTTCGGATTTGATTTATGTTTTAAATTATTTCCACCGCTTCTTTTATAAATACCGTTATTAATAAAAACTAATAAATAAATAAAACTTTATGAGATCCGATAAATTATTTTATTGAAGTGAATCGTAATAATCGATTATTAGCAGATTAATAATATTTTGTACTGTGATTTTCGTCTAAGTATAAAATTTAATAAAAGGCTCTGTTCCAAACGATACGCCTTATTATTTTTATTTTATTTTTCTTTTGAATTTAAAAATAATTATTTCAAAGCAGTTTGTCATTTAAAGATACAATGGTAAGCCATTGGGATGGTTTACAAGAAACATATTATAATATAGCTCATTGCAATAGGCCTGGAATTACTAAAACTATATTTTGAGATACTTAAAAACAAACTATCATTTTATATTGACTATAAACGAATGAAAAAAACTAGAAAGAAATGTGAGAAAATATTAAATTGTATTAAATAACAAAACAAAAAGTGCAAAAGAGATTGAGATTAACAGAAAAAGAATATGCATAATTTAATTAAATGGTTTGCTAATTTGGCGCGTAATTTCAGTATGGGGTTATAATTCAGCACATGGCTGATAACATTATTACAATATGGCCGCCAGCGCTGACTCTCACGTTTCAATAATTTACTCATATTTGAGTTTATAACACACTTTATAGATTATTCTGTAATGCAACTTTTACAATAATTAGCAAAAAACTCCCCTATAATGTGTATAATGTTTTGAACAGAGCGAAACATGTAAATAAATAAATGTTAATAAATATATTTTAAGTTTTGCAAATTAAATGTAATGTAAACTGGATGCGAATAAAAAAATATGAGAATTAAAAATGTTTTTATTTATTGCAAAAAAAAAAACAAATTCTACGCTTTTTGGTAAAACATCGGAACAGTTGTATGAAGCTGTATGTATGTGTGATAGACTGAGTGTATGAAGCACAGAGGCGACCACTAATGGATTTGTAGTCCTTGGATGTTCCCCAATATTTTTAAATTATGCTGTACTAATATTGGCCCTAATACTACTGTACTAATAATGGCCCTGTTGTCTTTATGTTGCTGGCTTCCAATAAAAAAATATTAGAATTTTTCAATAAAAAATAATTGTAATAAGTACTTGAAATTACTATATTACTAAAAATAGATTTGCTCATAAGTGAAATTAGGGATTACGGAAGGTTTCATTAAATATCGTTATCTAAGACTAAATAAAACTAGTGTCTGTTATTTCTCCTACTAATCTCCGAAACAGCTAATCGGATTTTGGTGAGACTTTTATCAATATATAGATACTTTTTAGGAGTATTCTTTAGAGTACACATCTTAACACTTCTACATATGAGGACTAGGCAAAGATTATAAAACTAAGCAGGGGTAATTTCAAGTCGTTAAAAGTTTAGGTAGTGTAAAATTCCAGGTTAAAATATGAAATGCAACCTATAATTTGTCAGGATAAAATATGTGGTTCTTATGTAACAATAAATGAATTTTCACGAGCGAGAAGTCAAAAGTATAAGAAATTTGAAAATAATAGTAAAAGACATTTCCATTCTGTGATACGTTTAATCAGTCGAAACAATATGTCAAATTTGTAGAAACCCGCATTATATCTCGATCTATTATATAGCCAATACACGGTCATAATAATATTTTAGACATAACAATATTAAACATGGAAAAATGTAGACAAAATTTTATCACAGTTAGATCTAAAAACTACTTTTTATAGAAATCTTAATAACTAATTAATAGGTCACTAGTAATAATTATGAATATACAATGTTTATTTATATTTTAAACCTTGTAACTTATAGCGACGTACGTTAAAAGTTTAAACAAGTATCAAAATGAAATTATACCACGACTTATGAAGAATGAATTTCACAATAGACCCTTAAGGGCTAACTCTGTTTATAGATTTATTAATTTTATTTTAAAAAATGCTTACGTATTTCTCATTGAAATAGCCGTGAAACTACAAAAATACCTTGAGGTACCTAAAACAAGCAATTTTATTATGATTATAAAGGACCGACTGACTTTCTTTGATTTGAACAATATTCAAATACATCATTTTGTAATCAAATACTAGCATGAACTTTTTTTTTACGAACTGACCTAGCAAGGTCTAAACGGTGAAATTACTAAGGCAAGTGCTTAGGGCACTCAGCAGATTACGAGCATGAACCTGACAAAAAGCTTCTCATGTAACCATTTATCCTTAATAGAGATATTGTTAGTTATACATTATAATAGCGCATATAACTGAGTATCTTACTAGATCCAGGTTAACATGGTAAGTACTAATAGTGAGACTGGTAATGCGTAAAGACTCAATAACCAAAGAACGAAGAAGTGATTTTTTTACGCTGCAAAAGAATATAAGAGAGGCCGTGGATAATTTGAAGGCGAATATCAAGTATGGTATTTTTGACCTAACTATCCACTGCTGGCCTGATGCGCCTTTACAGCTTCACCGGACTACCAAGATGAGCGCTTAAGGCATTCAGCCGAGGGGTAACTAACACAAAGGCCTATGGACAGCTTCGGTTTGCAACAAAGTGCATCATTTAAATCTAATGGTAGGAAACAACTCGAGTTCGAGAACAAATCAATTGACCTTATGTTATTAAAAAAAGTTGACTCCCCATATAACTGAAAGACGCGTGGGTAACGAAGAAGATGGTTATATATTGTAATTTAGTGTTACATTAGTGATACATTTCTTCTTTATGTTAATTTTAGCAACTAATATTGTTATATATTATAACTCTAATTGTCGACTAAGTAATGACATTACAAGTGATATTTCAGTGATACACAATCTTACAACACTGCAACAACATCACAGTCACACATATAACCTCCACACACGTACACGCATAGACGCTTACACATGAAAGTGGAAGGGTTTTGTTTCTTTCCCTTATCGAACTGAAACAGTTCGGAATATTATCCTAAACGAAATATATATAAGAGTTATTGAGGTATGTATGCTTGGTACACATATATGTTCCAACAACTCATATATGTATGAATTGTTAGCTTAGGTCAGCTTATAAATAATAATATAAATAAGGTCGCGAATTGCACGTATCAGGCAACAGCACAAGCAGAGATGTGCCGAGCACCCTTGAGCTAGTTGTCAAATAAAATCGTCTGAGTGCCCTAAGCGCTCTGGTGTCGTAATCTAAGCTAAGCTGGCTAAGTCCGGTGAAGGTGTTAAGGCCTTGCTAGGTCAACAGCGTAGTCAGGTCGAGAAAAAAACTTAAAATTGGTTTAGTTTTTTGATATTTTTATATATACATATACACCCTTTTATAAATGATTACTTAAATTCATTCTAATACAATAATAATATTATTTCGAAATCAATACAAATATACTAGGAACAATCTTGAACACGATTATTTGCACAAACTTCAATTAAAGAACGTAACCAGTACAAAATACATAGTACACAGTTATCATTATCATGAACTTAGTTTGCTTTTATAAATGTTTAATTATTATTAAAATTGCAAAGTCATAGGAATTCACATTGTTTTTCTATGTAATAAAGATTCTTTTATTGACAAAGATACATTCAACAGTGTCTGCTAAATATATGTACAAATAATAGAATTTTTATACGCACCATTCCACATTCCTGGTATACTAATTTGGGTAAATAAACATCATAATATGAACGTTTTTATACAGCATGACTGGTTAAATAGTTGGAATACTCTCACAGATTACTCATTACTTGCTTCTCTTTCTAAATCAATTAAAAAAATAGTTGCTCAATATTTAACCTAATTATCTCGAGAAAAGCAAAACTGATATACACTTAACATCAGGTGATTTACGCAGAAACGATCTGATATAATAAATGAATAATGCCCTACCACGCAATCCCGTCCGTCTCCTACACATCGACCCACACACCACTTCCCATTGTATAACCGTGCGGCGTTCCCACGTTAAGCAGTTACGTAATGGTGAACCTTTAAAAGTGTCCCTTAAATTTTATCCATTGAAGCTAGATGTGACTTTTTTAGGTTTAAAAGTGTTGTTTCTATACTTTTAAACGTTTTAGAATACATTTCAACTAATTTTCTCTTTGTTGTTTATTAGCATTTGTTTTGATATTATTATTTTATGTATTAAATGTGACCATGATACTTCATGATTAGAGGCTATTAAAATTTAAACAGTCTCATGGTATAAAGGCAAATAGCAAAGAGACATGCATACGTTACAAGAGATATATACATTCTTATAGACATGACAAAATCTTACTAATATTTCCAAAGTTACATATAAACAGTATCAGCTTATATCTACGTATTCTCCATCGCTAAAATGAAAGGCATCTTCCTAAAGAAGCAAGAACTCGATAACAACACCGGACATATATCAGCAATAAAAAAAAAAATACACAATCATAATTTGACCTCACAGACGAATAATGTTTTATTTACGGGGTTATCTTCTGCCTAATGCCTCAACTATAAATTCCAAATCCTCCACCAATAGTCTGGACCTTCTATATAAATAAAATGATATATATATATATATATATACACATATATCATGTAGTTTTGAGCGCTTCACGCAAAAACTATTAGATATATTTCAATAATTTTGGTTTTAGTTTTTAATTATTAGGATTTTGTAGGTGGTAAGCCACGCTGAAGGTATTTATTACTGGCTTCAGTATGAATGAGTCGGCTTGCACAAAGTAGTACCACCCTCTCACAGAAAACCGATGTGAAGTAACAGTGCTAGCATCGTTGCGTTTCGTTCGGTCAGTAAGAGCGCCGGAAGACCATCTTCCCTCCCCTTTTCCCAAACTCCTGCCCATCTTCTCCCTCCAGACGCAGGCTGGCAACGCACTTGCGACTCCCCTGTTGTTACCAGTGTCTATAGACGGTGGTAACCACTTAACATCAGGCGACACACCTGTCCGTTTGCCTCCTATGATATAAAAAAAACTCGATTTTTATTTAAAATAAAAATTATAATTAAACATTAATATGGATTTATGAAAATAAAAAAAAAACTACGATTTTAATAAACACTACGCGATCAGCGATGTGCGTTTTTTGCCACAGGGAGAGAGGGGCAAGCGAAGTGTTACGCATGCGTAGGAAAATGCACACGAAGCTGCGGATACCAACTAGTAGCTACTAATACCCTGCAGAATAGTTGACGTATGCCAAGATTTAAACCAGTAAATATTACATAATAATTCCTAATTTTCTTTAACGACAAGAAACATTTATTTTTACAACCAACTGGTAATCCATTTAACACTACATTTAATGTATGTAAGTACGTACATACAAATTTCCCATAAAATCCAATTGACTTTTTATTATATTGCTAAAATCCATTGTATACATTTATTATATAAAAAAAGTTACGAGTTGCGATAAAAAAATCGCAATTTGCCGACTACGACCGACTTTGTTTACACCAATAACTAAATCCTATGGCTCGAAATATGATCGCTTAAACTCAGATCAATAACCACGTTATCGGATATAGTAGATCTATCACCAGGAGTTAGTGTTCCGATGTCGATTTCAGTCTTGGAGGTTACACCATTGGCTTGTTCCTAGAAGAAAAAAAAAGTAACATCATTTTATCTATTTAATATTTCTTTCATACTAACGACTAACGTACGAGACATCTAATTACTATTATTAACGAGAAGGCTGTTACGGATGGATAGATTACTATTTGTATATATAGAGCCTATAGTACTTGGGCGACCGAGCCCAGCTCGGATCTTTAAAAACATTTTAAAATTAAAATAAGCTATTGTGGGTTTGCCTCACAAAATTAGCATTTTTATTACAAAAAACAAAATGAAGATGAAAAAGATTTCTCTTTTGCTGTCACTCGGATGCGAACTGGAATTACACGGATATTCGAAGTAACCGATTTCCATCTGAGCTATTTTTGTTTTAACAGCGCCGGCGAAATTTCCCTTATATTCTACATAAATTTTGCCTGTGCCTGAAAACTCAGTCAAAAAAAGGTTTCTATGAATTTTTATTAGATTTTTCTAGCTAGATCGATTTATGGTCCCCGAAATTACCTACATACTAAGTTTCACGGAAATAGATGACGCCGTTTCCGAGATCCTGAATATATACAAGAATTGCTCGTTTAAAGGTATAGGTTAGCTTTATTACAAATAGTACTTAACTTCCGCTGTCTGTTCCCTTGGATCTATTAAACTATCCAATAGCTTTTAATTAAGCGATAGATATAGTGATTCGAGAGGAAGGTTTATATGTATAATACATACTTATTATAGTACAGAAAAGCCAAAAAATTCAAAGATTTGTAATGTGATGTTGTCACAAACATATTTTTATTATTCTCTGACTACGCTATTGACCCAGCAAGGCCTTAACAGCTTCACTGGACTACAACAACACTGGCTAAGCCTTACGGATAGATCAAATTAATGGACTACGGAATTATATATCTTAAAAATATCGATAAAAAAATCCACGACGCATTTTTATCTGTAAAGTACAACCCACAGTTATAATTTTTATCTTTTTTCTTTTTTATAAAAATTATCATGTATGTACACATCTATTTTATACAATACATTATTATTTTATTCCTTATCAAATTAAAATACATTACATACGTTGTTCATATCATGTAAATCAAAACTGGCTTTAAGAGTATACCATTACAATGCAGTCTTGCGAGGTCGGGGCGAGTTGCTAGTAAGTGATATAGTAAAGATATTTTTTTAAATAGTCCAATAGATGACGATAAGTGTCAAATAAGTTGGATAAAATCCTGCCATCTGAGAGTTATTTTGGTGTGCGATGCATAAACCATTAGTTTTTTTTTTCGATATGACTACGCTATTGACCCAGCAAGGTCTTAACAGCTTTACCGGACTACAGCATAAACTATTAGAGTTACAAGTTACGGTATGGTATCATTGCAACTAATGGTAATAAATTGATAGTTTTCCTGGTTTTTTTATTGCAATACGGCAAAGTGACTGCACTATGCCTGATACACAGCACAATCTAAAAACAACCTTTGATTGTTAGTTTTCACGTCCTAAATACTCAGCCAATAATCAAGAAATTTTACGTACCTTTGTTACAAAAATGTTGTATAAAAAGGTTTCGTATTAAAGGGTGTCTTTTATTCATATTCAGAAAAAAAAAGAACTGTTCCAGAAGAATAAATAAAATCTGTATAAACACGAGTGATGGTAATGGCAAAAGCAAGTAATTTGTAAGCATACAAACAGACGAGGTTGCAATAATGTACGTAGTGAAAGTTTTACAAAAAACGCACTTAATAGAATTATGGCTGAAAAACAAAGTCCATACAATCTACACATACTAAATATACACAGCTCAGTGTCTATTATGTTCAGACATCGTGTTTATGGACATAGGTTGAAATTCTCAAGAATACGTTAGAGCTTTCGATAAAGGCAAGCATATATTAAGAAGAAACCATATCTTAGTGGTAACGCTTTCCGATGGCCATTTATACAACCCTCCAGTTGGGAATCTGTCACTAAACAACTTTTGATGTGTTCCGACATCTGCAATTGAGAGCCGGTTCCCGTCTAGGTATATCATTTTACATCTTATGCCATCACCATTTGACATTAAATTAGATTGTAGTCAAACCATAAAACTTACGAAGTTTAACTTTATTGTTAAACTTAGAATGATATTCCTTACCGTGTATACAGCGTCACACGCCATCAGCTCGTTCTTGGAGAGGTGTTCCACAACTGCCGCGGCGTAGCAATCACCCAACATATTATTTGTTGTTCTTATTCGATCTCTATAAAAAAAAATATTATGTATAACTGTAGCTGAGGTATTTACTATATAATCTACATTAAATGTTTGTACTTTTTTCCAAAATTCTTCAAATTGTAACTTTCATAAATATAACTAAGTAATGACGAATATGGTGGCGAATACCAATGCATGAAGGTAGACGAATTTTTAAACGTATTCCTAATCAAATTGGCTAAATAAATCTGGCTGGTGCCCTTGAGATCTAGTATATTTATATACTTAACGTATTTATCTTCGGTTGCATCAGCTGAAATTATGGCAAAACTAGAAACAATCCAGTAATTATTATCTCGTAATATGACTTACACTAGCCAATCGACTGCAAACAGTAACGAGACGTCTTGTGTAGGAGCATCCACTGAAGCCAAGACTACTAATAGAAGCACTAGAGCCGCAGAGGGTACTGAAGCAGATGACATAGATGCAGCTGTTGATGTTAAACTGCAATTTATATCAAAAGATATTAAGTTATTAGTTTCGTTAAAGTATGATTCAATTACCAATTAATGTAATAAATACTGTTTAGGTCTTTTATATAATTAGTTTCCTAAAACTGTAAAATTTAGGGTTATATTTCTATGTGATGTTGGCAGCGAAACATAAATCTATTTGTACAATCAATTTGTAGAATAACAGCTCACAATTTTGTCGTCGATTGCAAAATCTTTTGTTCCCTAGATACTAAAACTTTATTCTTATAACTCCATGCCACCCATGAGCTTGTTGCCAACCAGATGAGTGCCATAAGTACAACATTAGTTCGGTAGAGCTGTTAAAATCCATGGGGTCAATAGCGCTAAGTCCGCGCTTAGCGTAAAATATAATTATGTTTGTCATTTTCACTTACAAAATAGTAGCCAGCTGCGCAAACCCAAGATGCATACTGTTCATCTGACAAATAAATACTCCAGAAACAGCCAGAAAAAGTGCAGTTCCATCCATGTTAATATTGCAACCAATAGGCAACACGAATCTTGTAATACGAAGGTCTACGCGTAACGGACCTTCCATAGCTTTGAAGGTCACGGGAAGAGCTGCAGCGCTGAAAATAAGTACTGATAATTAAGTAAAAGCATATATTTTAGAATATATATTTAGGGTAACATAAAAATTATCTTAAATTATTTCAACTTCTTCTAAATCTTTATTATTAACTAAACGTTTTATGTCAATTAAAGGTTGTAGGTACGTGGTAATTACAACTATCATTTTCATAGTTTCCATAACATAACAAAGAACTAATTTTGGTCGCAAATATTGTTTAGGCTTACTTATTATTATTACACTGATTAAAAATATATGTTCGTCCTTCAACATTTGTTTTTACAGTTGCCGTTAATAATTCATACATTTAAATAAATAATTAAAATATTCACCATATAGTTAGTTATTTGTAACATAATTACCATTTTTATCGATGATTTAAGAATTATGGAACTGTAAATTGTATCCACGTATTAAATAATCTAGATCGATCAGATATGCCGTATAATTAAAACTAGTACTGCTAAATATACAATATATTAGCGGTCCCTGCGGACGTTATCCTGCCTTGATAATAAAAGCCAACCGCACTATCACCTACCGGGTCCAATTGAATTTAAGCTATTCGTCAAAATCGGTCCAGCGGTTTAGGAGGAGTTTAGTGAAATGTATATACAAAGAAAAGATATTCTGTATAACAACATTAATGGATAATGCATGTGATCGTGAAAAAAATTGGGTCTATTTCTTGTTTTACCACCGTGAAAGATAAATAAATATGTTATATGAATTAACAATTTGGATGACGATATATATAGGTATCATAACCGATGGTTGAATAATATAGCTTCCAAAATAATTTTCAAATTTGTCGATTTCTAGTGAACTTGTTCTTTCCAATAATTATAGATAAAGCTAATCACATTATGGATGTGTTTTTTTTTTTTAATTGTTGAATATGGTGGAATGGTAATGATAATGATGAAAGAAAGACATTAATAAGTACTTACGCAGACGCCGTTGCAGCGGCGGTAAGCATAGCATTCGATAACCCCCAGTAAAATTTGTAAGGGTTTTTCCTAACGAATGCAAAATAAATCAGCTGCATCACGATGAGCTGATAGAAGAACACACCTACTGTGATTGTTGCAATGAACCATGCCAGCTGGTTCATCATTTGAGCTGGAGAATAAAAAATAACGAAAATCAATTACCAATTTTTAAGAAGAATAGGAGATCACTAGAAAAAGGGATCTGGTACATGACCATTCAACTGCAACCTCATTTCGATGTTCCATGGATAGACTTAAATTTATTAAGTATATCTGACTTCATAATAGCCTTCCGACTTCCTTCAGTAGTGGTAGAGCCACGCTAAAGCTATTATTGGTTTCAGCCTGAATGGGTTGGCTCGTCCGGGGTAGCACCATCCTCTCACAGAAAACCGACGTGAAGTAACAGTGTTTACATTGTTACGTTTCGTTCGGTCAGTGAGAGCGCCGGAGACCCATCTCCCCTCCCCTCCCCTCTCCTCTTCCTTCCCCTCCGCCTTTCTCTTCATTCCCCCAAACACAGGTTGGCAACGCATTTGCGACCCCTCTGGGGTTGCTAGTGTCTATGGACAGCGGTGATCGCTTAACAATAGGTGACCCGCATGTTCGTTTGCCTCCTATATGATATAAAAAAGGACACATTCCATCAAATAAGTTTCTGTATCTTATAAAAAAACGAATATCACCTAGTTGCACGGTGTGTGGTGTGATTGAAGATATTCATCACATTTCGATGGAATGTGTTCAATACCAAGGATGTAGGAATATTTTAAATGTTACCCAATCCATGGATGTAGGCATTTGTAATTCGATGCTGTTAGACCCTTTGACTTAGAGTGCGAAAAGCTTATACAAAATCTTAAGTTTAGCTTTAAAGATATAAATAAATGTGATTATAGTAGAATATAATATGTATATGATGTTCTTACGGGGCGACATAGTCGAAATGCGACAAAGTCCATAATAAAGGGGAAAAAAAGAAAAATAGAAACGGAGATTATTGAAAGTTGTATTTATTACATATTCGTGTCAAACAACTCACCTACATCTTCAACGCCTAAAATTTTCCCAGCTATGATACTAGTAACGCCTATAGGTGTAAACCACATAACTCCTGTAACCATCTTCATAATAACTTCAAAAATTGCTTGGAAGAAGTCGATTACTATTTGGCCCTTAGCTCCGAGTGTTCCAAGCAGGCTGCCAAATACTAAACAGAAAAACACAAGACCAAGTGTGTTGGTTCCGGGCCTGAAAATATAATTACCAATATCTAAGAATACTTATTGTGAAATCGTTGGAGGCAGTGGCGGTTTGCGGTCTAGGACGCCCTAATCTACACGCCATGTACCAGCCAACCCCTGTGTCAGTGAATTTTTGTCACGATTGGCCGCCCCTTAATATTTGGCCACCTTTAGACCCGGGCCTCCTATGCCTTAGGGTAAATCCGGCACTGGTTGGAGTATAAGAATCTTAGTATTCTTCTGAATTGTAGTACGTGATTTATTTTATTTTTTCTATATCTATACACCTGATTTTAAATTGTACTTTACTATTTAAAACTTAGTAGTTTATTTTCTGTTCTAATTAAAAATAACAATTTCTTGTGTAATATCAACGCATTAATTCTGTATTTTACAGTGAGTTTATTACAAATGATTTGAGCTTCTAGATATATGTTTAGTGGTGTATTGTTAGACTAAGCTAGTCTACTGAGTCAGGTAATCTTGTTGTGAAACTGTACCCTTAATAAGATTACGTTATTAATAGAAGTAACATAGGATATTAATAGACCTTCCATGTGTATTTAGAAAAATAAAACATCAGCAAAGTATAGTTGTTTAAAAATAAGTTTCTTTTCAATAACATGAACAGCTCACCTTTCAGAAATACTTCTTATTAATTCAGGCACCATGTTGGTTTCGCTTGAGTTCTTCATTGTATTTACTGATTCAACGAATATTGTGTGAGTTTGTTGGAATGTAGCCTGAACTATGTTGTCAGGGAATATATTTCTGTTAAATAGATTATCTCGATTAAAATATTTCGAAGAGTAAAGTACTTCTTAATTGAAGCTATTAAAATAACACATAAATGCATTTAAATAGTTGATATAATTGATATCCGATGAAGGTGTTAGCGATAGCACCTAAGGATAATTCTGAAGTGAGTATAAACTGAGTCTCTTCAACAATATTCTGATTTTTGTTCCATCTAAATATAAATACTGATTCAAAAAATAATCCCGTAGTGTTTAGAAATGTACTAAAATCGTCAACTGTTGTAGTATACATTTTTAAAGCAAATGGAGAGCGATATTAACAAAAATTCTATTAGAACGAAGAAAGACATAGATAGTACATTTAATTTTGATTTTATTTGCAATCAAATTTCTAAAAGAAATGAAGTACATAATTACTTTTATATATATAATCTAATTTATAAAAGTACAGGCATAAATAACATTCAATTATTTGTTACTTTAGTTGCATAAAATTGAAATAGAACTCACCGACCTATATCCAAAAGACTATCCATAATACTATGATCCCTTTTCTTTTCCGTTACAACATCAAATTTATCTTTGAGATCCGTTCGACCTGGATGCATAACAACTGCTAATACAATCCCAAGGAACGCATTAAACATCGATGTCAAAATAAAGTAAAGTAAAGTGCGCACAGCAATCTTCCCACTCATCTTTGCATTAAGGCTTGCAGAGCCAGCTATCAGACTGGCAATGATTAGCGGCAAGATCATAAGTTTCAAGAGTCTCATGAACAATTCTCCAGGGTACGAGATTAGTAATAATGTATCTGCACTAAGTCGATAAGGTCGAAGACTTAAACCTAAAATACAAAATATAGTTTAATATAAGGGTTGATTTACTTTTTTCTACACAAAGTAGCGCTAAGCATTTGTGTAACATTTACATAGTTGAGTTGCTTTTTTAGGAAGTTAAGTTAAGCTATATTAAAAAAAGACCACAATATGATTTAAGTAATAGAAAAAATCCCAAATTATCCATGATTTAGGATTAGTGTTAGTAATGTTTTTTCAAGTAATGATGTTATATTCCTGAACAAGGTCTCAACTTAAAGATTTCATGGATAGTAAGTTCAATCACCTTATCAAGCATAATGTCAAAAGGCTTATTATAGGGTATATTATTACGTGAATGGTAGTGATTTTTACAAATTATACCGTTCTCTAATATATATTCTCGAAAATCAACTGTGATAATAACGACTCATATAGTTATGATAAAATATATAGAAAGAAATTAAATCCAAATGAATTTCATGTGTTGTAAAGAAAAAAATCGAGCATGAAAAACCACTGCACCCTGTTCAGGATTCCGATTTTGTTTTCTCGAACTGTCTAAGCTATGTACCTAGGAAGGTCTTAATAGCTTCGCCGGACTACATTCAGGATTCCGAGTTTTCGAGATGTATTTGGAGATCACACTCCCAATGTAATCTCTGGGATTGAGTTCGCTGCGAATATCTATGCCTAAGATATTGAGACTGTGATGGTATTTATGGTGCTATGATCTGCGTAGCAACGAATATTTTGCAAAGACACAAAAACTTTTACACAAAAAACAATAATATTTTCCAAATTGAAGAAACATAATAGGCGAAACTGCAGATTCTTGAGAAACATCAGCATTTACTGGCATGACCTGTGGAACGCACCCAAATTATAACATGAATTCTGTACTCATGGAAAAAGCCAGAAATGCGTTTGTGTACATTCTCGGGGTGTCCGTACGCCGGAAACTTGGAAAGAAGACCACGATGCCAGTTTTCACCAAAGGTCTTGGCTATGTTAAAACTGATCATCTAGGTGTCACCGTGCTTGTCAGTTGCCTTCCCTAGCGGTGTACTATGTACGCTAGAAGATCACCATTTGATCAGTTTTGGCAAAAGTCATATTGCCGAACTTTATTTAATGCGTGATCCACCAGATAGTGAATAAACTGGGTATTGAGGAACCACTACATCATCTTGCACAACAAGGTAGTCACGACTATTGGACGGTAGATGTTAAGGTCTGACCGATCCTCCTTCTTCGGAGTTGATTGTATAAAATATCGGTCTCTCTATCCTCCCACGTTAACAATTATTCATCCATCAAGGTTTGTTTATACAGTTACCGTTTCAAATTAATATGTCGATGTATATTTCTTAATTTAAATATTTTCAAGAATTTATAAGTATTCTGTAGATATATTATGAAAGATTCGTTTCTGTAAGTATCATCATACCTGCTAAGCAATATATAATAGTTCACTACAATTTATATAAACGTTTCCAAAAGAAAGTAAGTATTTAATTTAAAAAAACATCACCCATCCCTAAAATCTACTACCCTCTAATATAGGTGTAAATCTTATTAGCTTCGATAGTATTTTTTTATAGATGCAATATACTATGAAATTACACTATCTTCCCTTGTATAATCACCAAAATAAATTAGAAAATTGTGTATATTTTAAACTTCTTTTTTTAATTTCATAAACATGTTAAACTTGAACAGAAAAAGTTGATCGATACGTAAAATCAGAACTTTATTAACTTTATTACAGGCCGTATTTGGCATCGTTATAAGGATCTAGTTCTAGAACCCGTTAAGGCAGTACACTTAAATATAAAAAGATTCAAACATCACTCGCCAAAGAATTTGTTTCGCTATAAAAAAGGTCCAAAATATAACTCACCAATAGTGGCACCACTAAAGACACCGATCAAAGTTATTACCAGCATAACGTTGTTCAGAAACTGTCTCCTGCAGCCAGTTGGTTCGGCGGATGCCAACCGGTCTTCAGTCGTCTTTTCTCCTTGACCATTTGGGTCCATCTTTGCGAACAGATATTCTGTAAATCGTCGGCTTTTATCCATCACTAGTCTATACTGAATTATATCAATCACTATAGATTAATATGATCAGTTTCGATCAATTTCATTTAGATAAATGAAACCCAATAAACGACTCAAAGCCTTAATATAGCATATTATAAGGTATGGTTAACATCTGTTTTAAGCAACTAAGCGTATTTGAATTATGTCTATTAGCACGTTTTTATTTACATAAATTTTAATTATTTACACTGTTTTGAGTACTTTAATGTTTATTTAACACATAATTTGTTTCAATCGCCATTCCGTTATCAGACAACAGACTGTTTTGTGCGTATAATGTAAAATTTAATAACATTCTTCACGGGAAGCCATTTTGCAACTGCGCGCGCATTTATCGATCCCATCTATTTTGTTCAACCTCCTAGCGACCTCACAATTATGTATTTCGTAAAGACAAAACGACAGCAAGAATTACTAAAGGGATTCAGAATGTTGTATGAAGAATAAATGTGTGCTCTTTTCTACTTAGACTGGCAGATTTTCCTACTCCCTTTAAGTAGATTTTTAATAATTTTCGATCCGCCCTATTCACTTGTTTGTAAAAAGTAAGCAAAGACCGTATCACTCCCTTTTGGGCTTTGGTAAGTATTGTGTTATCTGTATTATTATAAAGAGGTAAAGCTCACTAGATTAAGCCCCCCTCGGTAGCGTCTCAAGTCTAGGTCCGTTTTATCGGAGTGGAGCCCTTGAGTACGCTGCTCACGCGATACACTGACACAAAACCTTATATCATTGCTACAACATCACACACATCACCTATACACTCGTGCATGCCTACACGCTTACACGCTGTTTCTCTTTTTCAGAGAAAGAGTTCTACTCTTATTTTTCCTTATCTTATCCTATCCTATATAGTTTAGAGTAATTTATCCGACACAAAATACATATAGGAGTTGTTGAGGTACGCATGCTTGGTACACATGCATGTTTCAATAACTTATATACGTATATCTAGATAGCTTAGCTTAGGTTAGCTCAGATATTTTGCAATTTTTGCACAAAACAGGCGACAGCCCAAGCCGAGGTCCTCAACGCTCGCCTCAATAGTTCGGTGAAGCTGTAAAACCTTTCTAAGTCAACAGCGTTTTCATTTTGAAAAAAAAAGGTAAAGCTTGTGAGTTTATATCGTTGTAGGAGGTAATCCCAAGAACTACTGGTCCGATTAAAAAAAAAAAAACGTTCAATGTTAGACAGCTCATTTCTCGAGAAAAGCTATATATTATCACGCTGAGACTAAGACTCCTATTAGGAGCGGCACACCAATGAAAAATGTTCCAAAATTGCTTTTTTTCCTTTTGTGAGCTTCTGCTGCGTACTAGTTAGCCCTAGGTAACTATTCCACGCTGACGAATTGGCGGACAGAAGCTCGTATTATATAAAGAGAGTGTTGTATCGAGGGAATATAATATTTTCCCTATAATATATATTCGTATTCAATATAAAGAGCTAAAGAGAGAGAGAGATATATCCCATAGAGAAGTCATAACTTTTTTCTTACGTGATGACATCTTTCAATCACATAAATAAACAAAGCATAGCTTCACCCACATAACACTTGAACGGTCCCATATAAGCATCACTGTGAGTTATGAATAGAGTAAAATTTAATTTGCCCGTTTGAAGTCAATGCTTTGCTATTGCGAAATATGTATTTTGTAAGCTGCAGCCAGTAAACCGGTTCACTGAGAGATAGGTCATTTGTTAACGACGATTTCTATACAGAGTGATTTTTTTGCCTGAGGCTGTCTCTGAAACGTTGCAGCTACTACAAGGTATTCTTAAAAGACGTCCACAACTTTTTGATACTTTCTGATAGGTATGCATTCACGGATTTTGAAAACAATGTCACAGTTAATACAAAAATTGGTTATTTACACTAAATTTTATTCTGAGCACCAAAATATTGTTTTAAAAGAATGTAAAAAATCATATAAAGATCAAAACATTATATGAAATGGAATAAAAAACAATGAAATATTATTATTCATTTCGTAGGAAGCTCGAAGTCCGGGTCGTCGGTATAGATGACTCGGTACTCTGGGATGAAGCTGTAGAGGCGATCGTCCAGGCCAGCGGATGCGAGCTCAGCAAGTTGAGAGTGGGTGAGCTGCGCGCCCGGGGAGAGGGGAATAACTCTCTTTTTGTTTCCCTCCCTGTGGATGCGGCGCGGAAGCTGGTCGAGGCCGGTCGTCTCAGAATTGGCTGGAGCATGGCCCGAGTCGTGCACCTGGGTAGTAGGCCACTCAGGTGCTTTAAATGCATGGGCTTGGGTCACACTCGACCGAAATGTCCATCGGTCGTCGACAGAAGGGAGGCCTGTTTCCGGTGCGGAAAAGACGGCCACCACGCGGAGGACTGTAAAGTCGACAAGCCGCGGTGTGCCGTCTGCGCCGAAGTCGGCAGGCCGGCAGGCCATATTATGGGGGGGGGCGACTGTAGACCTCCCCATGTGAAAGGGAAACTGCCCTTGTTTAAAAGGGTGGAGATGGAGGTGGCTGCTGTGAACTAGTTATGGACTACATCCACAGCAGCTACCTCCAGTGTAACTTAAACCACTGCGCCGCTGCTCAGGACCTCCTCCTACAGGCGGTGGCGGAGTGGGATACGGATGTGGCCGTTGTCGCGGAGCCGTATCGAGTTCCGGACCAGCCTCACTGGGCCGGGGACGCGGACGGTTCCGTGGCTATATTGTCTGGGGGGGACTGCCCCTCTCGGTCAAGGAGAGGGGCTCTGGGTTCGTGGCGGTCGCCTCGCGAAGTTTTGCGACCCTTGGGGTCTATTTCTCCCCAAACCGGCCCCTTATTGAGTTCGAGTCCTTTCTGGACACACTGGGGCCGGTCGTAAGGCGGCTTGAGCCGCTCCCTATCGTCGTTCTGGGCGATTTTAATGCCAAATCTAGGGCGTGGGGAGCGGCGGCCACGAACCCGCGTGGCAGGGCCCTTGAGGAGTGGGCAGCCCAACATGGGTTGTCCCTCCTCAATAGGGGGAACACTTACACGTGCGTGCGACATAACGGGGGATCGATAGTAGACGTATCGTTCGCGTCCCCGTCAGTCGCACGCCGTGTCCGGGGGTGGAGGGTGTTAGAGGAGGTGGAGACTTTATCGGACCACCGATACATCAGGTTCGAGGTCTCCACCTCCCACGATGTGCCGGCAACCCGCCCCCGGACGGGTGCGAAGTTCCCCCGTTGGACAATGAGCCGTCTCGATTCGGAGCGAGCGAGAGAGGCGGCCATCGTCCAGGCCTGGGTCATGTCCCCCCCGGATAGAGATATCGACGCGTCCGCAGCCCGCCTCCGTGACGCTCTCACGGAGGTATGCGACGCGTCGATGCCGCGGAGCGTACACCGTCCGAAGAGGAGGGCGGTGTACTGGTGGTCGCACGAGATCGCCGAGCTTCGTGCGACCTGCTCCGCGGCCCGGCGGCTGTATGGGCGCAGTCGCCGGAGGAGGTCAAACAGGGACCTGGAAGAGGAGGCCCGGCTGTATGGCGACTACAGAACCTGCAGGAAAACACTGCAGGTCGCCATCAGCCGGGCGAAAGAGCAGGCATGGGAGGAGATGCTCCGTGAGCTGGAGAGAGATCCGTGGGGGCGTCCGTACAAGATGACGCGGAAGAAGTTCCGCGGCCAGGCGCCCCCGATAACGGAGACTCTCCAGCCGGAAGTGGTTGAGAGGGTCGTGGGAGCATTGTTCCCCGACCCTCCGGAGCTCCTCCCTCCTCCCATGCCTCCTCCTCAGACAGTAGAGGAGGCGCCGATCGTCCCTCCCCCTGTTACAGAGGGGGAGATGGGGAGGGTGATTGAGCGCCTCCGCGCTGGGGGACGCAAGGCGCCCGGCCCTGACGGAGTCCCGGGCCGGGTGCTTGCCATTGCTCTGGACCATCTCGGAGAGTGGCTTCGGGAGTTGTTCAGCCGATGTCTGGCGGTCGGGCAGTTCCCGGGGCCCTGGAAGACGGGGCGGCTGTGCCTGATGGCGAAGGAGGGCCGCCCCCCAGACTGCGCGTCCGCGTATCGGCCCCTTGTGCTGCTGGACGACTCCGGGAAGGCGTTCGAGAGGATCGTTGCCTCCCGGGTCGTCCGCCACCTAGAGGAAGTGGGGCCGAACCTGTCGGACGCGCAGTTCGGCTTCCGGTCGGGGCGCTCCACGCTGGACGCCCTGACCCTCCTGAAAAAGGTCTCCACGGAGGCGACCTCTGAGGGCGAAAGAATATTGGCGGTGTCCTTGGACATCGCCAACGCCTTCAACAGTCTGCCGCACAGTGTCATACTGGAGGCGCTCCGTTATTTCGGAGTGCCCTTGTATCTGCGGCGGCTGTTGGAGGCGTACCTCGACGGGAGAGAGGTCGCCTTCGTGGACGCCAGAGGACGGATGGTCCGGCGCAACACGGCGCGTGGGGTTCCACAGGGGTCGGCGTTAGGGCCACTCCTGTGGAACATGGGCTACGACTGGGTGCTCCGCGGTGCGCTCCCTTCTGGAGCGCGCCTCATCTGCTACGCGGACGACACCCTAGTCGTAGCCCGAGGGGGGGAAACTAATAATTTATTGCGCCTGGCCACGGAGGCTGTAACTCTCGTGGTCGGGCGCATTAGAAGACTGGGCCTCGAGGTGGCCCTCGAGAAGACCGAGGTCCTAATGTTCCATGGGCCTCGGAAGGGGCCACCTCCGGGGGCTCACATATATGTGGAGGGTGTCCGTGTCAGGGTGGGGACCAAGATGAAATATCTGGGCCTCACCCTGGACGGACGTTGGCGGTTCGAGCCCCATTTCAAGGGGCTCGGACCGCGCATAGTTGGGGCGGCAGCGGCGCTCGGACGACTCCTCCCCAATACGGGGGGGCCGGGTGCCACCTGTCGCCGCCTATATATGGGGGTCGTGCGTTCCATGGCCGCCTACGGGGCACCGTTATGGGTGGACGCCCTCAACGCCACCAATATCCGTGCGTTGCGAGCCGCGCAGCGTACTGTGGCGTTGAGGGTTATACGGGGTTACCGGACGGTGTCCGCAGCGGCGGCCATGGTAATAGCCGGCTCTCTTCCCTGGGAGCTGGAGGCGGAGGTGCTTGCCGCCGTATATAAATATACGGCGGTTAAGAAACAGACGGGGGAGCCTCTAGCTCCCGGGGAAATAGAGGAGGTGAGAAGAACTGAGAGGCAGAAAAAAATGGAGAGGTGGAGGCGGGACCTGGCGGACGCGCAGTACGGTCGATATACCATCGACGCCGTCCGCCCGGTCCTGCCGGAATGGTGCAATAGACGATGGGGCTCCCTGACGTTTCGTCTGGTGCAGGTGCTGACCGGGCACGGTTGCTTCGGTTGGTACCTGTACCGGATAGCACGCAGGGAGCCGACCGCCGTATGCCATGAGTGCGGCGTTGAACCGGACACCGCGCAGCACACACTTTCTGAATGTGCTGCGTGGGAGGAGCGACGTCGCATTCTGGCTGCGGCGGTAGGAGGGGAACTCTCGCTGCCGAGCGTGGTCGCGGCCATGCTCGGTAGCGAGGATGTTTGGAACGCAGTTGCCTCCTTCTGCGAGGAAGTCGTCTCGCAGAAGGAGGCGGCGGAGAGGGCCCGCGAGAACGATCCGCTAAGCGGCCCTCTCCGCCAAAGAAGGGCTGGCAGGAGGAGGCGGTAGTTTGACCGCCGCCTCCCGCCACTGTAGCCGGACCTAGGGACGGGTGGGGCTGGGGCACCACCTCCCCATTGCACAGGTCCGGCAGACAAGAAGGAGACGGCCGGTGTGTACCCGGCTGTTTCCTTACAAGACGAGGCACAGCGGCGGCACTTCTGCCGCTGGGCCACACCGCTGGGGCGGCACGATGAAGTCTATAGAGATCTCGTGCCGCCCCAACAATAGCGGAAGACGTACACCGTGGGGTTTTAGTCCGTGCGAGTCGGACATAACCCACCCTCTCCCCAGGGAGGGTGGATACCCATAAGAGATTTCCCCACGTAAAAAAAAAAAAAAAAAAAGGAAGCTATCGTGAATTTAATATAAACAAATTACACGCTTACAAAAAAATGTCGAAGCAGTCATTAGGACTACGCACAGAAGCGAAAACCTGAATTATTAAATAAATAAATTAAAAATTGACTAATGTAAATTGTAATTATAAATGTAAATTGGGATTAGTAGTTTGATTTTGACATCTATTTGTACTCCGAGGAATAATATTACACGGCTTATTAATTATCCAAACATGATAAGCTGTACAAAAATTCAATACAAAATATCTTTTTTTTTTCGACCTGACTACATTATTGACCTAGCAAGGTATTAACAGCTTCACCGGACTACTAAGGCGAGGGCTTACGGCACACAGCCAATTTTATTTGGACAACTAACTCAAGGGTGCACGGCACACCTCAGTTTGGGCGTTTGCCTGGTTCATGCAATTCGCGACCTAACTTACTTTTTTTTTTACGGTGGGGAATCATGTATACACCACTCTCCCAGGGGAAAGAGTGAGTTATGTCCGACTCGCACGGACTAAAACCTCACGGTGTACGTCTTTCGCTATGGTTGGGGCGGCACGAGATCTCAATAGATTTCATCGTGCCGCCCCAGCGGTTGGCCCAGCAGTAAAAGCGCCGCCGCCAGACCCCGTCCTGTTAGGAGACAGCCGTGTACATACCGGCCGCCTCCTCCGTCCATCGGACCTGTGCAATGGGAAGATGGGGTCCCCGACCCATCTTTCCTATTCCGGTTAGGGTGGGGGGTGGCGGTTAAACTGCCGCTTTCTCCTGCCTGTCTTTTATTGGCGAGACGGGCACTGTGAGGGTCTTGCTCACGGACCCTCTCCACTAGGGATGCGAGTTTAATGAAAAAAATCGATTAATTAGGAATCGATTTTTCTTCTTTAAATAATAATCGATTTGTTAAAAATCGATTTTATTGAAAATAAATAATCGATGTTTTCAAAAATCGATTTTTATAATATTTAAAAATAGACATGCTTTCCATATTCCTATAATAAACCTAAAGATTTAAAATAACAATTTATCAGATTAAGAATCACATTAAATTATACGTATCAAAAATAACCAGTTCAAAACAAAATAAAAGTGAATGTTCCTTTAAACTTTCAAGGTAAAGAATATAGAAACTAAATACCATAGAAATTTTCAGTACTATTAAACATTATATCGTAATAAAAATGAAATGATAAACATCCTAACAAAATGACAACATTATTAATTCTAACTGTAAAATTCAAAATAATGAAGTTCTCTTTTAAATTTTCATATTAATCATAGTGTGACTGAGAAAATTAAAATTGAAGAATTTTTTTTATTGAATAATTTCAATAATAATGTATAGTTTTGTAAACTTATCGATGTCGAGTTTACCATAAGACATTTTTAGTAAACATGTTATACTCGCATGACAGACCTTTTTAGTTTTATTGAAAGTTTTAATTTTACAGAGAGCGGTATTTGGCTGTCATAAGAACCACAGCAATCATTATAAGATATAGTAACTCATGTTACTTGTAAGGCAGTGGGATGTTTTCATTCTATGTTCTTTTTAAATTTGTAGTTTCACTACAACATTTTTCATTCTATCGAACAGGACATGCATATTACTGTGGTATTATTCTTTTTCGTTATAAAATACTTTCGCCAGCCACTTTTAGGTGTTTTGCGGCTAGAAAACATTTTAAATTTTTACAAACATATTATCTCACTATGCTCACTCTTCAATTGTAAATAATAATGAGCTTATTTTGAGTTTTTTTCATCCCTCGCATGGATGTTTATAAAAATCGATTAAAATGCGTAATTTATATAATCGATTTTCAAAAAACCGATTAATATGAAAATAAACATCGACAATAAAAAATCGATTATAATAAAATAAAAATCGATTATTTTTTAACATCCCTACTCTCCACCGCCTCCCTCTGCGAGACGACCTCTTTGCAGAAGGAGGCCATAATATTTCATATATCGTCGCTGCCGAGCATAGCTTTTACGACGCTCGGCAGCGAGTGATCACCACCTACCGCCGAAGCCAAAGTGTGACGCCGCTCCTCCCACGCAGCACACTCGGAAAGAGTGTGCTGCGGGGTGCCCGGTTCAACGCCGCACTGATGGCACACGGCGGTCGGCTCCCTGCGTGCTATCAGGTGCAGGTACCAACCGAAGCACACGTGCCCGGTCAGAACCTGCACCAGACGGAACGTCAGCGAGCCTCATCCCCTCTGGTACCATTCCGGCAAGACCGAGCAGACGACGTCGATCGTGTATCGACCATAACGCGCGTCTGCCAGGTCCCGCCTCCACCTTTCCACCATCTCCTCCCTCTTTATTCCTCTCATTTCCTCTATTTATCTGGGAGCTAGAGGCTACCCCAACCATTTCTTAGCCGCTGTATATTGGTATACGGCAGCAAGCACCTCCGCCTCTAGCTCCCAAGGAAAGAAGCCGGCCAGCACCATGGCAGCGCCGAGGACACTGTTCGGTACCCTCGTATCGCTCTCAAAGCCGCCGTATACTGCGCAGCTCGCAGCGCACGGATATTAGTGGCATTGAGCGCGTCGACTCACAACGGTATGCCATAGGTGGCCATGGATCCGACAACCCCCATATAGAGGTGGCGGCAGATGGCACCCGGCCCCCCCGTGTTGGGGAGGAGTCGTTCGAGCGCCGCTGCCGCCTTGACTATGCGCGTTCCGAGCTCCTTGATATGGGGCTTGAACCGCCAGCGTCCGTTCAGGGTGAGGCCCAGATATTTCATCTGGGTCTCCATCCCGACACGGACACCCTCAACATAGGTATGGGCCATGAAACAATAGGGCCTCTGTCTTATCGAGAGTCACCTCGAGGCCCAGCCTTTTGATGCGCCCGACCGACCACGACAGTGACAGCCTTCGTGGCCAGGCGCAACAGGTTATTTATTTCCAAACCATCAGATTTCGCCAGACCATCTGTTCCCTGTTGTCCACAAAGGCGATCTTTCTCTCGTCGAGATACACCCCCAACAGTAGCCGCAGGTACGGAGGCACTACGGAAAAGTGTAGCGCCTCCCGTATGACACCATGTGGCAGACTATTGACGACGTTGGCGATGTACAAGGACACCGCCAATAACCTTTCCCCGTGAGAGGTCGCCTCCGTGGAGAAATTCACGACCTAACTGTAGCTCAGCTAAGCTAAGTTACATATTCATATGTATAAGAGTTATTGAAACATATATGTGTACCAAGCATACATACCTCAACAACTCTTATATGTATGTTGTGTTGGATAACGTAAACATCAATGTTACATGTATACTGGCCACCATTCTACGCGTAACTAGTCACTTCAATACAATGTCGGTGATGCAAATTAAATTTACGCCTACGAAAAAGAATACAGATAAGGACAGGGTTTTATTCAGAAAACTATAGTTTATGAGAGATAGGTTAAGTCTAAGTTAACGCAAACGAAACCTGGAACAAAAGCTAGTTTATAAAATAAAAAGCTTAGCAGGGAAATGCATACCAATTAAGAATATAAAATAGAATCTGTTTATCTCTCGATTTTATGTTGTTGTGTTTTGTCACAGGCTTATATCTAAAATTGCTAAATCGAATTTGATGCATTTTACTAGCAGATAAAGGAATTTTAAAAAGAATAAAAATAGTCTATTGTAGCAGTAGTGGCGGTATAGACCTGTATTATCTATTATTATTGGGGACAACCAGTATAACAAAATATTACAAACATAATTTAAAATCCGTGAAAAGATCACAAGAAGTCAGATAAGAGTGGTCAAATTACTATGTAAATGAAAAATAAAAAATTCGTTATCGAGATAATACACGTAGTTCCCATAAACAATTAAACTCTTTTCATGAGAGCCAAGTCGCGGGAATTAACTAGTACAGTGACGGCAAACTTCGGCTCGCTGGCTCTATGCAGCTCTTGCATTCCTTAATTGCGACTCTTGCATAAATTATTTAGTGCAGACACGGAATATCTATTAACTTGTTTTGTAAGAGACGAGTAAACATTTTTGCAACGTAAGCCTATAGAAAAGAGGCACATTTTTACAAAGCAACAATAACACGATTATTCGCCTACAAAAACGACATATTAAGAGGGCAAGTTTAGTATACTTTTAATCCTATATTATTTCCATATAAATATATCTACTCAATCAAAATTTAAGTTAAAAGGAAGGCTCTTTGAATACATTTCTGTTTCATTTCAGTTTTGCGAGTTTGCAGTACATTAAATAAAGGATAATTGTTATCCGACTACAAGGAATTTTTTGTGTTCTAATTTAAACAGATTTATTCTTGTACGCATTTAAATACAAAAGAATGCAAAATTTAGAAATGAACAAAGAAAATTGTGACAACAATCTTTAACAATTCAACTTTATAATATTATTTGTGGTATCTTAGAATACCAGCTATAAACAGGAACAGGAATATCAGCAGGTGCCTTTTCATTTATCCTTGAACAGGATAAATGCAGGATGGATGAAATGGCGAAATGTGTCTGGGGTAGCTTGTGACCCACGAATGCCTTTGAAACTCAAGGGGAAAGTTTATAAAACCATGATAAGACCGGTCATGCTGTATGCATCTGAGTTCTGGGCTACGAAAGAAACGGATGAGAGGAAATTACATGTGGCAGAGATGCGAATGTTAAGGTGGATGTGTGGTGTGACTAGAATGGATAAGATTAAGAATGAGTATATCAGAGGAAGTTTGAAAATAGCACCGGTGACAGAGAAGTTAGAAGTAATAGGTTAGCATGGTATGGGCATGTCATGAGAAGAGATGAAAACCATGTGACTAGAAAAGTGTTGAGTATGATAGTGGATGGATATACGAGTAGAGGAAGACCGAAAAGGTGTGAATGGATTGTGTGAAAAATGATATGTGCGTAAAAGGTGTGAATACTGAGATGACATTTGATAGGAGAGAGTGGAAAAAGAAAACATGTTGTGCCGACCCTACTTAGGTGGGATAAGGGTAATGATGATGATAATGGTATCTTAGAATATAACAATACTATATGGAGTCTCTGCTATCGACGAAATGGAGTGAATCCAACAAAAAAAAAAAATGTCATACGGTTTTGCATCCTTTCAATATCAGTGTAGAATTATAGATTCTTAAAGTGTAGAGCCACTAAAATTTTGTAGACTAATAATCGATGTTGTTTTTTTGTACAAGCTATTTATTACATGGGCATATAAATGGTCCACATATATTTAAATGCCTAAGTTCGATCCCTCGGTAGGGAGCCCTTGAGTGCGTTGCTTGCGCGATACGGTGACACAAAATATACATCACTGCTACAACACTACACAATCACCCCCACACACGTTCATTCCTACATGCTTACACATGACAGTGGAAGGGTTTACTTTTTTCCTTATCAAACTGAAAAAACACCAAATTTTCTGATAATAAATGTATGGAGGAGTTGTTGAAGCATGTATGCTTGGTTCACATATACGTTTCAACAACTCATATACATGAATAGTTATCTAGGTTAGCTACGATAGGTCGCGATTTTGCATGCAACAGCCAACAGCCAAGTCGAGGTGTGCCGCGCACCCTTGAGCTAGTTGTCAAAATAAAATCGGCTGAGTGCCTTAAGCGCTCGCCTAGTAGTCCGGTGAAGCTCTAAGATCTTGCTAGGTCAATAGCATAGTCAGTTCGAGAAAAAAAAAAGATATTAAAAAGGACTATCTTTCAGTATTCTCGCCCATCTAGTCGTTTGTATAATCGCAAAACACACTTAAGCACAACCGAGAAGCAATTTAGGTCAACATTCTTCGTTATTGGGGGTTCTCGTCTTACGATATTATTTAAAAAAAATATAGTCTTTTAGTGTCACTTAAAACCAAAACTTAAAAAAAAATCTTGAAATAATTTATTCCTATAACCGATCTCCTTTTTGTTTGAAGGTATATAGGAAGGCAGATAGCATTAATTTAATCTTTTTTTTTAATTCTTCATTTTCTTGTCACTATTATTTATTTATAATTATTTGATATTTTAGTTATATGTTTTTTAATATATAACCCGGATATATGTCGTTTTTTTATCTGTATCTTGTGTTTTTTTTCTTGCACGTATTAACAACGTAAGCTGTGTCTTCGTCTAACAGTTTCAGATTAAATACAGTTTTGTAGATCAAATAAAAAAGGTATATAGATAAGTAATTAATAAGAATAAAAGCACGGTATAAAACAATTACTTATAAAACTTGTTAAAAAATTAAACAATCGATCACAACATTAAATTAATCAACGAGAATAATTAAAAAAAAAAACTCATCACGAATCAAAAGACGTAGGGTTGAGTTTTTGGCGGGATCTTCAAATGCCATATGGTCTTTATATTTTATCCATAATCTTGTGTTATTTGGCACTATATTGTGTAATGTTGGTGGTGCTTGATGTAATATAGTTTGGTTATTGTGCACAAGTGAAGTGGATCGTAAATAATACCACGGAACATGGATTCTGAGTTGCCACAAAAACTCCTAGGAAAGTTCTACCAAGACGGCCACCATCTTATTAGTTCATTGTAATTATATCAAGAAACTTGTAATATCGATTCACTTGATAATGGTAGTAATATTCTATTAGAAGACTGATTGCCAAAAATAAAATAGAAGAAGATGTAGTGTACATTTGTAAACTAGAATTAGTATATTATTTATAAACTTACCTCTTATTTGTTTAATCTTGTCGATTGCAACGTAAAGTTATAAGAATATAATTTAATTATTTTTTATGAACGCAATTTAGATAACCAATAAAACTTCGAACATTAAAAACACACCAACGCAGAATTGCCAACATGAAAATAAAAATTATAACCTCAAAAACAGACTGCAGCGTAGTGCGACGGAAAAATTAATGAATATTATAAAAATAATGCTGTCGCATCAGACTTGCGACTGTCAATAACATATTCTTGGCAAGTGGAGCGAATTTCTGCTGCATCAGTAACAAGGTTATTTCAATCGTGCCCCGCGAACAATCATTGAACTTTGTATGTAGGGATGGTATATAGTTTATTGATTGATTTAAACTGGAAACCGGTTCGTTCGTAGGGTTTTAAGTGGCCCGTAATTATTACAAATGCTTTCATTGTTACTATGCGAGTGAAATTGTACTCTCCAATTGAATTGATAGGCAGCACGAAGTCCGCTCTTCTTTACTCAGTTGTTTTCAAAAATCAATTACAGTTCACGCCAAACTTTTTGAAAGTTATGAGCATAGTTGCGCAGAACACTAATTTATAAATATGTGTTATATTTTATGTACATCGAGACAAGGGTAAAAATAAATGTCAATTTTAGATTCCTACATTAATAATTTAAATTATTATGTAAAAAAGTCTAGTTTACTTATATAACGCGCCCGAACTTAAATAAACTGATATTGATAATAGATTATATACAAATCATTTAGTTTTATATTGAGATAGAAAGAAAATTTATGATCATATTAATTTATTAAAATAGCAATGTGTTACCGTGGTGATAAATATTATTGCTAATGCTATCAGGCGGACTGCGACATCTTTGCATAGCTATGAAAAAAAAACAAAGTTTATATTCAATTAAAAAAGTCAAAATATTCGTACAATATATGAAGTTCAAAGATAACATTATACTATGCTCAAGCATAACCTCAACTTTTTTTTATATTGAAGCACGACATAGTGACTGCACTATGCCTGATGTTAAGCATAGTACAATCCAAAAAACATCGGCAACCACCGAGAGACAGATTATCCATCGCCGGTCGCCGCTGTCATGCCGGCCATAATGACGAAAGTCACCCGATACTGGATAAGCACAGGCTGATCCCGAAACGCGACGTGCAGAAGGGAGTCACTATGACGGGCTTTTTCGCCATATACATAGTGGTCGCGACCCAGTCAGGCTGTAAAACCCTACAACCCCGCAAACTACCTCAACTAATTCTATTAATTATAATCTAATTACGTTACAATACTTAAAGACTGAATTTCTTTACAAATCGAGAACGAAATAATTTTGCGGACGGATCAATTCAACCGTTGCCGCGTTAGGTTTCGAATACTAAAAGCAGGAATAATACTGAGTAAAACAGCGCGGCACAGCTAGTTGTATTAAAAATTATAATGAACAATACGTTCCACTTATGATCCTAAATATCAATCACAGGTTTTGAAAATAAAAAAATATATATGTACGTATAAAGTTATATCGTCTGATGGAGTTTTTGGCGGAATCTGTCATATAGTGGACTTTATATTTTTTTCATAATCTTGTGTTATTAGACACTATATTCTGTAATATTGGTGGAATTTGATACAATATAGTTCGCTTATTGGAAACAAGTAAAGTGGATAGGAAACAACATCATGGTTCATGAATTCCAAGATGCCACAAAACTCCCTGCAAAGTTCTAACAAGAGGACCGCCATCTTGTTACAACATTTAAATTATCATAAGTCACTTGTATATTACTTATTCGACAATTTCCGTAATATCTATATTTTTGATTGAGAAAAACAAAATTAAAATAAAAAAACCTCGGCTGATACGAAAGTTCAAAAGATATTGTTTACAAAAACTTGGCTAAAATGAATTTGGCCCAGTTGCAATGTATTGTTAATGGAGATAGTAATTTAACGGCTGTGCTATATTTATTTCGATGTATTTAAAAAGTGCATTATAAATATAAACGCTAATCACGACATATTATACAACAAAATCCTCTGCCGCGTCCGTATGTCTATTGGCGATAAACTCAAAAACTACTGAGCGGGTTTTCACGCAGCTTTCGTTTTTAGATAGAGTGATTTACGATTAATGTTTAGGTATATCATTTGTGAAGATTTTTTTGGAAATTGGTCGATATTTAACGATAAATGTTTTTATGTATCGGAAAAACTTAAGTCGGCTGGGAGATTTCGTCGAAAACGTTGCCTAATCCCTTTTAGATATAACAAGAGTAATGAGATAGTAAACGACACAGACGAAGTCGCGGGAATCAGTTAGTTTGATACAAAAACATGATGAATTTTTTATGTCATTAGTCATCATCATTCTTCAGTCACAAAAAATATGAATAATAGTTTTTCAAGGAATAAAATAAAAGTATTAGTAAATATAATGATTGCGATTAAATTTTTAATAATCCGCGGACATAATTAGTATATAATTCGTACCAGATAAAGTTTATTTTTAAAAAGTCGCGTATATAAATAAAAAAAAAATATATACTAAATAAGACTTACTCAATGCAAACGTTATTAATTTTCAATTTGTGTTTGTAAATCACAGAAAGCACCGACATTTAAGAACGCTAAAGATAATAGTTTACTTCTTTGCTAAATCATCATGTTTTTCCTTTAAATAAAGCACATTATTTTTTGCTTACAATAGTTTGTGTATAGCGCCATCTGTTAATATAATAACCAACTATTGTTACACACAGTCTCCTATAAGATAAGAGTAATAAGAACTTATTAATCTCAACTAGTATGCAAAATTGTCAACAGATGGCGATATAATTAATCTTTTTTTAAAAGAATTTTACTTGCATGATTTTCAAATCTTCTGGTTAGATTTTTATTTCATTTCCTTGCCCAATAAACATCTTTCATCAAAAATTGAAGATGATTAATTCTTATATATTTGTAAGTTAATTCTATAAATCGGGTATTATTTAGTTCGGCTATATCTACTAGATGGCTGTAGAATTTGTTTCTTGAACGTGTATTTTAATTAGCAATACATAAATCTGTAAGTACTTAATGAAAATAAAGTTCTTTTGAGGCTCACGCATGTTAAAACTACTGAACCAAACGCCATATCATTATAACCATTTGATGCAGAATTTTTCGTGTATAGTTGTAGGCTATTAATTTTTTGGATTAGATTGATCTTTTGTCGTTTTTAAAGTCAAATGAGACGGATGGGAATCAGCAATTTATTCATACAAACATTTATTTATAAATTAAAAATGGATTGTTTTATCATTATTATGTAATAAATAATATTGACATTATTTTTAAGTTATGTTTTTTGAATCTTTTTCATAAAATTCAATCAACTACGAACAAATGGTAAGTAAAAAACGCTATGTTTACTATTAACGAAGCATATCACGGTTTTTGTCATCATATCCCTTTAAATGCACATTTTTCACTATTCTCTTTTTGGTAAATCCCTCAAACAGCAAGATTTTCAAATTGCTGAAATGCATTTACCGCGTTTACATACAGACACACCGGAAGTGCGACTTAACAACCTTTTCATATATTTAAATATTTATTATACTAATTTGATTTTTTTTATCTGTTTCTTTATTATAAAGTTACTCTAATTATTATTCACTATTACCAACTAATGTGCAACATGAGTACATTGTGTGAATTTTGCCCTAGATTTACGATATAAAAAACAATATAATATATATATAATAAATAGAAACGTAAAGTACCAAATTTCCAAACACTGATAAATTACTAATTTACTTTACTGCAGTTGGTCACAGGAAATATATTGATGTACCGAGTCTGCTAGCATAGTTAGACACCGCCAACGCTAGATGGCGGTGTACTATTTTTGTTTATTTTATAGTTTCACAGTAGAGATAGAAAAAGCTAGGTACATGTTTTATTTTATTTTTTTCTCGAACTGACTACGCTATTGACCAAGCAAGGTCTTACAGCTTCACCGGACTATAATACATGTTTTACATTTCATTTTTTACTTAAACTTATATACTTCTTTTGATGAAGGTATAGTCCAACTCCTACACCCAATTAGGCCTCCCACGGCAGCGGCTCAAGCTTAGGTTCGATCCCTCGGTAGGGAGCCCTTGAGTGCGTTGCTTGCGCGATACGGTGACACACAAATATACATCACTGCTACAACACTACACGATCACCCCCTCACACGTGCACGCCTACACGCTTACACATGAAAGTGGAAGGTTTACTGTTTTTTCCCTTATCGAACTGAAAAACTCTCAATTTCCCGATAATAAATATATGGAGGAGTTGTTGAGGCGTGTATGCTTGGTACACATACGTTTCAACAACTCATACATATATGAATAGTTAGCTAGGTTAGCTAAGATAGGTCGCGATTTTGCATGCAACAAGCAACAGCCAAGCCGAGGTGTGCCGTGCACCCTTGAGCTGGCTGCCAAAATAAAATCGGCTGAGTGCCTTAAGCGCTCGCCTTAGTAGTCCAGTGAAGCTGTTAAGACCTTGCTGGGTCAATAGCGTAGTCATTTCGAAAAAAAAAATCCAACTCCTAGGTTGAGATTGAAATGCGCATATGTTTACGTAGCTATAGTCAGAAAGACATTTTTTTTTTTTATTGTAGCACGGCAAAGTGACTGCACTATGCCTGATGGTAAGCACAGTACAATCCAAAAATAATAGCGACCACCCATTGACACACTGTCCATCGCCGGTCGCCACTATCATGCCGGCCTGTAATAAGCTGGATATGCACAGGCTGATACCGAAACGCGACCCGTAGAAGCGAATCACTATTACGGGCTTTTTCGCCATATACATGGTGGTTGCGACCCAGTCGGGCTGTAAAACCCTACCACCCCGCTTGCGCCATTGCCTCGTTCGTTATTCAGCAGGGTGCACCACGTGCAGGTGAGGTTGGCTTGGGTGTCTCAAGTCTTAAGATGTTATTCGACACCCCTTACACCCCTATTATTTATCCAATATCATTTAAATGCCTTTCTAACAGTTAGTTATCTATATTATTTTACATTAGTTAATACCCTTGACTTTGTTTGCGTTATTTATTATCTTGTTTAGTCCGGTGAAGCTGTTATGCCCTTGCTGGGTCAATAGCGTAGACATTTCGAAAAAAAAAAATTTATTATCTTAACAACTTTATTTTATGTATGCAGGAAAAGACGTAAGTACCGTACCGCTTATCCCATTTCTCCACGGTAACACTCATCGCTGAATGCTGAATGCTTATTAAAACCATATTATCTCAATACTTTAATGACTTTTGTGACATTTTGAAGCCTCGAGGGTTTGTATTGCTTGTTACCGGTGGAGGGAAATAAAATGCAGGTGTGATATGACTGCCGGTTTAATGCAAATGTAATACAGTACAAATAATGATACACTTTTTTTATACATCATAGGAGGCTAACGAACAGGTGGGTCACGTGGTGTTAAGTGATCACCGCCATCCACAGACGCTAACAACGTCAGAGGAGTCGCAAGTGCGTTGCAAATCTGTGTTTGTGGGAAAGAGGAGGAAAAAGGGGAAGAAAGGAGGTGGGATTCCATCGCTCTCACTGACTGAATTAAATGCAACAATTCAAGCACCGTTTCTTGACGTCCGTGTTTCTGTGAGAAGGTGGTACTACCCCGGGCGAGCCGACCCATTCATGTTGAAACCCGTTTTAGCTTCAGCGTGGCTCTACCACCTATATGGCATCTGATAACCGTTGCATGAGTCGTGGACAATGGCACATCTATATTCATAATTTTATTTAGATGGTTATATTTAATTTATTTATATCTACAACTTCAGAGCAAACTAGAAGCAAGTGTGTATTGTTGTTTAGTAAATAACACAAAGGAGTGAAAGAATCTTCAGACAGTAATTCCTGGTTTGAATACTGGTCTCTTATTGGTTGAATTGTTCAAAATTTAAAATGTTGCTTGACTGTCATGAGAATATAATATTTAATAACATTTCAAAGGAAAATCTACCAGTTTCGGACGTAGTCATGTTGATTGTTAAAGCATATCAATACTGATTTCTCCGAAAACACAGTAATTATGTATATTATTGTAAGATGAGTCATTTCACAGCTGTATTTACTGTCCTGGGGTGTTTAAATATTAATTGCGTATTATTTCGTGAGATAACTTAACGTAATTATTTAATTATGCATAAACTAATGGGTAGTAATTGTGATAGTTTAGGAGTAATTCATTATTGAATGAGCAATCGTTGTTGTAAATATGTATTTATGTTTTAAACACAGTGCAAACATTGTATATCTGTGCTAAAATAATACTCGCACACAAGTTGTTATAGTCAGGACAATTATGTTATACGTTATGTTATGTTTTATACAATTACTTTATGTTGACACTGTTTCCAACCAACAACAATCCTTTTCTATTTGTTGTGCATTCTTCTTCTTCTATACTGCAGACTCTACGTCCCCGGCTTTTTTTATTTTCGTTTGATTTATTGTATACGTCAAAAATCATATGTGTTAGCTACTATTGGCTGTTTTTTTATTTATTTATTATTATTATTATTTATATTTATTTGTTCTTTTCTATGATTTTATTTAACTATACCTATTTTAGGACGGATATTTTAATGATGTTATTGCCTTTATGGCGATTTCATTTTGATCCTTTATGGTCATCTTTGGGTAATAATCCACAGTGAACCGATGGATGGACTTACTATTATTGCGTCGTCAGTCACGTCAGTATAGTAGACACAGGTATCGGTGTGTCTGGATTAATTGCCAATACAGCATGTGAAACGCTAATAATGCATTGAAGAGTTAATAACTTTCGATAATGATACCGACAAATACCCATTTGTTTTGTTGCTGCTGTTTCCACGTCCACTTTCAAGTGAACGTGAGATCACTCGACAGTTATTGATACTGTGCTTTAACATAGACGTGTAGAGGATTGCGTTTAATTTTTTTATTTTTCTAGATAATTAGGTCAAACATTAAGCTTCTATTTTTTTTATTTATTTAAAACGAGAATCGGGTGCAGAGTATCTTCTATAAATATTACTGCTGTCTAAGCTTTCAGTCCGTGTATCTAAAGTCTTATGCAGTGTATGTCTACATATCTCTTGGGATTTTCGGACTTCTTCAAACTTACTAGACTTTTATTGTAATAATAAGTCATTACCTATGAAATTGCCGTTCTACAGTACTGGCCATTTCAAATCAAAATGATTTTTGTTTGTCTAAGAATTCTAATTTCAAATTAATTTTATTTTAAAAATATGGAATTCTTTTTCCAAAAGTAATCATATGTTTATTGATTTGTGTTACATTTTCAACGCTTTTTTGTCATCATGAATACGTTAAAAATTCGAGTAATTATGAAATATGAGTACCGTCGTGACAGCGACGTGGCACAAGCGGCACACAACATCAACGACGTTTACGGAGCTAACACTACAAACCAACGCACGATCTGTTATTGGCTTGCTTGCTTCCGGTCTGGGAATTTCGACCTGAAAAATGAACCTCGCGGTCGTCCGAAGACTTTGGTCGACAGTGACAAATTAAAGGCGATCGAGGAAGCTGATGATACATAATCTACAGCTGAATTAGCAGCAGTTTTCGACGTTATTGTCAAAACGATATTGGTCCATTTGCGTCAAATTGGCAGGGTAAAAAAGCTTGAGAAAAGGGTGCCCCACGAACTCAATGATCGCCAGCGCGAAGTACGACGTGCCTTGCACTGCTCAACAGACACAAATGAAGGAATTTCTGTTTGATAACCGCAAGCGCTCAGCAAGTTAGTTGGATCGTGGTTCAGCACCTAAACAATGCCCTAAACGAAAACTTACTCCTAGAAAAGTGATGGTCACCGTTTGGTGGTCTAGCACTGGTGTGATTCATCACAGTTTCTTACCAAACGGGGTGAGCATTACTACAGATGTATACTATGAAGAACTGAACACAATGATAGAGAAGCTGGCACATCTCCAACCAGCATTGGTCAATCGCTCATCTCCGCTGCTCCTGCAAGACAACGCACGATCTCATACTGCACAGCAGACGGTCTCCAAGTTGGAAGAACTGGGGTTGAAAGTTCTCTGTCATCCATCCTACTTATCAGACCTTGCGCCTACAGACGACTACTTTTTCCATAATTTGGATAGCTCCTTGGCGGGAAAAAATTCAATACCCGAGAGGCGGTACATAATGCCTTTGAAGAATTTGTTGCCTCCCGTCCAGCTGATTTCTTTAAGAAGGGCATCAATAAACTGCCACTGCGTTGGTAAAGATGCATTGATTGCATGAGTCATTACTTCAATGAATACAAGTAAAAAATACATGAAAAAAAAAATCGTTTAAATATTTTCATACAAACGGCAATTTCGTAGGTAAAGCAGTGGCGTAGCTAACATGGGTGACACCCGGGGCGGAATTTATAGGTGTCACCCCAAAACTCAATCGAAACTGTTAAAATAAAAAAAGTTATAATCATTTATATTTTATTAAAATACGAGTACCTGTTACAAATATTTGAATATTATGTGAAACGAATTACTTTGTTAAAAATTATATTAAATTAACTTTCTTCCTTCTAGCTTTGACACTAGCGAACTCCGAAATCACGTCTTCAAAATTTATATTTTGTGTTGCTTCATGTTCTATCGTTAAAATACAAAGATTGTTTAATCTGGTTTCAGTCATTGTAAACCGCAATTAAATTTTTTATTAATTTTAATTTGCTGAAACTTCTCTCACATGAAGCAACTGATGCACGTATTGTTATAAATAGCTTTAGTGCGACCGTTAGATTCGGAAGAGATTCTGTAAAATCCCATTCCACAATAAATTTCAAAAAGTCCAGTGTCACCCAATTAGAGACAGTAATATTAGACGTATTTAAATGTCTTCTCAATCTTGGTATTACTAAAAGGAGTTCTGTTTCTGATACTTCATCGTAAAGGTTCGTAAATTTTGATATAGCAAATTTTAACTGCTCAGTGTTTACCGAAAGCCAGGTCTTTGACTGCACAACCTCAAACAATGAAGCTACGTCTTTAATGGACTTTACCCTTATTTCGTGTTCAATATTGAATCTGTCAAGACATTCTAACAAGTCGTTTTGAAGTTCCGCTCTAAGTGTAAGTCCAGCATCGGTCGACGATGCTAACTCACCGGGCATGCGTTTCTTGCGACGAATTCGTCGTTCCATCGAAATGTTGTATTTTTCCGATTTTTATACATCAAAATCTATTGCCTCTTCTGCTAGATGCAACCGTTTCTCTCCAATGAATAGACGATGCTTCTAGTTTTATGGTTATTTCATCAACACATAAACCTTTAGTTTGTAATGCAATCTGAGCATTGTTCAGTTCCACATCATTCCAAAAGAAAAGAAAACAAAGAAATGAGAAATTGCACACAGCAGGCACAAGATTTTATGCAGCACCTCTAGTTTCTAAATTTACGTCTTGGTCACATAGTTTCTCAATTGCAGATATTATCTCATCAAAATTTTCAGCCAATACTTTTACTGCACCATAATGAGCACTTCAGCGCGTTGCCGAAAGTCTTTTAACAGATGCTTTGTTGTGATTAAGAAGCACTTCCCAACGGCTTGTGGAAGTTGAAAAAAAGTTAAATATTGTTTCCACTGCTCCGAAAAATATAACGCGTCATATTTTGTGCGAACGAATGTTGGCCGCATAAATTAATCGAATGATCTATACAACCAATAAAAATTGCTTTGTTGTTTTTTTCTTTTATAATAGCTTGTACTCCTCCGTGTATACCACTCATAACTGCAGCATTATCACAACCTTAAGAACGACACATCATAATATCTAAGCCATCGTTTTCAAGCTTCTTTGGTATTTCAGCGCTTAAATCAGCTGCTTTTTTTCCATGTAAAGGAAAGAATCTTAAGAATACTTCTTTGACTTCTACTTTTCTATTATTAATTTTTACATAACGAATCACTTCAGACATTTCAGCGGCATATGAAACGCCAGGTGTGCTATCAAACATGATTCCGAAATATTTGGCCGATTTAATTTCGTTGACAAGCTGACATTTTACAGGATTAGCTAAAACATTTATGAATTCATTTTGTATTTCTGGCGATAAATATGTTACTTTAGGTGATTTTTCCTGCTCCAAATATAGTATATGTTCTTTGAGTACTGCATCATACTTTGACAGCAGTTTAACTAGTTCTAAGAAATTACCTTTATTAGACGACCTTTGGGTTTCATCATGTCCACGAAATGCTAGGTTTTGTTTAGCCAAAAACAATGTTATATCTAATAATCTAGATAAAAGATTTTTCCACTTCTGTTTTTCCGTATTCATTAATTGCAAGGTTGCATCATCTATTGTGGTGTGAGATTTTATTCTCATTTCCAAAGTTTTCCACTTTTCGAAATTTTCTAAATGTTCACATGAAGTTTCAATCGTCCAATACTTTAGGATTTAGTTTCCACCACTTCTGAAATCCAGTTGTAAATGTTGTTTGTATGTTACTTACAGCAAATAAACGACAGCAAAAACAGTACAGGTTATTTGATATAGGAAAAAATAACATCCATGATCGTAGAATTTTTTCACCACTAGGCATCTGTTTATAAAACCAATACTGTGAAAGATGACGAGAATCGCCTTTAATCTTTGAACCATGTCGAGATACAGTAGGAAATGGTCCTTCTTTGTTCTGGAAATGTTCACTGCCCTTTTTTATTATGTCAATGCGAACATTATCAGGTACCAGTAAACTCCAATGTCAAACATCTCTCAAGTGTTGATCTGATTCTTCGAAGCTAATGCTATCTCCGAGAGTAGCATTAGCGGCGTCATTTTCATTATTTATTTTGATTCCGTCAAGGTCCTGGGTCGTCTTCATTGATTCTGTATTATCGATGTTGCTGTCTGAATGTGAGTCTCCAAGATGCGAAACATAACTTTCGTCAGCAGGAGACTCGGGTACTTTACTTGATCTTTGGCCGCTATCTGCTTTTGTGACATATTTGAAAAGAGGACCGGACATGCTCTGAATTTTATCCATTTTAGCCTTTTTGGCTTTTCTCTGTTGAAACCTGCTTTCTCTTTTCGAAGTATGAGTTCCCCGAGGCATATTTCGTTCTAGGTATTCTAAAAATATTTTTAGTTAGTAAGTGATACGTTGATTTAATAAACTAATTATAACAGTAAATAAACATCTACACGTTACGTAACTAGCTTTGTGAAATACATTTTTATATAAATTAACAATCGTGCGTCTGGATATAAATATGTATTTAAGTATTATTAGAAATATACTAGTTAAATACTCCAGCGTTGATTGTGATATCCGTGCCACGAGTGCTCGAGCTACTTACTCATCTCGGAACCAAATCAACGTACGCGAAGTTGTATTATATGATTATGATTACTTTCGATCAAAAATCTAAACTTAATGTATTCCGTTTTTATAAATAAATCCCATTGCTATTAGATCGGAAAATAATAAGTAAGTAAATAATTAATTAGTATATTATTTACAATTAAACATTATTACCTAAAGTAATATCGTAAAACGTGTAGAAATATAAATAAAGTCTTTTTACGCCAGCAAAGCCTTTAAAACCTATTTTTATAAATAAATACCTTTAGTAGATTGTAATACTTGCCCAGGTTAAACAAAAAAATATTACTGCAATCCGTCTAAAATACCTTCTGTAGGTGCCTATTTATCATTTAGGATGACTCAATAATATAGTTTTAAAATACACAGTAATTAAAAGAGAATAAAATAATTGAAGGGTTTTTCAAAATAATCTAAGATACTGCTATTAGACACTAAATGAATTAAAAATGTAAGTATTACCTGTAATAACAAAAATACTTCATTTACCTTGTTTATTTTCTTCAAGAATCGACTATATTAATTCGGTTTATATACAAAAAATGTTGTTTATAATATCTAATAATTAACAAACACTTTGCACTAGACGCTCACACGTTCACGTTAGAAAATATTGAAATGAATGCGGTCGGAAACAAAAGAAATGGCCCAATCCACAATACAAGTGACGAGCGCTATATCGAGGGAATCCCCTGACTAGCGTTGGTTATGCGCGAACGGGGTATTAAATTTTGGGGGAATCCCGATCGATCGGACAGTGTGCACATTGTTTTTTTTTTCTAAATATCAATTTATTATGCTGGTGGTACGATATTATAGTTACCTAGATAATTTTATTAGTGGCGGTTATGCTCTCTGCCACAGATTTACGATTTTTTATAGGTAGAAAGAACTACAACTGATTGTCATAGTTCGGCTCGGGTGTCACCCCGAAACGGGTGACACCCGGGGAGGGCCGCTCCCGCCGCCCCCCCTTAGCTACGCCACTGAGGTAAAGACCTAATATTTAGTCCCCGTACCTATCCTTATAAATTAAAATCTTTGTGTATTTCTTACGTATAAAATACATTCCTATAAAATTATATCAAAAATTCACACAGCAGTTTCCGCATGGAAGACTAACAAACATCCATCCATTCTGACAGACTTTCATGTTTATAATTTTTATAGGAAAAACATTATACAAACAATATAACCGTATGTCACTCACCTGCCAACGTTTTGTTCAGCAATTTTAATGCAGCGTTGTTTGTGGAATGTTTCGTTCGTCCACACTGTAACTTTTAACACGATAAATACTTATCTACAAATTACAGATTTAGTTAAAAAAAAAATGAAAGCTATTACGAATAATGTTACCTATTGAAATGACTGGTGTTTTACTTTTCTAGGCCTTTCACCTTATTATTTTATAATCTATGTTCTTCCCGACGCTGATAATCGCCAATAAAAATGTATTTCAGTTCCATTCTGATAGTTTATAATAAACGAACAAAAGAAACTAAATAATAATTGAAGTTAAAGGTATAGCTATGAATGTATTAGCTTGCTGATGATTACACAAAGGATATTATTATTAAATACTAAGTTTTAATTTTTTTGTCAATTCGTACATAAAATAATCACTAATATCAATATCACTTTCCAAAAACACTGTTTTTTGTGAACCGAACACTTTAATAATATACAGTTATTAACAAAATAATAGGAAAAAAAATATATAAAAACGAATATTGTTGTTTTCTTATATACTAAGCTAAATCTAAATACAAACAAGCTTGCCTAACAGCGACCCATTTTTATAGTCGTATTTATACCACTCTATGATCCCTGATATAATAGATAGGAGGGTTATTCGGCAATGTGTTTAACAGCAAAAAATATAATTTCTAGCTGATTTATTCTACTAATGGTTGCCAGCGACTTTGTATGCATTTGTATATTTATGAAATAGCTTTTGCACGCAGTTTTGCTTGTATTAATGTAGAGGTAATCCCTATCCCTTGGGTGCAGTACTTATATTTTTGGAACACGTTGACACTATATCATTTTCTGTATCCTTGACAACGAACGTGCAAAATGTCATGATGATCGGTTGTGTATAAAAAATCGTAATCATATTGGACACAAACAGAGATATATTGGATATAAATACTCGTTAATATAAACCATAGAAAATTGTGCTTTGATATCGTGAGACATGTCTGACACAACGAATCTTATGTAAGTTCATGTTCTTTTATTTCTTTTATTCCTTAGTGTATGGCTAGAGTGGACGCTAGATTAGAGCGTTGAGAGTGGCGGGGCGTGCGGCGTTTGTTTCAAACAGATGCATTAACACGTAGATCTCCTGAATGACGCACTAGCACTAAGTGTACGGCCTGAGAATATTTTTGCGTTCACCAAGGCGTGCAGCGGGGCGTGCAACATCCAACAGTGCCACCCGCACGACACTCAGGACGCCTACGGGTTATTAATGCATCTGTTTGAAACGAACGCCGCACGCTCGATTTAGGCGTCCACTCTGACCTTACACTAAGGCGCGGTACAGCGGATGCTGTCAGACTATGTTATGGTATGAAACGTATGAAATAAACTCACATTCAAAATTACAATATTAAGTAAGGATAGCCCGTGGATCTGATATTATTTTTCTGGTACTTTCATACGTTCATACGTTCAGTAATTTTGTGCGAAAAAGTAAAACATATCAATCCATTCTGACAAAATTTCCCTTTCATATTATTAATAGAATAAGCTTAACTAACATTATTATGTGGATTAAATATTTTTGCATATTACAAGTGAGGTTACATAGCGACATAAATGCAATGAGATAAAACAGAATTGTTTTAACAAATATTGTACAAATATTTACCTAGAATAAATGCATATATTTTATACTAATTTGTTCATAACTAAACAATACTGAAACTTTGTTAAGAGACCAACAATGTTGTAATATTAACTAAAATAGGCAGCGGTGAATCTCGAGATCTCAAAAGAAAGTTTCAAAGGAACATTATCAGTTTTTTGGTGCCAATTACAAATTGTTATTATATTTTTTTTGACTTGCAGACGTCCGTTTGTATGTAGATTTCAATTAAGTTCATGATTTTAATGTCATTTATTCTCTACATTCAATCAAGCTAAGCAATGTAATCTCTGCCTCTCCTTTCCATAACCTTATCGCGCACGCTGGATTTCAGAGTTAGACAGTTTTACAGCAAATCCTATTTGGGCCAGAACTAAAAAGTTCGCAACCTTCTTACATTTGCCATTTCGGCGTAACCGTTAGCTGTGGAACAATCTCCTGACTAGTGTGTTCCCTCCTTGTTATAACATGGGATCCTTCAAGCGTAACATGAAGAACATTCACGCAGGCCGAGATGACAGCTGCATTTTGTATTCGCATACGTGAACATAACATTTTGTATAATTCTTAGACAAATTGTATTCGTAATATATATTTAAAATACATTAAACAAAATAAAACATCTATTATTTGCATTCATACTGTACGAAGATGTAAAAATCAAGTGCATATTAATCAGTGGTCAATGCACCTTTTATTAGAAATGATCACTAAAGAAATAATATGTAAATTTTGTTTTAAATTTTACTGTTATTAAGACTTCCTATAAACATAGACTATATATCAAGTAGTAATAAAGAAAAATTATAATTCGAAATACTAAAAGACAGATTCAGATAATTTGGATAAAATACATAGTTTTTGTGAGTTACGACACTGTTACACATCATAATTGCTGACTAATAAAGCCCGGCTTCCCAATCTCACGGTGCAGCAACTGTACAAAGCATCGAATCAGCAATTTCCACGGTACGACAGGTACACGAATTTAATGGAAACGTTTGGCAGCCCGACTCCTCCATTTCCACATTGATCATGTATAAATACTTGGACGAGATGACTATTAATTAGCGTTAACCTAGCACCGGTCGCATTCACTTGCTATTAGTTTTAGGTGAGAGGTAGTCTAAAATCGACGGCAATTTCACAGTATTTGTTTTAGATTCATTTTGTATTTATTTAAAATAAATCAAATTAAAATAATTCTCTTCTTTCATCCTCTGGCTCTGACCTTTGTGAAATAATGAAAGCACGAGGGCAAATCAACAATATACACTTAAATAACCCTAATATAGACATAATTATAATATTTCTTCCTTAAAAAATATGACGCAGAATAACGCTCACAACAAAGTCCCCCATACCTATGAGCCCTAGCATAGTGTTTGTAACCTTGTCTAAACTAATGGATTCAAATCGCTTGTAACTGACCTTATTGTTATGTAGATCTGTGTTCCTATTTTGACGCTGAAACAAGGAGTAACCAGTTTGTTATTATTTCTACTAAGTATTTAGATTACATCGATCTTTTACTAAGCCAAATCATCAAGTTTTTTGCATGCCTGGATTTCTTTTTTTTTCGAACTGACACCGCTATTGACCCAGTAAGGTTTTAACAGCTTCACCGGACTACGAGCCTGCATTAAATTTCAATAATATATTGGGAGGGCAGAGTTAATATACTGAAGTCTTGAAACTCAGTCTTTAATAATACGTGAGGCCCCATATTATAAATTGCTCGAACTGCCCGTTTTTGTAGTAGGAATATGGTATCCACCTTAGCTACTGGCTCCCACAACAAAATACCATAAGACATTTAGCTACGGAAGTAAGCTAAGTATGCCAACCTAGCAGTGGCAATATCTGTTAATTGGCGAATCTTTCGAACTGTGAACGAATCAGAACTTAATCTTCCCGTCATTTTTTTTATATGCGGAACCCATTGTAATTTAGAATCAAGTGTGATAACCTAAGAACACTGTATTGTCAACTATGCTAACTAGATTCCCTTGGATCTTAATCTTACTGTCAGTAAGCGGAACATTGAAAAAGGTAAATCTTATGCATTTTGTCTTATCTGCATTTAGCAATAAATTATTTAATGCACATCAATCGGATGTTTTTAAGATACTGCTTATATACTTAAACTCGGAATCTATTCTTTTTACTTTAAATATAAGCAAAGTGTGTTATCCACGGAAAGAACCACATCTTCACAGTTATCAACCACTAGCAACAAAATGTCCAATCACTGCATATAATTACAATGATATGTTACAGGATATAGCAGATTAAAAAGTACGCGTAAGAAAAAAGCGAGTGTTAGTTCACATGCGATAGAAGTGATTTTTTTTGGTATCATAAGAGGCAAACGAACAGGTGGGTCACCTAATGTTAAATGATCACCACCGTCCATAGATACTTGCAACATCAGGGGAATCGCAAGTGCGTTGCCAACCTGTCTTAAGGGAGATGGAAGCAGGAAGGGAAGAGGAGAGGGGGAAGGTGAGAGGAGGTGGGCCTCCAGGGCTCTTACTGACCGAGAAAAACGAACGATGCAAGCACTGTTTGGTATTACCCCGGATGAGTCAACTCATTCATACTGAAGCCAGTAATAGCTTCAGCGTGGCTCTGCCACCTACAAAATCTTAGTATTCTGATTAATTCTTAAGGTTAATAATACACAACACAGAATATTATCTAAAAGTGCGCGATAGTCACTACAATCTAATAGAGATTTTTATTTTTTTTTCGAAATGGCTACGCTATTGACCCAGCAAGGTCTTAACAGCTTCACCGGACTACGATCCCATAAAGAATAATGCGCTATAGTTTTTAGTATCTTTGTCTCTTTCTCCCTTTCTTAAAAAAAAAATATACAATATGGAGTCTAGTCTCCATTGTATGCAGAGTCCGTGTAAGTGCCCGTATATGATGGTACAGTATAGGCAAAGCAGACAGCTACAAACCTACATAAAGAAAAAACGAAGGATTAGCAAAGTATACCAGGTGAAAGGTTAGACACTCGCAGTATTCTAGGATATGTCAATTCATGGTCACATTTAACATATAACATAATAATATTATTAACAAATACTAATAAATAACCAAGTAAACCTAAGTTAAAGTTTGTTTTAATACTTTCAGAATTGTAAATATAATTATAAGCCCAAATTCAATGTCTAGTGCCAAAAGCTACAATGTGAAAGTGAAATCACTCAACGGTCATTGACACTGCGCTGTAACATAGACGCGTAGAGGATTGTATATAATTTTTGTATTTTTCTAGATAATTAAGTCAAATATTAAACACCTATTTTTTTAATTGATTTAGAACAAGAATCAAGTGTAAAGTGTCATCCAAAAATATTGCTGCTATATAAACAGTCACCTGGTGTAGAAACGCATTCTATCTCATTCTCTCACAGCTTAAAACCTATATATGCGTTCCACTTTATCAACACCGTCCCACTTCAAAAATGTTTTATGTGACATGATAAATACGGGTGTATTGAACAAGTTATATATTATAATAAATTAATAAAAAATACAATAATTACTCATAAAAGCGACAACAGTTATCGTGATGACACAGGAAACTGCAAATGATAGTGACTTCAATTTCATACGTGACTTTATAACGATTCAATAATAATTTACAATTATACCATCAATTGTATAAAGTTTTTACTATACCTCTCCATTATTAGCCTTTAGACTAGGCAAAGCTGGTGTAAGGTTTAGCTGTGGAATTATCAAAGTGGTATTCCTGTTCTATGCTACTCGGTTCTCAAACTGTCGGTCATTGGCCTGCAATTGTATTTGACGCTAGTCAAATATAGCTATGGGCTGCAACGACTGTTCTGAAAAACAATGGGTGAATTTCAGGAGTTGTTGAGTTCACAAAACTAAACTTTCACGGTCTTTTTAAGCGACGTGGGCTCAGTGCTTATCGTGTTTGGAGACTGCGTCGATCTACGTAGGTTTCGAACCCTTGCCTTGTCTTGATGAAACCATTTATTAAGGTAGGGATTTTCTAAGCCTGTCTGGCTAAATACTGTTCTCAAGTTTATAATCTGTCATTAAGCAATTATATGGTAGGTGTGTTCCAAAAGCTATGCTGAATAGTCAGTCTCAATATAGTATTAGCGTAATTACGATCTTAGACCACTTTTTCAATTATCATCATGAGCCAGCCATTGTAGTCAAATACGAAAACCAATAACGTATAAAAAAATATAATGTTTTGGGGCATTTGCAGTTCTCTGATGATGTAAGGCCGCTGGTGAATATAACGGAATAGTCATATATAAACCAAACCGCATAGTCCACGGTATATTTATTTCCTTAAATATCAACATATACTGTAAGCCAGCGATATTCAAAGTGTATTTTTTTAATATAATTTAGGAGGCAAACGTGCATGCGGGTCACCTGTTGTTAAGCGATCACTGCCGTCCATAGACACTAGTAACCCCAGATGAGTCGCAAGTGCGTTGCCAGCCTGTGTTTGGGGGAATGGAGAGAAATGGAGAGGGGAAGGGAGAGGAGACGGGAGGGGAGATGGGTCTCCGGAGTTCTCACAGACCGAACAAAACGCAACAAGGCAAGCACTGTTACTTCATGTCGGTTTTCTGTGAGAGGGTGGTGCTACTCCGGGCGAGCCGACCCATATGAATGGCATGAGCTGAAACCAATAATAGCTTCAGCGGGACTCTACCACCTACTAACCGTGTATTTTTAGGAGCCAAAACCCCGAGCCGTCGAAACATGATCAATCTAAAAAGTAGGTGATAAAAGAATCATACTGATGCAGAACAATACTGTTATAGGCATATACATGGCCACTTATATATAGATAGTAGCCACAGGTTCAGGTTTCCTCACAACAGTGTTCTTCACCGTCAGCATATAGTGATTGGATTAAATTGGTAAATATACGCAAGTTCAGAAATAATTCAGCCAGAGATCAAACTTCCATACGTCAAATTGATACCACCACGATTTACAACTGTCCTTTTATGTAATTATGTTTTAAAATGCATTGAAATTTTTTTTTAATTTTAAATCCCTTGAAAACGAATGCAGTCACGGTAATAAAAGGCTTAGTAACCGAAAAACTTTGAGAACCACATATATCAATCTAAGTAATTAATGAACTAAAAAAAGTATTCGGTTTGAATTAAGACTTATTTGTAATCAAGTGTAGATGACTATGAGTTACATTTGTCATTTCAAATTAGGCAGATTATAAATATATATGTATTTATAATGTACCTTTTGACAATTTTGCTGATGTTAATAATATTCTGTATCAAACATTGCATTTCCGTCAACTTTATCGCTTAACAACAAGCGATTTAGCGGTGCAAACTAACCTAAAAAAAGGATGGTATAAGTCGTGATATTCATACAAAGATCTTTATATGGTGCTTACTAATAGTCAATGAATCACCGTAAATAGCTTACACCGCTATTAAATCGATGTATTTAAGCATTACGTAATGAGATAAGGTCTATTGTACATTTTCGTTTTATTTTTATTTGACAATATCTTTAATTTCAGACAAATGTAATATCTACTTAAAATTCGTGAGTTCGAAATTGGCAAGTATGTATTTAATTTTTTTTTATATATACTTTTATATTTATATACGTTATTATATATTTAATACTTAAGAAATATTGAATATTGTATAAACAGAACAAAACAATTAAACGATAGTCTTGTAAGGTAACATGAATGTAAAAACAGCTTTATGTAGGTAGAAATACATTGCAAGCGATCGGATGCGCTTAAAAGAACTGTCGCGTAAATCATTACAGTTCAATTTCGTTTGTTACTTGTTATTCATTGTTTTAAAATTAATTTCTACTTATCATATAAGCAAAGATAGTTTCAGTACATTGACAGACACACAACTGTGTACACATATTTAGTTTGGTTTATTTTTATAATAAATGCAGATAACATGAAAAAGATTTGTTAGTGAAATGTCATTTTAATAAGTTTGTTTTCTTTGGCTGATGTGAAATTAAAAAGTTTTTAGAAGAATAGTGTACATGGCCAGTACTATAATAGTGAATATTTAAGAACGAAATGTATAGGTTACTAGTGTGTTTCTTGTGTGTATCATATCATAGTTTGGTTCAAGGAGGTGATATTTATCACGAAAATTCAAAAACTATGTTCCAGCCAGAAAGTTTTTACGAGAATAGTTATTTCGGTTACACAGTAGTTCTTTATCGTTACGGGTGAGTTTTTTGTTTATTTATTGTATTAGTGATAAGAAAAAAAAATGCGTGACTTTTTTTATACTTAATCAACCGTGTAAAGTTTTTGTTTTACATTCGTGACCTTGTGATATTTTCACCTACAACCTGTGATGTATTTTTATCTGCGGATTCGTATACGGTAAATTTCAAATTACGCATAGCTTATGTTGTATTGTAATGGATTGTTTTTTTTTTTTCGCGGGATCATAATCTGTCATTTGGCTCCATATATGTAATATTGGCGTCGTTTTACGTAATATAGTTTGGTTATTGTGCATAAATGAAGTGAATCGGAAATAATACCACGGAGCATGAACTCTGAGATACTGCAAAAACTACATGTAAACGTTCTAACGATAAAATCTCTAAATATATATATATATAATAAGAATGTAAATCTAATTTCAATGATTTTTAGATTTTTTTTTTTTTTTTTTATTGTAACACGGCAAATTGACTGCACTATGCCTGATGGTAAGCATAGTATAATCCAAAAATAATAGCGGCCACCGATTGACACACTGTCCATCGCCGGTCGCCACTATCATGCCGGCCTATAAAAAGCTGGATATGCACAGGCTGATCCCGAAACGCGACCCGTAGAAGCGAATCACTATTACGGGCTTTTTCGCCATATATATGGTGGTTGCGACCCAGTCGGGCTGTAAAACCCTACCACCCCGCTTGCGCCATTGCCTCGTTCGTTATTCAGCAGGGTGCACCACGTGCAGGTGAGGTTGGCTTAGGTGTCTCAAGTCTTATGATGTTATTCGACACCCCTTACACCCCTAAATATATGATTTTCTACCTTTCTGCCTTTTTCTATGAATACGCATCACTGCTAAAGTACTGCGTTCACGATAAAAACTTTTCAAGAAAATCATAAAAATTATCTCCGAGTAATTTGGTTTACTAAAATCGGTTCGGTATATAAAAAAAATTGTAATTTTAATGAGAGCATAGATAGTAATTACACGTAATACATTCATATGACTTTATTATTGACGATTTTGTATATCATGTTGCACACGAACAAAGTCGCGGGCATAGCTAGACATATATAAAGTTATAATATTCTACGCGGAATATTTTTCTTTGGCACATTTTGTGGTTCATTTCAGTCAGCTTAGGGTTGTTAGCACGAACCCCATACACATTTAGATGGGCTTTTCATTTGCTATTTTAATTTTTGAATTTCTTCAAGTTTAAAGATTGCAGTTGGAAAAGAAAAACATTCTCATTATATGTAGGTTTTCTTTAATATTTTACTTTTATATATATTTTTTGATTTATTAACGTCATTTTTTAAAATGACGTTTGACGTTCGCCTTCAAAACTCCTAAATTAATTATAATTTTTGTAAAAATAGATTTTGGCAATAAATAACAAAAATATTGGAATACTTTATAATAAATACACTTATATACCGACATATTGTGGATTGGATATAATAAGGAGTTGTACGGACTGTATAAATTCTCATATTGAGCAAGGATCGTTGCTGACATAAGTTTGTACTGCTAAGAAGTAATAGTGGAAAGGAAGTATCATATTATCCTATTTTGGTTCTAGTTTTTAAATTTTATTTCGTATATAGTAAATAATATATATTTATTTCAATATGTATCCTATTAGTATTATGATTTATTGTATTTAGGGCATTATGCTTTAATCCCAAGGTGGGTTGATGTCAGGCAGGCGGCCGATCGTAAAAATTAAGTCAAATCGTACTTCACAACATGACAAGTATGAAAAGTGGATTAGGATTTTCGCAGGGTAGGAATCAAAGTAAGAAAGGAATGCGGGATGTAAGGTTGAGATTTGCGAGTTGGAATGTGGGAACAATGACTGGAAAGGGAAGAGAATTAGCGGATGTCTTGCAAAGAAGACGCATAAATGTGGCTTGTTTGCAAGAGACAAAGTGGAAAGGGACGAAAGCAAGAGAGATTGGTATAGGATATAAATTCTACTACTGTGGGAGTAATGGTAAGAGAAATGGGGTAGGAATTGTATTAGACAATGAGCTTAAGAAATGTGTCACGGATGTGAAAAGAGTAAATGATAGATTAATATTAGTGAAATTATTGATAGAACAGATGACGGTAAATATAATAAGTGTGTATGCGCCGCAAGCTGGGTGTAATGAGGCTGTAAAAGAAAAGTTTTGGGAAGATTTTGATGGGGTGATGATTGATATTTCACAGAATGAGGATATCTATATCGGAGGTGATTTTAATGGGCATGTGGGAAGAGACAGTGGAGGTTATGAGAGAGTGCATGGAAACTGGGGTTTTGGGAATAGAAACAAAGAAGGTGAAAATCTTATTCAAGCTGCAGTTGCTTTCGACCTTGCCATAGCTAATACTTTTTTCCAAAAAAAAGATCAGCACTTAATCACGTACAATAGTGGTAATCACAATACCCAAATTGATTATTTTCTGTTACGAAGAAATAGTATTCAGATAGTGAAAGATTGCAAGGTTCTGCCTGGAGAGATATTAGCTACTCAACATCGTTTATTAGTGTTAGATTTAAAAATAAAATTAAAAATGACCGGAAAACAGTCGATTCCCCCACCCAGAATTAAATGGTATCTAATAAAGAAAGATGAGTATGCGAAAGAATTTAGGACAAAAATTGTTAATAAAATGATAGAAATGGAAAATATGGTAGCGAAAACTGTTAATGAGTGTTGGAATGAAATGGCAACATGTATAAGGACCGTAGCAAGGGATGTTTTTGGTGAAACGAAAGGAAGAGGAAAGATAAATATGGATACTTGGTGGTGGAACGAAGACGTACAAAAGGCTTTGAAAGAAAAGAAAACGGCTTTCTATGAATGGAAATGTATTGAGGATCAAGATAGTACGATTAAAGAAAATAAAAGAATAATGTATGTAGAATGTAAAAGGAATGCAAAAAGAGCAGTTGCTATTGCCAGAGCTAAAGTTCAAGATGATTTGTACAAATCTCTAGAAGACTCACGAACACAAAAATATTTGTTTCGTTTAGCAAAAGCAAGAGAAAATAATACAAGAGATATTACACACGTTAAATGTATAAAAGATGATGGAGGAAAAGTTTTGATGAATGATGACTACATAAAGAGTCGCTGGAAGAAATATTTTGAAAGATTGATGAATGAAGAAAATGACAGGACTGCAGAGTTAGAGACCGTACCATCAAATTTAGGCGTTGTACAAGAAATAACTGAGGATGAAGTAAGAAGAGCTGTGAATGGTATGAAAAACGGAAAAGCCGTTGGGCCAGATGGCATACCTATTGAAGTATGGAAGTTTTTAAAAGTAGATGGATGTGTTTGGCTGACGTTATTTTTTAATAAGATGTTACTAGAGGAAGCGATCCCACATGAATGGTGCAATAGTGTAATAGTGCCTATTTTTAAGAATAAGGGTGATGTGCAGAACTGTAACAATTATCGAGGAATAAAGCTCATGTCACACAGTATGAAGGTTTGGGAAAGAGTGATAGCGAGTCGAATAAGAGATGAGACTGAAGTGAGTCAAAATCAATTTGGGTTTATGCCTGGACGTGCGACAACAGATGCCATTTTCGCACTTCGGCAACTGTGTGAAAAATACAGACGAGTACATAAGAATTTACATATGATATTTGTTGATCTGGAGAAGGCATATGATCGAGTACCGCGTGATGTTCTATGGTGGGCTCTGAAAAAGAAAAGAGTGCCTGAGAAGTATATACAACTTATTCGTTGTATGTACAGTCATGCCAAAACGCACGTTAGGTCAGCGGCTGGAGTTACCGATAATTTCAATGTGGCCGTAGGTTTGCACCAGGGTTCAGCTTTAAGCCCTTATTTATTCCTTCTTGTTATGGATGCGTTAACATCAGACATACAGGAGGAGACACCTTGGTGTATGCTGTTTGCTGATGATATTGTTCTTATCGGAGAAGATGCTGCAGAGGTCCAGAGCAGGCTGGAAAAATGGCGAGAAAGACTGGAGAATGTTGGTTTGAAAATTAGTAGAACAAAAACTGAACATTTGTTTTGCGATTTCGGTGGTACATCTAGTTTTTCTCCTATAGCCTTAAATGGAGTACCCTTACCAGCCTGCTCCAATTTTCGGTATCTCGGTTCATTGATACAAAACGACGGTGGCATTGATAAGGACGTGAGGAATAGGATAAATGTAGGATGGATGAAATGGCGAAATGTGTCTGGGGTAGCTTGTGATCCACGAATGCCTTTGAAACTTAAGGGGAAGGTTTATAAAACTATGATAAGACCGGTCATGCTGTATGCATCTGAGTGCTGGGCTACGAAAGAGACGGATGAGAGAAAATTACATGTGGCAGAGATGCGAATGTTAAGGTGGATGTGTGGTGTAACTAGAATGGATAAGATTAAGAATGAGTATATTAGAGGCAGTTTGAAAATAGCACCAGTGACAGAGAAGTTACGGAGTAATCGGTTAGCATGGTATGGGCATGTCATGAGAAGAGATGAAAGCCATGTAACTAGAAAAGTGTTGAGTATGATAGTGGATGGATATACGTGTAGAGGAAGACCGAAAAAGGTATGGATGGATTGTGTGAAAAACGATATGTCTGTAAAAGGTGTGAATACTGAGACGACATCTGACAGGAGAGAATGGAAAAAGAAAACATGTTGTGCCGACCCTACTTAAGTGGGATAAGGGCAATGATGATGATGATGATATATTTTTTGATGTAAAACCTATATAGCGTAAACTTGACTATTGATGTGGCGAGTGTGTAAGACGTGGCGACGCAATATCATGCGCAAGCAACTGTGCGCAATCTCTTTTGCCGCACTGAGCTCGCATATCTGTAGTGTAATATAGAATTCAAAAATTTGAGATTAATTCGATTCGAGCAATTTCGATGCTTCACATCTGCCAAGCATCCTATAACGGCTCAATTTTTTTATTTATTGGGACACTCAACTATCTAGCTAAGCTGAGCATAAAGGTAGGCAAGGTGGAAAACGTAAGCTTGACACTAGATACATTTGTTGGCAAGGGGTTACTCAAGTCTTCAAGAGTAACGCAGTGCTAATGACCTAATTTTTGTGTAGAGAGGTTACCTCTTCCGAAACTCGCATGATTGAATGTGTTTATCAATCTGAATTTTTAATATCCATACATAATATGTATGTATATCATTAGGTACAAGAGTATAGTTAGTTTGAACTCGGGCTTTCTTACGTAAGTTAAATTGTGTCCTTATGTTTATTTATCTGCTGGCTTTTACTCGCGGTTCTGCTCGCTTTAATACATATTATGAACATACGACTACAAACCATGGTACTCGTTGTAATTGTAGCTTATTATAGGTTTTTTTTTTTTTAATCGGTTGACATGTTTTGATTTTATCCATTACAAACAAAAAAACAAATCTTTTCTCTTTATAATAGTGCTTTAGACTGACTATGTGCAGCGATTTCATTTATATTTTAATTTTAAAATATCAATTAATACTCACGGTATCTACCTGACACAGGTATTCAAGATTTAGTACTTTCCGCTAAAGGTCGGTTCTCGTTGGACGGATAACGGCGGTAGCATATTCGAATTATTGTGTAGCGTACTGGCCATAGAAAATTGTCTCTGGCCTTTTTCAAAAACAACGACATACTCGTAAGTACAAATTTTTCCTCGACAGAAGTGGACATTAAAAGTTTCGGTTGCAAAAGTCAGTGTTTGATTTTATAATAATATCACATTGAACACGCCCTAAAATTGTTTCGTTCACGCCTAGTCCACACTAGGGTCCAGGCTACCCTTTCGCACGAAAATAGGTATCTACAAAACCTATATTAGGTCGAGGCTCCCTATACTGCCCCCACCTGGTGCGGATGTCTCTCGGCAAGTAACAAAGAAAAACTCCAAGCGTTACAGAATGCCGCATTAAGATTACTCTCCTCGGCACCTTGCTATATCAGCAACCGGACGATTGTTAGAGATACCCAGGTCGAGAGCCTGGATCAGTTTATAAAAAGACTCGCTATGAATATGTTTGGAAGAACCGATGCGTTGACGAACCTCAACCTCTGGGGAATAGCGCCATTGTCCGTAAAAACTTAGATATGCTATATCAAGTAAAAGACCAACATAATTTAAATACTAGAAACTGCAACAAGTTGGTCATTCCATGCTTCAGGCTCACGAAGTCTAATAACAGGTTTTTAGGTAATAGTATTAGGTTTTATAACAAAATCTCTAAACAGTTTACCGATTTGACGGATAGTGAGTTCAAGAACCATGTCAAGCGGGTTTTAATATCTAAAGGCTATTAAAGGGTGGACCAGTATATGAATGATTGTGATGTCTGGAAATACGCCCCTTTCTGTGCATCCACTAAAAACTTTGTAACTATTTATGCTTTGTAAAAATATGTAACATGAACAGATTAACCAGATCGATTTCTTGCCGGTTCTTCTCGATGACTGGGTTGTTTTCCAAACCGATGGTAGCTTTGACTTTCATAAGCACCTTCTCAGGGTGTAAATTGGATAAAGGATATTTTGATTTAATTTGATTGCACGTTAGGCTGCCTGACAGGGGGTCCTTCGTAGATCGCTCAAGTAGAAGAAGAAAGAAAAATAAAATAAACTGCAGACTGCAAGTAAGTGAGCTCACAAATGTTAGTGATAAACAGCACAGAGGCACGCCTCGCGAGAGGGAGCAGCCTCAAGGAAAAAACACCCGTCCGTCGAAGCGGATTGAGAAGACGTCACCTCCAGAGGTGGTTTCCTGACGCAGTTTTCCCGCTTTCTCCACGAGGAGCGAGCGAGAAGAGAACTCAAGCGGCCTTAGCGTGATATTGGATACCGTATAATAACCTTACAAAACACCCTTTTTTATGTGGTTGATTTTTAAGACCGTAGGGGCCCCAAACGTACATAAAAATTAAATATTCAGTTTTATACCATAAATATGGAAATTATCAGGAATTCTGTGAATAATATAGGTTTAAATAAAACAAAGCAAATTTTAAAGTTTACATTTTACCATAGTAGGTATATGAATTGAATGAATTGGTTATATGAGTCATTTAGCTAACCGCACGTATTACTCATCATTCGCGGACGCTGTGAACCCGGCATGTAGTAGATAATAACTGGAATTGCATTCGTTTAAAAGTATAGTAAAAAAATAAATCAATTTTTAACTAAGTTAAGGGTTAATACATATTGCTAAAAGAAGAAAAGTAGACCAAATTATCTTTTTACACTAAAATGAAATAACAACTAAACGTTTATATATGGTGATGCTCAAACAAGATACAAATTAAACTGCATTCTTAAATATATGTATCTAAGATAATTTATCCTGAAAAGAGATGTATATAAGTAAGTCTTCTTTTCAAATCAGTTCAAAAGTTTTGGAGATTACTGTACACAATAAACAGCCGAATGTTATGTATGTATAGATCTACATTAAATATATTTAATTTTCAAACGTATATTGCTAATTTAAGTGTAAATTAAATAACTGCCCTTTGTTCTATAAATGATATATTAGTATCTTCAATTGTATTTCCATTTTCCTGTAGAATATATACTATAGAAACATAAAACAATAGGCATTGTTATTTAGGATTATCAATTTTAGTCTATTTTTAAGTTTATTGTCATTTAATGTAGGTACTTCAAATCTTGTATTACATTGTTGTTTATGCTACAATTGAATCAGAAACTGCCATTGCTATTGCCATTTGTTGGTTAAATCATAACAGCTTAATTATTACAAGCGATGTAAAAGCTCGTAAACTAAATTACAATAAACCGCATGAACAAGTTATTAAATTAAGAGTATTATTAAGAAATCCTTTATAAAATGTAATTATCAGAAAGACACAACAGAATTGCAAAGCGACTGACAAAAAATGTTGAAAATAACCGAAAGAACATTTTTTTTAAATAAGATTAGTTGTATGGTCAGAAACCAGTATTTATACTTTATTTGATTATTTATACTTATCTTAAATGACGCTTTAGTCTAAGTGGATAAAAACGCCAATCCCAGAGAAAGACCGCCTCTTAAGTTCAGCTGACGGAACACACGCTTTATTTGACCACAATCTAACCTTATATTAAATGACGATTTAGTCTAAGAGCATAAAACCGCCAATCCCAGAGAAAGACCGTCTCTTAAGTGCAGCTGACGGAACACAACCTTTATTTGACCACAATCTAACCTTATGTTAAATGACGATTTAGTCTAAGAGGATAAAACCGCCAATCCCAGAGAAAGACCATCTCTCAAGAGCAGCTGACGGAACACATCCTTTATTTGACCACAATCTAACCTTATATTAAATGACGATTTAGTCTAAGAGGATAAAAACGCCAATCCCAGAGAAAGACCGCCTCTCAAGTGCAGCTGTCGGAACACACCTGACAATACATTTTCTGTTTGAGATTACTAGCTTTCAAGGAACGACAAGCTTCAGCTTATTCACAAAGCTTTAAGTAAATAGATACAATATCCAAAAACGATTTTGAGATTACTAGCTTTCAAGGAACGACAAGCTTCAGCTTATTCACAAAGCTTTAAGTAAATAGATACAATATCCAAAAACGATAACCATAGATCCATGATCACTTATTAGATGATGAGACGTGTCTTCTTGTGTCTACATTGCTCATGTAATGTAAATAAATTCTTCACATCTTTCAGTACTTTACAGTATATAAGTAATACTTAAAAATCTTGTGTCTAAGGAATGGAAATTTACATTAATATTTTACTAGTAAGAACTAACTGTGTGAAGCAAATATCATGAGGAACTCATAGCATAATGATAGGAGATTGTCCGAAATGTATTTCCCTATCGACTTACGTAAAATTACTTCATAATAATTGTGGTCCATTTATTTACATGGTAGGCAATATGATTGTCTTTTATTGTAAGCAATGAATTAAACTCGGAGGTATCAAAACCTGTGACTAGAAGTAAACTTCTCACAATAGAAGCTATCGTTTTTTTTTCTTCAAATTTGTTTTTGCATACGAATATATTGGCAATTAGCAATATGGGAGAGATAGATGGTTTTAATTTAATACGAGTTACTACACTTTTCTTTGATGCATTGCATGAGCATTCTATAATAAAGTCACAAAGATTCATCAGTTATGACTTAGGTGCAAGTCAGAGAGACGTGTTTCAAAGTTCGCTAAATGCTTCGAGATTAATGATAACTATAATAATGGCTATCATTAGGTCACTTTAAATGAATACTCCATTGAAATAATTAGGTAATTACATATAAATTATCTGATTCCTAAGTATCGCGTTCCAAGCTGACTCACTATCTGACGACGATATCGTGTCAAAATTTAACCGAAATTTATCGTTTTCCAGCTTCCTTGTCGGAGCACCTAAAGCGAGAAGCAAAGACAACCCATCAATATCACCTGGTAACGTCTTCAATTGTTCTTTTACGGACTTGGATAAGTCCTCGAAGACGTGCTTACCCATGGGCTCCAACGACACAGGTCAGTTTCGACATGTACCGTAATCTTGTATACGTATGCAATTGGAAAGTCTTATGTTGATCAGGTCAAATTTGCGAAATGGATGAACCTTCAAAATATTATCAAGTTGCGCTTCATTAGTTATTACACTTTTCTTACTTATTTAAGCTAATTAGAAACAATAAGATTAGTTCAAAATTAATAAAGTTAAAACAAATAATTCACATGAAACTTTTGGGTGTTAAATATAATATAGATGTTAAAATAACATATTAATTACATAATTAACATTTATTACATCAACTTTCGTCTACCAAGGATTCAAATACAGGATTTGTTTTTTTTTTTTTTTTTTTTTTTAAGTGACCAATATGCATTTAATGTTTTAATGGCTAGCACGCTAGAAAACATTAAGACCACTTTTAAGAAAACGCGGGAAAAAGCTAGTTATAAAAAAAATGTACTGAAAATAACACTAGAAAAAATTTATGCCATTTATTTTATTTATGTAACTTTGATAAGAATTATGAAAAAAAACGCTTTTATTCTAAGGATAATTGCAACATTACCATACATTACTTTAATAAAGTCAACTAACTTAAAGTAGTAAGTAACTGATATTGGATAATATTCCTAGGATCGATTAAGATAATGTTACTAAGAAATGCCGAACAATTAGAAATTTGTTAATGTAAACATGAGATACGGTAATTCCATTTCAAGGTTATATAATATATCTGAATATAATTTATTTAATCGTGTGCTAAATAGAGTATTTATCTTTTATTATCGTCGATTAATTGATCATTTATTATCATACAGCACGACTGGTTAAATATTTGCAATACTGTCACAGATTAATTATTATTTGCTTCTCGTTCTAAATCAATAAAAAAATAGGAGCTTAGTTTTTGACTTAATTATCTCGAGAAACACAAAACCTGATATGCACTCAACATTAAGTGGTTTATGCGAAAATGAACTGATTTAATAAATGAATCACGCTCTGCCGCGTACTCCAGGCCACGTCCCGCCCTTCGATCCGCACCTCGATCTGCACCAGGCTTTCCTTTGTTCGGGCCGTGCGATGTTCCCACGATAAGCTGTTATGTAATGCTTAATCTTGGAAAGTATCCTTTGGATTTTGTTTATTGAAACTAGGTGTGATTTTTTTGCATTTAAAACATTTAGACCAAACTTTAACTAAGGTTCTCTTTGTTGTTTATTAGTATTTGTTTTGATATTCTTATTTTATATGTTAAATGTGATAATGAAGTACCACATGATTGAAGGGTCACCCTTTAAACATTTACCTGGTATATTATTATTTGTCGCTGTGAGATTCAATTTATGCGCAACAGTACAGAACCTAAAAATTCATTATACTTTAGCAGCATCCGAGGAACACGTGCAGGGGAATGAGAGGTATATTTCCCGCGGACGCGAATAACAATAACCTCCCGTTTAATTCTGAATGTAACCAAGATAGAAGGTCCTTCATCAAGAAAACCATGATATATAAATGTCATTTATACCTTTGATAGGAGTGATAGCATTGCAGTTTTATGGTAGAATTAACAACATGTAATTTTTATAACTTTTAGTGTTTGATCACAAGCTCAGCTGATCTTAAGTGATGGTGTGGTATAAGGTTGTAAACACGCTAAACCTTAAGGAACTGGTTCTTAATTGTAGCCACCGAAACACAGCTATAGATGCTTGGTGACAGATTTTTTATTTGAGACTGGTAGCGAACAAGACCGGCTTAGAAAATACCCTATCACCATGCTGTCTAAAATAAAGACTCTAGATAGGTTTTGTTTTTGTAATTTAAGTATATATTAATTTGTTTATGTTAAAATCTTTCGTTAGCAAAATGGCACTTATTTTAATAAAATTTTTAATGGACTTCTTGATAACAACACAAAAAACAATGGTTTTGTTTACATGAATATAGAAAACCCTGGATAAATTTGTTAGAGGGTCCCGTATATTTAGGTTATACTCTGGTCAGTTATTTTACTAAATATATTTTTTCAGACTATATGAGAACTAATCTCCGATTGGTTTTAAATAATGAATTCATTAAGGACGACATGTGGTTTGGAGCATCCATAGCACCTATATCTGATGGAAAAGTGTTGGTAAGCTACCTACCGTATTTAATTTTGGAAGATCTTTTAAGTTATAAGAGGTTGCAATAATAATCGAAGTAATTGGTTGCACAAAAATAATACTTTGAAGGGTGTTACTATTTAAAATATAATCATGAATAGACTATTCCTTGATTTCGATGGTAAAGACGCAGGAAGCCAATCGAGGAGAGAAATCCATAATAATTTTTAAGTACTTAAATTATTCTACAACTAGCTTCGTATTCTAATTTGTAATATTAACTTATAAATATCTTATTTAAAATCTTCTCAAATTGATTACAGCTTTGCGCACCACGATGGGCACTACCTTACAAGGACTCTCATCTTTTGGCGATGGGAGGTTGTTATTTACGAAAAAAGAACAGAGACTCCATAGCATATCCATTAAGGGATCAATGTACGTTTCTATCTATAGTTGATATTATTTATTACAATAGGGTAAACATTTAATAAGATGTTATATGTACCCATAAACAAGTTTAAGAGAAAAATTGATACAAAGATTTTAACTCTATTAGCGTATGCAATGGCATCGCATTTAATAATTTTTGGGCAATCAAAGTAGTGACAAATATGAAAAAGTATCTTCTACGGACAAGGCTTTTAACTATTTTGTAAAAACACGGAAGATATTTTTCTTCACTGTCAGCCGACCTTCTTACAGAATTCAAACGGTAATTCTAAAAACTCTTTAATAAATTTTTACTTAAGTACATCGAATCATGAATCCACCAGTCGTAACTATTCGGCTACCATGATTTTATAACAATAGCAATCCATCAATAACCGCAGTGCTTACTCCTTGTCTTGAAAAAGGAACAGCAAGGAATAACAAAACCTGGATTGGCGTGAAATTCTTTTGTTTAATTTAACTAATCGATTATATCCTATGAAACAATTAATTGTAGACATAATTTATAGTAAACGTATCAGTCAAGTATCAGTGTTCCGTTCCGTATATATCTGACCCACATAATACAATGTTCTAATTTTAGTTTACAACTTTACTGTGTTACTTCATCAATGGTGCGTTGGGTATTATTGTGAGATTAAAACTATATTAGGTACAGCATTTTAGTAATATGCATAGGAGAGTACTTATAACTTTTAGAACAGCAGAGGAAGCTGTGTATAAAAAAAAGTATTAAAGTATATTAAATGAAATAACATTGTGGTCTTTCCGAACCATATGACTATTTATAGAAATGAAAAGATACGTACAGAAGCTGATCTAGAATAGATTGCAAAAAATAGAAGTTGGTTAGGATTCGTGAACTGTATGACTGATGAAAGTATTGCAAAAAGCTATAAAAAATGCAAATTTGTGTAGAAGTATAAAATATAGCAAACTGAACATTGATCATAAAAATTTAGAAAAGATACTGGGTGATAAAACAAGTAAAAAGCACCTGGAATCAGAATGCGTGACGAAATTGATGATTCTGATCAAGGAAAAGGATAAGTGATCCTTTAACTTTTATACCTACTACAGTGAAATAGATAGGTAGAAGTTATTTTAAGTTAATTCTATATCTTCAGACTATTGTAAACCATTTCACCCATATGTGTTACTCTATTTGTTATAATGCATTCCAAAATAATAACGATAATCGGGGTATTTAAAACATATCGTCAGCTGGCACGGCCAGATAGATCTGCAAGCTTCTCAGTAGTTGGACTAACACTGGCTGATGCTGAAAGATGACAAATTAAGAAAGGCCTAATGGGTTGGGTATCAGTGGAAATGGTTACATACATACGAGTACAGGCTAACCTGCTTGATTTTTGGATCTAAATAGAACGGAACGCGATACGCTTAAGCCCCACCACCTGGCAATTGATGTCTATGTTTCTCATATATACTCGTATGTATAAATTAGTAAATATATCTTCTGCAGCACGACTGATTTATACGACGGACAGAAGGAGAAAAGAATATGGAGAACCTGGATCTCGCGTTCATTACTACGCTTATGGACAAGCAGGATTCTCTATAAAAGTTACTACCAATAATACCTTTATTATCGGAGCACCTGGTCTTCTGCAGTGGACAGGTTTGTGCTTGAATTATTTATCAGTTTTCATCAATTATTCATCATTTATTTTATCAATTTACCATTATAATATCAGTCTCTTTCATCATCTGTAATATGTAGTATTTATTTTTCAAAATCACTTATTGCCGATTTTTAGATCATATTTTATTATATTTTACCGCGATGTATTTAAATTAATAAAGGATTTATACATTCATTACAAAGATTCATTATAATGACATTTAGTAATAGAGGATTTAAGGCCCCATAATAACTATGTAAACATGTATATTATTTGTTTTAATATAAATTAGATTGAAGTGCAAAAAATACTGCAGTATTATAACCTTGTAAATATATGTTGGGTTTATGCATTTAAAACAATCTATATTATATTGTACGTTCAAATGTGTTAAAGGTATAATTGGATTAATAAAATCTCTAAGAAAGCTGTAGTTATACTGTTTCTGTTAGATCCAAGAAAAAATGTAACGTTCCAATACTTTGATCATCAGGTGGAATCGTGAATTTCAATTTCAATCCTGATGAAGGCAGCTCATTTGTCAGTAAGCTACCTATTACCAACCCATACTTCACCAACGACCTAGGACCTGATGATTACTTTGGTAATTTGCATTTTATCATAAAATTTACTTTTGTAAGATTTTACACCTTCAAACTTAATTCTACTAACTATTTGGGATTAACTATTATATATTGTAATGTTAATGTATAATATATTTCATTAAATATTTAAGACTACTAATTTATTTTTGTCCCACTGAAAATAGAATCAATACTAATGCAGTGGCATTATTATAAGATTAATTTCGAAGCCGTAATTAAATTGCACATCTGATATGAAATAACGGCGTAGATGCTGGAATCCATCAGTACATGCTTTTTAAATTTCTTGCTTGCTTGCTAGTGTCTTTTTATCTTTATTATCAGGGTATAGCGTCGAAGCAGGAACTTTTCAAAAACACGGAGAAGTGTTATATGTAGCTGGAGCACCACGCTCCCAGAAAGGATTTGGTCAGGTATTATTTTCTATTGTCTGATAATATTTGCGCTTCTGAACTAAGCTACCTATTATTTAGTCTTTGCATAACTTCCATTATCCAAGCAAAAATTATAAAAAATTGATAGTTTAAATATTATAGTAGTGGTGGTTTCTCTTCAATTCGAAAATTTTCCATTCTTTATAGGTTAAGTTAGTTAAGTAAATTTTCGCTGCTCATGTTTATCACAGTATTCTGGCAGAACAGACATCATAAAACTGTTGCAAAAGGCTGTGTGGCTTATTAGGTTACCTAATTAGTAAATTTGTTTTTTTTTTCCAATTAAGAGTTTTCGTTGTACGTAGATATAAGTGATGATGGGAAATAAAATAAAGAAAAAAAAACCGCTGTGTAATGAGCAGAAGCTAATTAGTTATGCTTTCTTTGATGGAATGTCTGATTGTATCTAAAATAAATACGTGCATAAAGACTTAAAATAACAATGTTAATAATAAATAATATTTACACAAGGTTTTGATTTTCAAAACAACACGAAGAGAACAAGAACCTTTTAACATTCAAGCTAAAGTCAAAGGACCACAATTGGGGGCGTATTTCGGTGCTAGCCTTTGCTGCATGGATATAGATAATGATGGAAGAGATGATGTTTTGGTTGGAGCTCCAACTTATATAAATGTTAATACAGATCAACCATATGATCAGGGAGCTGTTTTTGTTTATTTGTCAAGAGAGAAGGTTAGATCATTTTCAACATTTGTTTCCGTTTATAAGAATCTATACTCACAATTTTTGGCGGCAGCTTAATATGTTAAGTAGTTTCTTTTTTAAATTCATAATATTGTAATTATTTGATCCTATATTTTCTAATATTGATGATCTCTTGCGTAATATATTTCAGTTATTGTATACATGTGAAGTTTATGGGAACTTGAATTTTAATATGTCGCAGTCTCCACGAAAAGTTCTAATAAGGAACTACCATTTTGTAGGAACATTAAGATTTTCACATGAATCTTGTTCTAGATTAATTGATAATGGAAATAACAATAATCTTTACTAACAGTATTGTTTGCCTAAGTAGCAGATGAAGTTCTCGTTTTATAACTAAGACATAAAATTTGTAATAAAGCTCGTTAGATATTAGTCTTCTTAGTTCTAAGCTATTCTAATGTGATATGATATTTCAAGCAACTTAATATAATAGACTTAATTGATACTTTATTGTATGCCTATTATGACGTACCTTTTTTTTTACTAACGTGGGGAAATCCCTAACAGATACGCTACCCTTCCGGGGGAGAGGGTAGGTTATGTTCGATTCGCACGGACTAAAACCCCACGGTGTACCGTCCGCCGCATGGTAGGGGCAGCCAGGGATCGAGCATGCTCACTGACCTGACAAACTGCCCCTGCGATATTATGACGTACCTGACAAAGCTTTTATTGTGTTTATAATTTCAGGATGAAGGATTTATTTTAAAAGAATCTGGTTTCGTATCGGGGTCTGGAAAAAGTGGAGCGAAATTTGGAACTGCAATTGCTGAACTTGGCGATGTAGATGGAGATGGGTATAAAGGTTCGTTATTGATGTATAAATACACAATTGTATGTTATTATAAAGTCATAGTTGTAACTAAACCATAAGACACTGACCGTGTTATTAAAAAAAGTTAAGTATACATTGAACTCATAACTTGAAAAAAGTTTAATCATAAAGGAGTGTCTTACCCTTGTTTACAAATGCACATTATTAAAATTTAAATGTTATCTAACACCTGTCTCAGTTGAGAGCTCTTATGTTATTGTTGTCATTTATTGTGTTTCTATTAGCTGGCAAAAGACATTTCGTAATAAATTACGAATTTCGTGGGTATAATGGAAGAAATTAATGGATTAAACAATGTTAGAGATTCATAAGTATATCATAATTAGTTTATTTGATATTACTGACATCGCACAGTGTATTTAATCTATTATTATACTGTTTTTCCACTCTAAGCACTCTGACGTAATATATAAATCTTATAAATTGCCTATTTTATTTATTACGTTTTTGAATCATGACATCGAATTGAACGAATGCTATTCAGAGTTGCTCGCATAAAAAACTTAAATCAGATTTTTAGCTAGAAAACGCGTGACCACGGTTTTGTAATACAGTATTTTAAACATGCTTTCAACTAGATTTTAAATTTTAAGCACTGCTTGGTAAAACTCGTGTTATACCTGTGTTCATTTTTGTTTTTGTAATAAGACCATTCGTGTTTTCGTTAAAATCGACTTGACAATAAGTTTGTAGGTTAGATGAGCAGAGTCAAAGGACTAGCTAGCTAGTGCAAGCTAGTGATCACAATAAAAGGGTAAACAATAATACAAAGGGTGTTTTCTTTTCAGATGTAGCCATTGGTGCACCATGGGAGAACGATGGTGCTGGAGTTGTTTATATTTATAAAGGCAGTATTACTGGTCTCCAGAAAAATCACGTGCAAAGAATTAATGGTCAAGAAAACAAAGGTTTTGGTATATCTATATCTAAAGGATACGATGTTGATCATAATAACTGCAATGGTAAAACTATTGTATTATCTACAATTTTTAATTCTAGCTTACAAAAGTAAATACTAAGTTGTTTGATTGTTCTACTGAAGCTATATTTTGCAACTTCATTCTCGTGATAATGTTGCCTGTTTAGTGAAGATTACGTTTTTAATTGTCTTTTACGACTTAATCTCCATAATCTTTTGACTGACATGTAATGATGACCTTTCTTATGTTTGATCATTACTGTTTCAATTTTATGGGAAAGCATAACGATTTCTAATATAAATAATATTCTAAAAGTTCATTACCTGCCAGCAAGTTTCTTCAAAATCGGTTCTGCCGTTCCACAAGTTATCTAAGACAAACAATATCCGTTTCAATTTTAATTATACGTATAAAAATATTTAAAATCAGCCTTAAAGTCTTTGTTCCGTATAAAAGTAATATTTAATAAGTAACTTTTGCTCACTGTTTATTTTTTTCAACTACCTACGCCATTGGCTTAGTAAGGCCTTAACAGCTTTACCGGACTTCACAGTTTATGTAGATTTAAGTATTCTTTGGGGATAGTAACTTTTTCCGGTTCGAGTATCCCTGTGTTCTTTTTTGTATTCTTGGCAACGTATATGCAAAATTGCAAAGTCAAAGCGTGAGAAATAAAGTCACTTTAGTATCTATAATATTCGTTAATATTTTTTATTGCTTCAGTGATCTACTTCCTTTCAGACTTAGCTATAGGAGCATATGGTAATGGAAGAGCTTATTTATATCGATGCATACCAACAGTCCAAGCGTATGCTTCCATCAAAGTACCTGATGCCATGTCTTTACCAACTAACGCGACAAGCTTTACTGCTTTATTCTGCGTAAGTGCACCGGCGAAACCTCTGTGGCCTCATGTTAAATTAGGTATTGATTTTAAAGAATTGTTTTTGTCACTCCTGCCATTTGCAAGCGTCTTAATTCTTATTATATTTCATACACTGTAAAATTATATATGAAGGTATTGAAGTAAAACTTATTCTAGGAGTGTTTTGAAATCCTGATCCGCAAACTTTTATGTGATAAAAATTGGTGGTAGTAAACACTGTGTCGGGTAGAGTGAGAGCAATGTCTTGCTTGCTTTCGAGTATTAGAGACCAAAAAGATCAATGCTTATTTCTTTCTTTTGGAAGGTTTCTCTTATACCGCGTGTGGACGAAACACATTTATTTCATACATTACTTTATCCTAATTAATGGGAAAATGAATTAACTTTATAAAGTTATTAATGTAAAATTGATACTAGGTAAACGTCTTTGGTATGTTATCAGTTCATTTTCATTTATATAAGTCATCATCATTATAGAAAATGACGAATACTCAATTTTATGATGTAGAAATGGTGATGTATTGCAATGATGTCTTAGTTCATAGCGGGTTCGGAAAGAGCATCTGAGGACGTAGGTTTGAATCCTTGTAAATGATTTAGAGCTACCAATGAGGAAAAATATCTAGATGAAATCATACCATGGTTATAAAGATGTTTCCAGGTCCGCCATCCCTTAGCTACCACCCTTAAAATCTACCGCCAAACACCTCTTCTGTTGTGTTGTAGCAACTGCACTTTAGAGCCAGTCCCCTTAGGCTTAGCGTATTTATTATCAAACTACGTCCTTATTTAACATCAGATAATATTGTGGTTAAACGATAAACCTATAAAGAAAAAAAAAAGATTACAATTTGCTTCTATTCTTTTTTATTCCAGATCTTAAAGCAAAAATTACAATAGATCCAACTGAGAACAGAGCTCAAATATTAGGTGATTCTGAATACAAAGTCACAGTTAAACCTGGCAAAGATATTTGTGATGAACAAACCGTTGAAGTCAGAGTGAGTATAAAAGTAACTAAATTAAGGCAACTCCAGTTATATTATAGTATTTTGAATTGCTACCACGTATCATTATAGTAAGTTGATAATTAGTTTTTGTATGAGAAATATTGTATTTGTATGCGATGGGAAATTACCACATAGTTTTGAGACAAGCTTGTCATATGATATTGATAATCTGGAAATGTATTTACATATTGATTTTATCTAGTGTTGAAGACATGTGAATTGGCAATAATCTTAGCAGAAGTTTATGGTTTCCCAATCCACCTACAAAACTAATAAAAATAAAGGCTCTAATTAAAACAGTTTGTAGTTTTGTTAATAATTCACGAGATAATTAATTTATTTTCTTGTATGATGGATTTTTTTCCCGGCTTGTGTTCTCTTTAATTTTTATAAATTTCTATTTCAGCCTACAGCAGAATTATCAAAACCTATATTAATGAAATTCCAACTCAAGCCAATAGATATGTTTCAAAGTAAGATTTTTGTATTTATTTATAGGTAATAAGCCGTGGTGGTTTAGGCTGGTTGAATATTGATTTGATGCCTCGTTTTGGACCTTTACATGTACTAACATTTTTTTTATTAACACTAAGCAATTTAAATTAGCTAACAACAAAAGAAAACAACCTGAGGAAACCTTAACCCTTAAGAAACTCCGTACTTTGACTACAAATATCTATGGGAATATACGAGATTTTAGCATTTGAAATCATCTACGAAGTGTAGATTTTGGTCGTATATTAGTTGATCATTTACCTGTTCTAGAATGTTTTATGTGGTTATCTAAAATATTATTTTGTCATCTTATTTTCCTATATATATATATTTATATATATATTCATTTTAGTTTTTACAAATGAATTCGCTTTTACTTTTTGATTTATTCATATTTTTATATTTTTTCCTTGCCTTCAATATCTAATGTTACATAATTAAATTTTACAATATTGTTAATAGTATAACTTATATCTATGTGATTTTAATCTAGAATGCTCCTTCTTATTGTTGTTATTATATTATTTATTAGAATATTGTTGTTGAATAATACACAATTAAACTGAACCATCGTGAAATACTTTCATATATACGTAAAAGAGCGTCGAGAATTTAATTTTGTTTCACTAATATTGTAACAGCGAAATTGACATCATTTTTTTTCGTTACACAAAAATGTCAGACGCTATTGTTGAGAAAAAATATAACAACGAGTGTTAATTCGAGTTCTTTATTGAAATGTTCACGCTCAACTGAAACATTAATTTGATGGATCGTTCGTCAGAGAGCATGAACATTCAATATAAAATAAATGACAACAATATTTTGATGGATCGTTAAAAATTGCTGTACTGATTTCAAACACTTCGTATCATTTACTGAATTTTTACGGATGTTATTTCCAAATATAAATAACTATATTCATAAAAACAATATATAAATATACAAAAATCCAGTGTCATGATTGTTGATGATGAATTCCGAAACTACTCAACCAAACGTCATGAAAGTTGAGAGAAACGATAATTTATATTTCGATATTTGGGCTCCAATTTTTTTAAATTAATAATTAAATGAAAGTCAATGTTGATTATTGTTAATAATACGGTTAATAAAGTTTTATCAGTCTCAAACAGATGGCGTTTAATATTAGTTGGTTAACAGGAAACTGTGGGGCCGACTGTTATGGACATCTCTTAGTGTCACCACGTTTTAACTTTGAATTTCTTTTTCAATTTCAATTTATTGTATGGTACATGTGTTCTGTTAATCTATTCGCTACGTAACCTCAGTTTTTCTGTGTTAAGTTTTAAGACACATTGTCCTATAATACCAAATACTTTATCACAATCTTAATTCAACATATAACAACTGAGCCACAACAACGCGTATCCGGGTCAGGTTGTAGTATTATAAATCTGTTCTCCTTATATCAATTATATAAACATTCTTTTACAACATTTATATTATCATTTGTCTCTGCTGACATTAGCACGGTTTTCATGTGTTTTGTATTCGATGTAATAATTGTATGTTAGTGTTTTTTTTTTCTTATTTATTTCATTTATACGTTACTTTATTTAGTTAGTGATTAGATCATTCATATTTTATAAAAGTTTGGGTTAGCTATGTAATATATTTTTTATTTTTTTTTTTCGAAATGAATTACAGCTTCACCGAACTACGAAAAAAAATGTAAATGATCTTGTAGTGTTAGATGACGTTAAAGATTATTTTAATTCTAATTAAGTGAACTATGTTCTTTTTGATAAATAAATTCCTTGTTTAAATCGAATAGTTGACATTCTGTTTTAGATGATTCAAAAGCATTTGTAACAAACGCTGCAAGGGTTTCTGATGATTCAGAACTACACTCCTCATTCTTAATCCAGCTACTCAGGGACTGTGGTGAAGATTTAATTTGCACACCATGGTTAGTAATGACTTTGGAAAGTCTAAACAAGTAAGTAAAAATGTAAATTAACTATTAAATTATTTTAATATTGTGTACCCGGTCTTATAAAGGGGTCCTTCTAGTATTACGTAAGCACTAAAGGGGGGCGGAGCGGTCTTTGATTTGCTAATTTCTGATGATATGATGGACAGGGAATCTGAAAGTGTAACTTATATGTAACGTGTATGTGAGACGCACAGTATTATCTATTGGTCTATTTAATGTATCGGTAACTTTTATAGACTACAAATTCCCAATTTCTAAATTTATTAATTGCTAACTATGAATCTATAAGGAAAACACAACATATTATAAATAATTACTCACATGTTTACGAAAGCATTTGAGGTAAGAACATTGCCAATCTTTGCAGACTAGGGGGGAGGGGATGGTCATGATAATTAAACGGCTCCAAAGTATGTAAATATAACGATTGAAGTGTAAGCAAAAGGCATTAGTAAGTAGTAGTAAGTACTCTTTTCTCCTAGATACTATTGTTAGGAATATAAAAAAACATTTATTGATTTATTAAAAACAGAACTGGCTGATTTAGATTAACTCAAGAATCAATCGCGTCTAATCTGTTACGCGGATGACACCCTAGTCGTAGCCCGGGGAGGGAATTGGAAGGAGGTGGAGCGCCTGGCCACGATGGCCACAACCCTCGTGGTCAGGCGCATAAGGAGGTTGGGCCTCAAGGTGGCCACCTCCTGGGGCCCACATAACGGTGGAAGGCGCCCTGATCAGGGTGGGGGCCAAAATGAAGTATTTGGGTCTCACCCTGGACGTGCGCTGGCGTTTCGAGCCCCATTTTGCGGAGCTCGGTCCGCGAATTGCTGGGGCGGCGGCGGCACTCGGCCGGTTGCTCCTCAATATTGGGGAGCCGGGTGCCGGGTGCCGGTGACTTTTCATGGGAGTCGTGCGGGCGATGGCCGCCTACGGGGCACCGGTCTGGGCAGACGCCCTCGGTGTTGCCAACGTGCGCACCGCACGGTGGCACTGAGGACGATCCGGGCGTACCGGACGGTGTCCTCGGCGGCGGCCTTTGCGCTCGCCGGCTCCCTTCCTTGGGAGCTGGAGGCAGGTGTTCTCGCCGCTGTGTACAAATTCACGGCAGGAGGAGGCAGTCGAGAGGTGGATGCAGGACCTGGCGGACGCACGCTACGGAACGTACACCGTTGACGCCGTCCGCCCGATCCTGCGGGAGTGGATTGGTCGCGAGTGGGGCTCCCTGACGTTCAGGCTTGTGCAGGTACTGACTGGACACGGTTGCTTCGGGTGGTACCTGCACCGGATCGCTCGCAGGGAGCCGACCGCCACCTGTCTGCGGCGATGAGGAGGATACCGCGCAGCACACTCTGTCTGAATGTGCTGCATGGGAGGTGGAGCGTCGCACTTTGGCGGTGGCGGTAGGAGAAGATTTCTCGCTGCCAAGCATGGACTAAACCACGCTCGGCAGCGAGCAGGCTTGATGAGCAGTGGCCTCCTTTTGTCTTCGCCATCGGAGGACTGGCAGGAGGAGGCGGCGCTTTGCCCAACTCCTCCGCCACCGTAGCTGGACCTGAGGGGATGTAGTCGGGAGGCTCATCCCCTCATTGCACAGGTCTGGCGGACGTGGGGGGGGGGGGCAGCTGGTGTGTGCGCAGCTGCCTCTCTATAGGTAGGAGCCCGGCGGCCACCTTCCGCCGGGTGGACCGTTGGGGCGGCTATCTAAGGGGTATAGCTTAGACCGATCCCTTGCTGCCCCAACATCACGGTCTGTCGGTACACCGTAGGGTTTTAGTCCGTGCGAGTCGGACATAACCCACTCTCTCCCCCGGGAGGGTGGATATTCATAAGGGATTTCCTCACGTAAAAAAAATCAATTCTAACAATGATTTACTTTTTAAATAACCGACACGAGTTCAGACAGAGCTACTGTACACTATGACAGCGATCGAAAGAGTAAGTCAATAAGACAAGCTCCACCCCTTATATGGGTATTACGTAGTATAACTACCCGACATTAAAACAGAACAATATGGGCCGTTCACAGTATAACTACCCGAGATTAAAATATAACGTCGACCGATGGCGTCTCAGGTCATTAGTAACACCCTCGATATAGTCTATAGTATGTCATTGGTAGTACAGAGAGTGCTAAAACTATAATTTCCCTTATAATAATCCTACTTAGTCCTTATATTCCAGGAACGGATATGAAATTCGGGGCAATAGTCAGAGTGGTAAATAAAAAAGAACCTGCTTATGGTGCTAGAGTAAACATCACTCTTCCAGCAGTGCCTGTAAGAGTTCCAGGAGATTGTTCCTTACAAGAATTGAACATGACATGCGTTGTTCCTGCTCCTTTGCTTAGAAACGAAGAAGTAGTTTGGGAGATAGAGCTGGAATACGCTTTTAAAGATACTTATGAGGTTTCAACGAAAATTGTTGCTGTTTTAGAAGACTTACTCTATAATAGAAATATAACTAATGATACTGTTAAAGAATTAGTCATAGAAGTGACGCCTGAGGCTAATTTTACCATTTGGGGGTACGTAGATTGATTTTTAAATTTTTTCTCAGTACATAAGTAATACAGTAAATTTGAATTTTAGTGTTAAAACGCGAAGATAACACCAGACTGTTTTTACGAGGGAATCGACTAATTAAATCCGAAATACAAGTATAATAATATCTGTGTTTTTTAGAAATCGCGCTGTTAATAAAACTAAGATGTAACATAAAAATTAAATTTCGTGGGAAAATGCGTTTAAAGTTGGACCATGTTTATAGATTGACTTAAATATATCTTAACTAATGAAGTGCTTTCATGTTTCAATCAAAAAGAGAATGACAGTTATCTATATTCGTAGTTTTGATGATGATGATACCGAGGTGGCTGTGGAATGGTTTCCCACAACGTTAATTTACTTTTTGGTAAAAACTCGAAAAACGTAAATTTTGAGTTAATATTTTTTATTAAAAGAGCGTAATCAAGTTGTCATTATTTGAGTTTTATACTTTACTAGCTTTGGCGCACGGCTTCGCCCGTTTTAATATATATATCCCTCTGAAACAGTTTCTTTTCTATAATTATAGTTACCTCATCTCCTTTCCCGTACCCTTAACAACGTGTATATACAATTAATTAAATAATTGGCTGAGTAGTTTAGACGTGATAGGGTAAAAAATAAACGGACCCATTTTTGCATTTACAACATTACTTCAGATCATTTAACTAATAAAACAGGATTCTTTACATTGTCACAATTTTGTACATGTTGATACTAAATTCTTGTTTTCTATTACAGAAAATCATTACCAAATGCAACTATAGCTGTTACAAGAGAAAAGTTATCTGAGAACGATAACGTATCGTTCGTCCATTATTTTGAGGTATTATCTATTTATTCTTTGTTTTTTTTTTCAACACTAAAGTTTTTACATACAATTAAATCCTTATTTTTACAGGTGACTAATATGGGACCATCAGATTGGTATGATTTAGAAGTTCATATAATATTGCCCGAAAAGGTAAACCATTAAATAATCTAATTAATGAATACTGTTCTAAATTAGCTTTGCTTAATAGATTACAGCACTAGTCCATCGTTTTTTAAAGTTAATTACCTCTGTTTTCGTAACCATTATTATGAATATTATTATAATGTCATAATGATTTAGAAAGACTTAATGAAGTAATTTATTAATGTAAGCATTTCGAAATTTTTTAAGCTTACAAACTGTGTAGAAAAACGTGTAAAATATATGACAGAATATAAATAGCTACTTGATAAACAAATATTTCAAACTGCATATAATTAAAAATACATATTTCAGGTAAACCTTTCTAATAGCTTAAAAGGCTGTTCAGAACAGGAAACTGATATAACTTGTTCGTGGGCTGTACCGTCAAAAATCTCGAAACCAGTAATGCTGCAACTACGATTTGACTTGAACAAACACGGTAAATATCAATAAGATCTAATTCGGCTGCCAAAATCGAAATCAATAATGAACTCTTTTATTTATTATTTAATCGTATGACTGAATCTCTACTCTATATTAATAGCGTAGATTGATTGATTACTCTATTTGTCGCTGCGAGGTTTAATTTATGTGAAACATAGCAGCAGCCAAGATTTTTTTACTCTTTATCATCGGGAATTAAATGGGGAATTAAAAGTACATTTTTTTGTAGATGAGATTAACACTATACCCCCTATAGTCTGGCGATTCTTTGTTAATGTGTAAAGGATTGGTAAATTCGTAAATAAACTTTGAAATAATATCGAGATTTATCGTATTTCTTTCTGGGAGAAGTAGAATAATAGATTAAATACCTTAATTAAATAAAAAAAAACATGTTTATAAATGACTATGACATTAACTAAACTTGAAGAAACATACGTTTGTGTCCGTTTAAGGCATACTTAAGGTAACTTTTAGGTATACTTTTCTAAAACACTCGATTGTCAATTATTTCAATGAACTTTGTTGGGACTGATTTTTTATTTATTTTAGGGGAATTTCTGAAAGAACAACTGACCCTTAATGTGACCACGAATATCATCTTAAAAACCAAGTACCAGCTTGAGTGAGTATTAAATACGTAACATTTAATGCTTTTTAATCCTGTATACATTCAAGCATTTGACCACAAACTCACCTGATGTTATTTTTTTTTATCTCATAAGAGGCAAACGAACAGGCGGGTCACCTGAAGTGATCACTGCCATCCTTAGACACTAGCAACACCAGGGGAGTCGCAAATGCGTTGTCAGCCTGTGTTTGGGGGAAGGGGGAGGGAGGAGGAGGCATGAAAGAGGAGAGTAGAGGTGGGCTTAGATTGACGATGTGGTCTAAGATGGCCAATAATCTAAACCTAGTGGAACTTGAAGTCAAGTGTAGCTGCCGGAACACGCCCATACTTGCTTAGCGATAAAATTCCAACACGAGGTTAGTTGCTAGCTAGGCGGTCAAAAAATCCCTACGACTATATTCTGGTTTTATAACGTTGCCTTCTTTTACTGAAAGCTTCGACTCATTTGCAGTGATTTCAACCTAGGCTGATCGACGCGGTGTTCCAACATGCTGCCTAATAATGTGATATATAAAAAGACAGTCTGGTGAAACTGCTTCAGAAAGAATCATTATGATGGCGGCATCTATTCTTTTTGTAGCCTTCCTTCCATAGCCATGGACGGATTTAAATCTCATGTAGCGCATTCTCTTTGTTCCATTAGCTAAACGAATTTCCATAGACATTATCTTACTACAGTACATTTTTTTTTTTCGAAATGAGGATGCTGTTGACCTGGAAAGGTCTTTACAGTTTCACCGAACTATTGTGGCGAGCGCTGAAGGCACTCAGCCGATTTGGGATGTTTGGGCGACTAACTAAAGGGTGCACGGCACACCTCGGCTTGGGCTGTCACCTGTTTTGTGCAAAAATCGCGACCTGTCTGAGCTAAGCTAAGCTATCTAGATATACGTATATGAGTTATTGAAACATGCATGGGTACCAAGCATGCGTGCCTCAACAAGAAATGTAGTACATCCAATCATGTCTTTTAACGGTACCTATCAAATCGTAAATATGTCTAATAGGTTTTGGATTTTTTCTAAGCGTATCTGGCTAGCTAGACTTGGTTTGCAGTCATACTGTCGCCAAGTAGCTATAAGTGTGATCTGGAAGCTACGCCGGTCCCTCTAAATTTAGTGTATTTACCTTCCTGGGCCACATAACGATTTTACACAAGATTGTAATCAAATGTTAAATCTATAAGGCAAGAAATAACTGTAAGGATAATATTAATTTCTTTGTTGTTTTTCTAGACAAATAGAGATAACTACAATGCTGGTGTTGGATCCAGCAGCACCTATATGGCCGTTGATAGTTGGTATCATCTCTGGTCTATTGGTGCTCGCTGTCATAATCTATATTCTGTACAAAGTAAGTCAAAACTTATATTTTGTAGTCTGTAGAAACGAATGAAATTGTAAGGAGTTGTTTTTACAGACTAATCTTTGAAATAAATTAACCAATTTTCATAAGACTTTTACTGGGAAATAAAAACTCTTTCCTTCCTCGTTCCTGTCCAAATAAAATCCATGGTTTTCATAGAATAACCCTTTTATTATAGTAATAATGCAGTTCCAGAGCATAAATATAAAATGCTCTGGTCATAAATATGAAATACGATAATCATTGTACCAGATATTTTCGTTTTACGACTTGAAATTAGTTCATATTATACATTCTCTTCACTTTAACACATTGAAATAAAACTAAAGTTAACTTCTCTATTTCCAGTATGGATTCTTCTCAAGAGTACAACGCGAGAAGTTAAAACAACTTAAAGAACAAAACACAGAACAGCAATCTGGCTCCAGTTCATCTCTGGAGCCTCATGAGACTAATGAGTCTACTTATGAGTTAATAGATGGAGAATCTGATTAGTAATAGTGTTAAAATTACCAATAGAGTTGATTAGAATACCTGAATTTATGTGTATATAATTGGAACGGTTCAATATGATTGGATAGTTTGTAAGTTTGACTCAAGTTTATGTTAACTGTATTAAAGAGCAACGTTAGAGAAAGGTTACATTCGTATATTTATTATATTGTTTACTTATATCAATGTTTAAACCACAACATTTACTGAATAGTCGCAGTTAAAGTCAATTATTTTAGGCAAATCTAAATTAGGGTAATATTTGTCTGTTTTGTTTTCATCATGTTTAATCTTACCGATTTTCAATTTGGTGGGAATTTAGATAACTTTACTCTTATTTTTTGGTCTAATTTGACCGGACTATTAGTTAATAAATCTGTTTTTAAACATAATTCACTGAAAAAATATTGATTCCTTACTATGTTAAAATAAAAGTAAATTCTAATGTGAAAATTTAGTGAATTGGTTTGAGCATTACCACAACTTTACTAGAATCATATTATCTGACGGTCGCATTATTTTTTATTACTAATCCACAACAGTCTATCATAGCATGTTCTTTTTGACATTAACATTAAATTCATAAGAGGGTAAACTTCTTTAGGCGCGTTGAGCGGTATTTTATTGGCACGAGATAAATTTATAATTTCGTGTCATGACATTCTAGTAAACGTGAACGACGTATTGAGTTTACGAAGCTTGCGTCAAACTGGCGACGCGTCGTATAGTAGCCTGTGTAATATTTGTATTTTGTATTAAGATTATGCAGCCCGTCACATCTTTGATGAATTAATAAACCGCATAAAAATTATATAATAATTCAGAGTGTCAATCGATATGAAAGAGAAATTTATGAAATTTCAATAATCCTCAGTCTCATTAATTGAAAATTTCAAAAGAAAACAGTTTAAACCATGTTTATTTGAGTTCTTACTTTTGTCGGCAGTCATTGTGACTGCCTCGACTTTTTTTATAAAACTTAGTTTTTAATAAATGCTTAATTGATCTTCGTCAACATTCAACATACACCATATTTGTACGTCACAAGTAATTACTTGAATATTGCTTTGAGCTTCCGCCTGGAATTAATTGGCCACTGCCATGTCTGACTTCAACAAGAACCGTTTGATTTTATTTGTTTGAAATGTACCGAAAAAAGTTTAATTTGAAACTATTACAAAAAGGACCGAATCGTGTAATAATAAGTCGTGTTTTCCCGTTCCTTGTGTATCTTTTCAATCTTTTTATTATATATTTCAAATTCATTTTTTTCATTTACACGCTGAACAGATAAAATCAATTGTTTTTCAAAACGTTAGACAGCCTTCTTTTATTTATTCCAGTAAAATTCTAGTTTAACACAAAACTGGCATATATTCATTTTCTTAATTATCAATTAAATAATTTACTGTGTAATACTACCACTACATTTTGAAGCAATTAGAAATAAATATTGTAATCTTCTTCTGCAAATATTTGTTTAATTATTTGTAGTTACCAAGTCTATTTGTAAATTACATATATATTCCTATGTCGTCCTATGTAGTCTTCAATATGTTTCTAAGGCAGAAATATGTAACATAATTATTTCATCAAATTAATCCCGTTATACATCATTCGACTTTACATTATATTATCAAATTTGATAGAGTATATAAATTTACTTTTGAAATTTTTGAAGGTGTAATTGATATATTAAGCATTGGTTCTTTTAAATTTGGTTATTTTTATTGTTCTATAAAAGCATAAAACTTAGTAGATTATATTACAAAATGCAACTAAGAACATTTCATGTAAACTATTAAAATGCTCCAATATTTACTGTAATGGAGACTGTTTCAAAGTTTTTAATAATTAGTTAATTTAAGGTATTTATAAAGTTTATAAGCATTTATTTGTGTTTTATATTCAAATGTACGAAAGGAAATATGCAAATAAGATACACTTTTTTAATGTACTTTTTTATAATTTTATTATAGGCAGAGAGTTTTATTTAATTAGTTTGTGGCTTTAAAATTAGTATTTATTTCGTTTATGATAAGATTTAACATAAGTTAGCTCGAAATAAAATAAAATCCAAAGAAATGTAAATTTTGATTTTATATATCCTACCTTTAATGTTATAATTATGTATAAGTTACATCTAAGTACGAGATTAAAATAAAAATATGATTCGATCTTATACCATATTTTTTTTACTCATAGTGTCCCTTTCACACCACATTATTATGTTCAATTTAAACATGAACTTAATTACATGAATTGTAAACTTATATTGTAGGTTAGTTAATTAGAACTGGTGTATTAAATCCTTAATACATAATGTCGTGCAACAACAAAATGTTATATTTATGTTATAATATTTTTTTATATCATTTTTTTTATACGCACTATAATTTTAACGGCTTGATGTATTTTAATATGTTGTATTTACATTAACCACTCGGCTAAGTTTTTAAGATCCAGCCATTTTTTTTTTAATTATCATTTAACATTACGTGATTAGTTATTGTTCAAATATTTCAAATTTATTAATAAATACGGTATTTTTTTTAACTTGTGCTACCATCACTCTGTTGACAAGTGAATCAGGAAGTCTACATTTATTTATATGTAGCTTAAATCTTTGTGGTTTTGGGCAGACTGAAGTTAATTTAGGAACTGTGTATCAAAACGAAGAAGTAACACACTTGGTCTTTAATATAACTAAAAATATTCGGTATTCTTACAATCCGGTTTTCTGTTTTTCTTTATTAACAATTCCGAATAATTGTAACAATAGCAGAGTTGAAAATAATTATTTACTTCCCGATAAGAATATAACGACTTAAACTTACTTAACTTTTCTTTCTGACAATAGAAATTTGTGAACACCTTGCGAGTACGAATGGATATATTTCTTCCAGTCTATTTGAGCTGGATCGCACGGGAACAACTGGCGGTCGTATTCTGACAAAGAAGATTGAAGCGATCTCACATTTCCAGACTTGATCACCCACGTATTGCTCGAAAAGAACTCCAGTGAGTCTCTCAGACGTATAGCTTTTTGTACTGTCTTCGTATATCTACAAGTAATCAAACATTCAATCAACTTATAGTTCCACCAAACTCTGCTTGGCTATTGTATTGTGCCTTGTGGTAATATTTAGAGCATCTATAATCAATAACTTTTGATAGGACACTAGTCGAATAACAATTTTTGTTTTCTTTTTTTTTTAATCAAATCTTGGGTTATTTGCCTCTATATTGTGTAATATTGTTAGTATTTTCCTAAAAGCTAACATGTGAGATAAATTTGATATATCATGTCATAAATTCTCTGGAAAGTAATAATAGCTTAAAATCACTTGAAATTCTTAACAGTAGAAACATTTACCCGTTTGATAATGTCATTATTAATCATTGGTAAGCCAGAGTAGAGTATAAAAAAGAACTGTAGTCAAAAACAATTTTTCAAAAACAACATTCTTGATAATTTAATGTATGTCCATAAAAACTTTGGAAAACTGAATTTAGTAAAAGACAGGCATAATGTAAACGTTTCAGATTTAGCAAAACTAGTAATAGTGTTAGGTTCTACAATAAAGTCCCAAAACATGATACCGATTTGCCGGACTTGTACATTTAAGCGGCACGTCAAGCGGGTTTAGTATCAAAAGGATATTATAGCGTGGATCTGTAAGTGAACGATAGTGATATCTGGAATTTACTCCTTACTATCTATCTACTAATAGCTATTGTATGATCTATTGGAAATATATGTTAAAAAAATGTACCCGATCGAATTTCTTGCTAGTTCTTCTCGATGACTGGGTTGTTTTCCGAACCGGTGGTAGTTTTTAATGTTTGACGTATTAAATATCTTGTGAAATGAATTTAGCGTTTAACTTTGCACTAAGTAGCAAGTATCCTTTAAAGGAATTTTTAAAGTGATTGAACTTCACTTAGTTGAGGAACACAATTATTGCTATTGGAGGTACGCCGCACATATTCATATTCAAATATTGCCATATGGCGTCCTCCCATAAACTTTTGAGGTAAGAGTAGCTTCAATAACAGTTTCATTTTTTGTGCATTATAGATTTTAGTGTTTGACCAATAATGATCTGATTTAATATGGTAAGCACACCAAACCTAGAGAAGACTGACTCGCAAGTGCAACTGCTAAACCGTACCAACAGGTGCTTGGCAATATACTTTCAACTTGAAAGTGGTAGTAGCTAGAAGGACTTAGAAAAAACCCTACCACCATTATTGATTACCATATATTGGCAACAATGCAAATACTACAGAAGTTTCTTCAGAACAGTTGCCTGTATAGATAAATTTAAAAATAATAACCTTAACTTAATAAAAAAAAATGATACAAATAGTTAGAGAATTTTCCAATATAGATAAAATAAATTTATATACATATATATATATATATATATATATATATATATATATATATATATATA
>JACEII010000033.1:5288088-5388455 GCA_014332785.1 Antheraea mylitta
ATATATATATATATATATATATATATATATATATATATATATATATAAGAATTACTCATTTAAAGTTATAAGATAAACCATGAATCCTAAATAAATAGTTGTTAATACGGAGAAGGACAATTTTTGGGGGCTTCAAAAATAAGTAACTATAATAAATAACCTTTGAGTTTTCCCGGTGATCATTAAACAAAAGTCAGCCAAATGAGCTGGAAAAATTTGCAGTAAGAACGTCAGTGTTGTAACTAGAATCCTTGATCTGGTGAATATATTAAAAGGTAATGGAAATTCATCTGTAACAAGACAGTTAAATATAAAAAATATCTGCAGGAGTGATCTGACAAACACACATAATAATCAATGTTAATTTGGCATATACCCGGAACTGTAAAAATGAGTTACAATTTTTTTTTCGCATAATATACTTAGAATTATGAATGTGTAGGAAAAGCCGTAATTTGATATGAATAACTTCCCTTCCTCTTGTCGTGTTGCATGAGCATGGGGTTCCAAAGGTTAGTCACGTCATGATTTAGATGCAAGTAACAGAGTCACAATAATTTGAAAATCCATTACATGCATTTAGATTAATTACTACATGATTTACGAAATCATGAAATGATTTGATGGCCGACTCTTGCTTCATCAAGCTTAAAAGATCGAAGGAACATTCAGAGGGAAAATCATCATAGGTCCCTGATCTTTTCAGATGAAACCTGAGTTATTCTTGAAGTAGAGGTTCCAAATTATATATCAATATTATGTATTTATTAACAATTATGGATTACTCACTCCAACCGTGCTGAACTGTATCTTCATTGAAAAACTTGTGGGCATCACCCAAAGTCACAGGATTAACTTCACTTGAACACGAATTGTAGATTCGTAACTTCTTAAATCTGTGGTAAATTATATCCTTGATAACTAGTACTTTCGAACTTTAAAGTAGTCTAACAAGAAAGCATTCATCCTTAAATGATTCCAGTCTGTAATACCATACTATATTTTCTCTCTAATACTTCCTTATCTATGTAATTTTACCATTGTGAAAGACAGTTTTTTTGTAATTGTATACTAGCTGACCCGTGCAACTTCATCTGCACCAAATCGGTTATTACCAGTTTCAATTGTATTTTTAAACATGAAAAATCTTAATAAGCCTGGAACCCGATCACAACGATACCTACTGTTTCCAATTATGAATCCAAAATACCAAGGGACTCACTCAAATATACCTAGTTGGTGTGTGAGAAATCTTTTAAAATAAGCCTACAATCTGTTCGCAGCAACACCTACCGGGTCCAATTAAGATAAAAACTAACTTACATATATTGGCGGTAATGAAAATAAGAAGCATAAGGAGATCAAATATAGCTTAAATTTTAGCTAATCTGTCTGGTATATATAGCGCAAAGAAAATTTAGCAAAGTCCGTCAAGAATTTCATGAACTACAATTTTTTTAATTTCGTCCATCATCCTGAAGAATCCCTTACGTTTTATGAGTCGAAAAGTATCTTAGATGTAACCTTATATAATTAGTTATCATTGTGTCAAGTTTTATCAACACTGGTTTTGTGCTTTCAGAGTAATAACTCTTAACAGGGACAGACAGACAGACAAAAAATGCAAAAGCATCATTTTTGACTTCTATATCAATAACAAAGTCTACCCCGATTATAATTTCCAAAAATATTTAATGTCCAGATTCGGCCTTGGTACAATTTCATTATAAGTAATAACATAGATATAGATGAAATCTTACCTATCACATTTAGCGGCTGCTAAAATACAGGTATTAGCAACGTAGTCAACAGGAATAAAATCAGATACAATATCTCCACTACCGTAAGTCACACGATTCAAACCTTTAGACACATTCGAAAATATACATGTAGCCCCTAGCCAATTATCGAGCCATCCAATTTGGGGCTCATCTAATTTAGGACCAACTGAAATTAAAACTTATAATAAGCTACACATTTTCCACTAATAATTTTTTTTTTCTGCATTGACGTTACTTATATTTACAAATAGGTACTTTAAAATGATCTATTCTTATATTATGATTTCTATGATATGTTAAATTTAACTTTTGCTTCTATTATTCAACAGTAATATTATAAAGAGGAAATATTTGTATTCCTGTCTTTTTGTAATGAATAAACTCAAAAACTACTGAACCGGTTTCAAATTCTCTATTACAATGCTACATTATCCCTAAGTGACATAGACTATATTTATCACTAGAAAAATATGGAGAACTCTACTAAAACGAATAATGTAACGCAAACTGTTAAAAAATAGCATTAAAATATCTTTCATCACATGCGCTGCAGAAACTATTGATGATAGAACAAAAAATTTTGTTGAATATTAAGGAACATATCTTTAACAACAAAAATTTAAGGATATCATGTTTACAACTACTGTAGCTACGTCACTATAACTACTTTTTTACATTTTAGAAGTTGTCAGAAATGCCGACCAAAATCAGACAATCTGATCCAAACCTTTGTATTAATCCTTATCCAAATTAATCATATTCAAGACTGTTTCGATACATATAAATTACTTTTTGAATTATTCGAATCGGATATTCCATTCAGAAGATATTACGATTTTAAAATCCCAATCTGATACTAATAGAAAAAAAAACGCCACTACTTGCAACGCTTAATTCGCCGAGAGAGGGCAAAAATTGTTAAAAAAATAAATATCCATCCGTTTGAAGCCTCCGCATACAGCTAGTGCTATTTATTATCTCTCAAGAATATTTTATCTGTACTCGTATATAATCTATAATATATCACAAGAATTTTAATTTCAATCTCCATCATTTTAGTAACAACAGAGATTCTAATTAACGTAACGATTTTTTTAATATTATACTAATATTACCTATAGACGGTCTGACTATACATGTTGGAATATTTCTGTGGTTATCTGCAACATATGCGTCTGCTAGCGCCTTCGTATATGTATAAGAATTGGGTAAACCTCCTGTAAACAAAGTAATTGACCAAGTTTTACAAGAAAAATAAACTTGAATTAAATCGTGTTCAGGCATTTTCTATTAATAATACCTTTCTTAAACTTGACCTGCACAGATATTGTCTTAATATATCATTAGTCGACGTACAAAAATTAAGTCACTTTCTGGCGTTACTGCCATTTACTTTTTTTATATACTATGTTCTATGAAGTTATTTTCAGGCAAATCCTATATAATCGTAATGTGCTCTGAAACCTTACTACATAACTTAATACTATTAACTAAGAGTCTTTTATTTGATTTGTTTTACTAATTTTAAATAATACAAAAATATTTTTAATGTCTAAATATTATATAAATACTTTTGTATAGACATATCTAGTGATATGTAGCATTTAATTTAAGCTGTTATCTATTTATAATTTATCTATGCTTCAAAATATTAGTAAAAATTGAATTCATATTTTTTATCTTTCTTTCGCATCCATTCTTTATCAAGTGTATTTGCAATAAGCTTGGTTAGGACCTCGTGGTCCAGAGGTGTATTACTTTTTCTGTACTTGTGTGTAACAATCTAAAATCGCTTATAATATCTCAATTCTGAGTACAATTTTAAAAAGCCAATATAACCGTATTTAAAAGCGAAAGAAGAATTATCGTTTACCTAAGAATTGTTTACATTTTTGTTCATCGTTATTATATATTTTTGTAAATTTGTACACCTGTCCAATGTCAGCTGGTGCTGGATATGCTTTCTCTCCAACAACATTATTACCAACATCTCTCGTAAATGCATAGGCAGTTGATACATGAACGAAGGCCTGTCACATATTATTAATATTAAAGTGTTGATGAGATCAATATATCAATATACGATGAGATATAGTATACGGTGTTCTTCTTTTGTTAATTTCTACGTTCTTACTTCAATACGTTCAATGCGGTGGCATAGTTCCAAAACTTTCACTGTCCCTTCATAATTAATCTTCAGATTAACATCCCACGGAGCATTAAACCTTACTGACGCAGCTGTGTGTAATACTACTGATATCTGTAAATAGCACAATTCTGCATTATTACTTATTTAATGTTTAGATAATCAAATCATCCATATGATCAATTTGAATCTTCAATCAATAGCTTTAAAGTTCATTTATATTTTTGTAAACTAAATAAAAGTAATTATTTCAGGTAAGGTATGAGGATTAGACTTAGACCTCCGGGCAGATTATTTTCGTCTAAAGTGAAACGTCTTTCGAAAATAATTTTTATATCTTGAGCATACAGAATTCCAGAGTTCCCTAATTAAGATTGAACAGCTAATATAGTTCTTATTTAAGTTACCTCGAACATCGTACTTCTTTAAGTAAGTATCGTACTTTTTCTTTAGATCTAGTAGTCAAAAGTTTCGATATCAGATTACTTAGAATAATTTTGAACATATAATCAGCCGTACCTTATCAGACAAAGTTTTGACGTCATCAGCTTTAATACCCAAGTTAGGTTTTATAAGGTCACCTACGATAGGTACTACCTTGTTAATGTTATCTGGCATGTGTTCTTTTAATTTATTGAAAAGCTGAAAAAATCACGATAACACAGCAAATGAATTAAAGGTGAAAATTGAACATTGCATTGCATTTGACAACACTGCTCATTCTACTAGCGTTTGTGATGAGAATTTTTATCATCTATACTTAATGCAACGAGATGATTTGATATTCGGACAAATGTTTTTTTTTTTTTTTTTTTATATATCATAGGAGGCAAACGAACAGATGGGTCACCTGATGTTAGGTGATCACCACTGTCCATAGACACTTGCAACAACCAGGGGAGTCACAAGTGCGTTGCCAGCCTGTGTTTGGGAGGAGGACGAGGGGGGGACACAGGAAGGGAAGGAGGAACGGGAAGGGGGAGGGTAGGCCTGTCTCCGGCTCTCTCACTGACCGAACGAAACGCAACAATGCAAGCACTATTACTTCACGTCGGTTTTCTGTGAGCGGGTGGTGCTTCGCCGGACGAGCCGACCCATTCGTGCTGAAAACAATAATAGCTTCAGCTTGGCTCTACCACTACAGTTGTATCAAATGTTGGCGTATCTTGAACTCACTCTTGTATTATATACCATCTCAACTCCTAATTAGTTTGTTAATATGATTAATTTCATTTAAAGGATTTTAAAAGCTATTTATAAATTATTGTAGCTTGTAATCTGCAATCATTAACATTATGACTGTTATGATATAAGTCGACGGTAAAATAAATAAGTAAGGCAAAGACTCTCTTAGCTTTCTCTGGCTTCGAACTCCACACAAGTTTTTGTAATAAAAATATTACATGAGTATGATTCAATAAGATTTATAAGAATAAAGAAGATCCACTATATTCTCCTTGCTACAAGTTAAACTGCAGATAAAATATTTTCAACGTACCGGATTTTTAAAAATATCTTGTACTGTACGATTAATGGGTTCTCCATCTCTCACTCGCACTAATATGTATACTGTGTCCAACTTCGTACAAGTATAAAGTAGCTTTTCGAGTATAACCTGAAAAGTGTTTTGTATTACTTTGTTGTGATATTACTCTCTGTATTAAAGCGGAATAATGGGTTATGACAAGATAAGAATACCCTTTTGCTGTACGACCTAGTGCCGATGTAAATTATTACATTAATTATTCAATTTAAATTATGTTGATAATAAGACGATAAACACAGCTTAAGGAATATCCGTAATATAAGGAACTTGGGACTTCAAATTTGTAAGGAAATTATGGCTTTGTGGTATAGTATTCAGACATCATTTTAATCGAAGTAGGTTAAAGTCTACAATCGGACTAAACCTTTGGTGAAGTGAATGATTATGTCGAGTGAAAGTGAATAACGAGTCAGGACAGGATGGTAATTTTTTAATATGTGCCTGACGATGCTGAAGATATAAACCTGTTATCGAGCAAGTAAACTCAACTAAAGCGATGATAGCTTACTTGATAGCGTGATCGGACACAAGGTCGATGGACGTAGATTCGAATCCTTACAACTGAGTCGGAGCTGGAATATAAACCTCGTGATGAAACTGTAACATGCTCCCCTCAAAATGAAAGTCTATCGCCAGGCTCTTGTTGGTCTATTCTGGTAGCAGCAGCTGACAGCCGGTCTTCTCTAGATATAGTGTGTTTACCGTGTTAAACCACTTTGGCATTTAACATCAAATAACATTGTTGTCAAACACTGCCTATACAGTATAATAAAGTTAATGTACATGTATTGCTATAGCTGCACTAGATAACTAGTTAAAAATACAACAAAAATATATAAAAAAGAACATATTGTTTCTTTTTTATCTTCATTAGCTTGTATCGTGTATCTATTATATGCACATTTGGAACGAAGCACTGTTATAAATTGTATTGTATTTGGCCATTCTTCTATATGATCGATGAAGTCATTACTTTATTATAAGTACTTGATATAATTCTGATAGATCAGAAGGCGAATAAAATGAAAGAGTTGATATCGCTCTGAGAATAAATGAAGAAATGAAATACATGTAATGAATTGCGTGAGGCTTTAAAGTAATCAATCAATTCGAGATGTAAGTTTTAAGGTAACATACAATGAAATATTCCTAATTTTATTAATAGTAAATCATGCTTTAGTAAATTAGCTAGCTGATGGTTAATATGACGGATGCGATTAGCTAGCTAACAAGAAAACAAATTTCGTGAATGGAATCACGTATATTAATAGAAAGGAAATTATAATATATGGCAAGTAAAACAGGATATCTTCCAGCAACACATAATTAAACAGAGTTGCGTTCATAATCTAACAGATTGCAAAGTTGAAAACGCATTTTAAAGCATCAGTAATTGCATCAAATTTACATTTGAGAAATAGCCGTACTTTAGGATCACTGTCACCACTCTTAGTCAATTCTTGATTTTTGAGATACTAGCCTCTGCCCGCTAATCGTTCGCGTGGAATAATTACTTTAGGCTTACGCTAACACAAAGAGGAAAGGAGAAAAAACCCCGATTTTGAAATATTCTTCATTGGTGCTCCGCTTCTATTGGTCTTAGCGTGATGATATGTAGTATAACCTTTCTCAATAAATTAGCTATATAACACTGAAAACATTTTTGAAATCGGATCAATAATTCCTGCGATTACTCACTACAACGTCACAAACTCACAAATTTTACGTCTTTATAACAATAGTATAGATTATGGTGTATCGCAATAAATTACGATAAAAAACACTACGCAACAACAATAAACTGTACACGGATATATTTTTCAAACCTTTCCAAGGAATCCAGTGCCACCGGTAAGGAAAACCGACTTCCCAGCATAGTAATCCTTAATTGACATATACGTATTCAATGATTTATCGTTGTTACATATAGGCATAATTTTTCTGCAAAAATTATAATATATACTAGCTAAATGTAGCTTTTACCCATACTTAGTGAATAACATTATTTTTTGGAGGAAACATATTTTATTTATTTTTTATGCCGTTGCTCACATGACTCATGATATTATTATACACAAATTTCATGATAATCGACCGAGTAGTTAAGTTATGCAAGCGTTAAACCAAGGCATATTCGAGTTTATATTATTAGGTTTAAAGTACAAGTTGTAGGTATTATCTATTCTCATAACCCAAGTGCAAAATCTTCTGCTTCTTACAATGCGTAGAAAACAAATGAATATCTACAACTATTAGGACTATAGGAGTAACTCGAAAATAACTTATCCTTAGAGTTTTATTGCACGGTATCTTGTAATTTCGATATCTCGATATTACGCTTTTTTATTAGTAAATTCAGTAGTAAAAGCTAGTTTTAAAAAACACAACAAAAGAATTATAATTACCAGCATATTGCGAATTCGTCTTCATTTGCGCTCTTATGAATTATGACTATGATGTACATTATCTCCGCTCTCAGATGGCTAGGTATTTTCAAATTTATTTGATACTTATCGTTATGGTTGAGATAATGTATACAATATAAGTATACATCCATATATTATTTTGATAAATAAATTATATTAGTATTAAGTTTTATGAAAATCCATTCAGTTGTTTTTGCTTCAAGAGGGTATAAACATCCATAAAAACTTTCTTATTTACTACAGGTTTTTGATTACATGACTTTTACTACAAATAATAACATACGACTTACTCGGACATCGACGTTGTTGACGCATATTTTATAGCACATCTTTTAATGTATGGTAAATTCAATCGACAGTTTAATAAACCTCTTGCAACGAACAACATTGTTTTATACAAAGTTAAAGAGCAGAATGTATATATATGAGGTAATCGCGTTATAAATTGCAATATGTTTTTCCTCCTTATTGCTATTTTCACTGTTCACAAATTCTCAATAACAGCTTGTATGGTCGAGTATTTATTAAAACGAAATAGCGATTATTTATTATTATTTAGAAATTAGCTGTGCCCACAACCCCGTCCACGTGGAAACTAACGTAAACCAATAATGACTAATCCTAAAAAATAAACTTCTAAAGAAAGTTCACTTCAATAATAATGTATTCCGGTGAAGCTGTTAAGACCTTTCTGGGTCAATAGCGTAGTCAGTTCGAGAAAAAAAAAATCAATAATACTACAACGACAAAGTTGAAAGACATGTGTACTTAATATGTATTAATGGAGCGCCGCACTCTGGCGGCGGTGGTAGGAGAGGATTTGTCGCTGCCGAGCAGTGGCATCCTCTTGCGAGGAAGCCATCTCGCAAAAGGAAGCGGCGGAGAGGGCCCGCGAGGCGGAACCCCGCAGTGGCCGTTTTCGCTAACGGAGGACCGGCAGGTGGAGGCGGCGTTTTACCCAACTCCTCCTGCCACCGTAGCCGGACCCGAGGGGATGTAGTCGGGGAGCTCATCCCCTCATTGCACAGGTCCGGCGGACGAGGGGAGGCAGCTAGTGTGTACCCAGCTGCCTCTCTATAGGTATGAGCCCGGCGGCCACCTTCCACCGGGCGGACCGTTGGGGTGGCTATTCAAGGGTAATTAGCGGAGAACGAATCTCTTGCCGCCCCAACATCACGGTCTGTCGGCACACCGTGGGGTTTTAGTCCGTGCGAGTTGGACATAACCCATCCTCTCCCTTGGGAGGGTGGTGTATCCATAAGTGATTTCCCCACGTAAGAAAAGGACTTATTATAAAAAATATTTCTCAGATACCAACTGGGTATCAGTTTTAGTACCTGGATAGTTTGGATTCACAATTAGAAACGGTACAAGTCGCTGCAATCGGGCTTATTAAGAGTTTTCATGTTTAAAAATATAATTGAAACTGGTAATAAGCGATTTAGTGCAGACTAAGTTGCACGGGTCAGCTAGTAACAAATAATATCATCTGAATGTATTAAGTCCATTTACTTATCTACTTTTATCTCGTACTTAAGTCGTGTCGTTATTAAAATTACAATAACTTTGATAGAGTGAACCAATTTTAATAAAACTAAGACTAAATGTTACTCGAGGAAATGCTTTATGATTATATTAGATTTATCGTGAACGCAGTAATTCAGCAATGATGCGTGTTCAAACAAGCAGACAGACAGATAGACAAACAGACATTTCTAAAAATGATTAAATTTATTTTATTACTTATTGCAACAATATTTGTCAAAGATATCTAAAAAGTACAGACAATTTAGATTCTTCTTATTATATACAAGATTCTTATATACAAAGTAGATCGTGTACAATAGCCTCAAACCACAATAAATGTCAAGAACTCCCATGAGATTTTATGTCCGTGAAATTTAAAACGTTGGTAAATTTTTTGCCTTCATTCGGAGCTTCGGTATTCTGTATTTAATTTAAGCAAGGAATTCGAAATTCTCGTGTGAAAAAATTTGCAAATTATCCCCGGGGACCATCTGTTCGAATGTTTCATTAAGGTGTTCTGTAGGGAATTGTTTTATCCGGCAACTTTAAGGCTCAGTATTTTTTTAACAAATATATTTACATCATTTAGTTGGTGGTAGAGCCACGCTGAAGCTATTACTGGTTTCAGCATGAATGGGTCGGCTCACCAGGGTAGTACCACCCTCTCACAAAAAATTGACGTGAAGTAACAGTGCTTGCTTTATTCCGTTTCGTTCGGTCAATGAGAGTGCCGGAGGGCCCACTTCCCCTCTCCTCGCCCCTCCCTCCTTCTCTACCCCTTACCTTTACCCCCAAAAACAGGCTGGCAACGCACTTGCAACTCCACTGGTGTTGCAAGTGTCTATGGACGGCGGTGACTACTTAACATCAGGTGACCCGCCGATTCGTTTGCCTCCCATTACATAAAAAAAAATCTCACAGTTTTTCGGGTGAATCAATTATTACAGTAGATTTTAAATGACACTTTAAATTTTTTTTTTTTTTTGTATGTTATTCTATGTCGCATCCTGTTTTTTTTTTTTGGCAACCCACTTGCTAGTAGATTATTACTACCATTGTCAAGTAGAATACACAGGTAGGTTGGTATGTAATATGTTTCTTGCCATCATTTCAATTAAGTAACCAGATGGTGGCGTCTTGCTAAAACTTTTTAGGGAATTTTTGTGGCAAGTCAGAATCCATGCACTGTGGTATTATTTCCTACCCGCTTCACTTGTGCACAATCACCAAACTACAATATATTAGGTCTAATACCACTAATGTTATAAAATATAATGCTAAACAATATAAGACTATGATGACAATACAAATAAAATTTTATGTGTTTAAACAATCCTTGAAAAAAAGCATTCAATCTGAAAGTCCTATCCAAGTTAGATCAGTAGTTTACGGTAGATTAATGGTAGTAAGTCACGAGCATATAAACACACATACTTCTTTCTATACATACATACGAATCGAATAGAGATCCTTCTTTTTTGAAGTCGGTAAATAAAAAAATCAAGGATATACAAATTCATGTTTATGATAAAATCCGTACAGTGTTTATCGCTAAATATTCTAAGAAATTCAATTTTCCAATCTAATTCTATAGGTTCTGCAATTTAATTGGATATTTGTGAGTGACTTGTTAGAGCTTAATTTATATAAAGAGCAACTAATTGTTTATCAATAATAACTCGTTCCTTAATTCTGCAATAAGCTACAGCTTTCAATGAAGAAAAACATATAGTTAAAACCGTAGCATGGAATTAGTAATTTTTCTTATGCCAGGCTGGCAAGATACCACTTCTGTTTAAATACCTATCACCAAACGCGTACAGATATTCCGGCAGTCAAATTCGAAATCTAAAGCTCTTCTAGATTTACCATGTTATCTTAGGTTACATAATCTTTAGCGTCATGATTGTAATCAACAGTTAATATATAAAGTTAAAAAATATATTCTTCTTTTTTCTTAAAATAAACACCATTAGTTACTAAGACACGTTGTGCCGTTTACAAATTTGCTAGATCTATTTTCATTTCTTAATTATAATGTAACGTATTTGTTATGTACATACTATAATACGGACCTCGTGAATTTCCAGCAAAAAGGGTCAAAATACATTCGGCTACCCTATCGTTTACTCAGCGTGTCGTGACCCTAAAAGTTTGATGTTTTCGTTATCCACAAACTTTCTATCCTTCGTCAATATTGGAATAACAGGGAACATAACATTTCAAATGATTGTGACCTCGTATCCGATTACGAGTTTCAATTCAGTGTTTGTACTGAGTTACATCTTACTTTTTCATATGTTAAAAGTTAGTAACATAATTAAATATACTGAGGGTTTTACAATAAAATAGCTTCACACGCGACTAACCTACGTAGAATAAATTACTATATTTTAACTTTCAGACAATGTATGTGAAGCAAAAATGTTTGACAAAATTTATAAAAAAATATTGCAAATTCCCTAGTCTAATTTTGGTAAAATTTAACGCAATTACCAAACAACAGTAGTAATATGATATGCAATGATATGGATGGTCATTAATCTTAAATTTAATTTAATGTATAGAAAGGCAAATAAATGATTGATCATATTTTAAAACAGTTTATATAACCAATAACAACGATCAGTTTCAGCTTCAGAAATGTTCTTTGGCTCATTGAGCGTGTTATACCATCCATACTATGCTAAATATTTTAAAGAGCTGTTCAACCTAATTCCATTCCAAACAACACAATGTCTAGAAATCGTATATACGTATCTTTGACCCTAACTACAGCGTTACTATTATTGCGCTTCTGTTTTGATAGACAATATTATAGTCAAATGAATACAGTGATTAACAAGATAAATCCATAACTCTTGAAATGATAGTTAGCTTTATTAATTGGGCATCTTCCAACGAAACTTTCCACTATTACAGATATCCCGCTCATTGCAGACGAAAAGAAAAAGAACTTTTTCCACGTCATGGCCTTAACAAGAAAGCGTGATAATGAGGGCTCTAACCCAAGGGTCGTTTCCTTGAATTATTCAACCGAAAGTAGTTGTTATTTTTATAAATGCGATTAAGCGTAAAATATGATCTAGGGTTTTGTGTGGTTTTTTATTAAACAATTTTTCAGCACGCTGCGTTCTTACTAAAGTATATAGGCTTATATAGTTTCAATTGTCTTTAAAAGAATAATCTCAATCTTAAAATTAACGAATGAGGCCAAGATAATGAAAAATACAGATCCAAAGACCCAGCGGAGGGCTGACGTGAGGCATATGTGCGTGGTTATAAAATACTAAGTAGAATCTCATTTTGGAACGTAAGGAAAAATATCTTGTAGCGACTCTATTCGGATTTGATAAGAGTAATCAAGTAATAATCGGAGAAGAAGATGACAGAGAAAAAAGATGGCAGAATTATTATGTAAAACCAATAAAAAAAAATATCCAATATAACTTATCCTGGTAATCAACTTGTATATAAAAATGAAGTACGAGTCATGCGAGATACGTGATAATAAATATTTGTTTTAGTTTCTTTGCTTAGAAACTTAATAAAGAAAATTAAAAAGTAGAAAACCATTAGAATCACATGTGATTTTAGACGACGATGTTACCTGAACTTTACGCTAAGTATAAAATAACTAGTTCTGAAGTTCATCTATTGGAAACCATTTACTTATTCTTGGCAGTTTTCTACTAGACGGTGGTAGAAAGTAACCTTTCACCATAATATTATTTTATCACGATATATTCCTACATCATAAGCTCAATTCTATTATACGTCACTAAGGCATATTTTCTATGAGACTATACAATTGCATGAATGGAAGAAACTTTCTTAAAGATCTTGACTGATACTCCATTATTCGTATGATTGAATCTATAATTATACCCCTTTTTTGTGTCAGTGTCTGATAATTAATTTCTAGGACATGACTGGCAAGGGATGAAATTATTCGTACACGATGCCTTGTCTAATAACGAAATACAATAGTTTCAGAGCTGCAATGGTTCCTTAATTGAGTCGCTTCACGTGGAGTATAAGAAGTGGAAACACAATGGACCTAATATCCTTATCTGAAATGTTACGCTCGGGTGACCTTCCTTTATCTTAAATCGCTCAACTCTACGGTAATAACGTTATCTGTTACTGGCTGAGGTTCTTGAATCTCTATTATTACAAAAGACCGGTTAAACTAACTAGTTAATTGTTTTAATTAATGATTATTATTCAGGACCGCTTTACAATCATGTTGTTTTTATAATACTTCATAGGTCTTAGCGTTTGATTAAAAATGTGATTTTAAGTAAGTATATAGCTTAAGAGGGACATAGTGTTCATCCGCACACTCTGAAACCTAGCACAATGGCGATAACCAAGAGTTTCTCTAGAACCTTCAATATGTGTAAGCTAACGTGGTGGAATGGATTACTCAGCCCTTTTTCCCACAAGGCTATGACTTGGGGATCTTCTAGTATGGATTAAATTGCTTTTTTCTAAGTCAACACACCAGTGATGCCCTTGGTATTGATATTGACCATAGGTAGACGTTTGCTATCAGGTGGGCCGTCCGCCTGTTTACTTCCTTTGGGCATAAAAACTGGATCTTAAATGTAATCTACGAAAGAGATCTATATGTACTTGGCAAAAGATTTTCAGTTCGAAGCCGGTCTAACGTGATTTAGGAACTTTTTTTTCACGAAATGATTAGGCTATTGACCTGACAAAGTCTTTACAGCTTCACTGGACTACTAAAGCGAGCGCTTAAGACACTTAGCCCATTTTATTTAGGCAACTAGCTCAAGGGTGTACGACGCACCTCGGCCTACGCTGTTACCGATATCCCGGATCTAACCTAACTGAAAAAAAGGTCCTACCAATATTCTATGATTTTCTCAAAGATATATCATATATCTATAATAATATGTTCACCTTTTTTTTTAACCCAGTGGTATTTAATTTGACGTCCAAATATAGTGTTGTTTGAACATAATGATGAAGTTTCAAAAGAACACAGAGTATTAAATCACGAACACGACGACTAACATTTGGGAGGATTACAATAATCCAGGGTTCTACTTTTAAATACGATTGTACAATATTTCTACGCCTTGTATGATTTCCTTTCTATTGTATTCTTATAGCCGTTGAGTCTTTGTGTTGCTTTACAAACATCAATGGGTGCGAGATTGGATTTTACCCTTTGGTAGATTTCCTGTTATAGTTTCTAATTCGTACTAAGACGTTTCCACATTTCTGAATGCTTTTTTATATGGTTAGGACTAGAGAAATAGATTTTTGTTGTAATAAATTCTAACATTACCCGTCAGGCGATCGCATGCATATTGTCATGTATGTTATGTCATACTACTGTCATGAATCTGTCTTCATATTTCACGTTAATCTACTTGGACTGCGTTCCAGTAGCAGCTCACAACGTTCACGCTCACGACCGCGAGTTTTCTCGTTCCACTAACTCCCGAGCGTTACAATCGTAAACGATAGTGGAACGCATTGATGGGCGAATTGAGCGTTCAGATAACATACAAATGACGATCTAGAAAAAAAAAGCAAAAGCTTTAAGAGGTTAACTTACAATTTGTAAGTTTTTTTTTATTATATCAAAGGAAGCAAACGAACTGGTGGGTCACGTGATGTTAAGTGATCACCACCATCCATAGATACTAGCGACATCAGGGACGTCACAAGGGCGTTGCCAGCCTGTGTATGGGAGAAGGGGGAGGGGAAGGAAAGGGAAACCAGGAAAGAGGAAGGGACGTGGGCCTCCGGCTCTCTCACTGACCGAACGAAACACAACAATGCAAGCACTGTTATTTCACGTTGGATATCTATGAGAGGGGTGGTACTACCCCGGAGGAGCCGACCCATTCATGCTGAAACCAAAAATAGCTTCAGCGGGGCTCTACCACCTACAAAAGTTTTAACAGTATATTCTAATTACTATTAAATTGATTAAGTATATACTTATTAATATATAAATATATATAAATTTAATTGAAATATAGACTTAATCGGTTACGTACTTCTTTACTGTCTCTTTCTGTTAGTTTGTTATATCCATAATATTTTAAAATATAATTTTAAAGTATCAATTAGTTTTAATGTTTTATTTATCTTTCTGTTTCAATTTCCTTGTTTTGGTAATTTTATGTTCAATCTTCAAATATGTAAAAAAGTTTGATACTTTTTTTTAATATTTAATTTATTGTTGGAGCATGCCGTGGTTGTCTGTAAATATGACTACATTTATAATGTACCACAATAGTCTTACTTTTTATATATTGACTAATGTATTGTCATGTTGACGACCCTAAAATAAATACATATTAAAGAAAAACAATGTATAATTCAATTATATTTATTTCTTTATTGAATTATAGAATTGACGACATTTTTCAAAAGAAGGAAAATTATGAAAACTTTATTATCATATTCCAGTTCTTTCATTTATGTATTTCAATACAATATGTTATTTAATATAAATATTCTTTACCGTATCAAATAATGATATGGAGTTTTTGGCGGGATCTTAGCCTGTCATGTAGTGGATTTTATATTTTATTCATAATCTTGTGTTATTTGACTCTATATATTGAAAATTTGGTGGTTTTTTTACGTAATACAGTTAGTTTATTGTGCACAAGTGAAGTGAATGGAAAATAATACCACAAAGCATGAAATTCTGAGATGCCACAAAAACTCCCAGGAAGGTTCTAACAAGGGATCCACCATCTTGTTAGAATATTGAAATTTATTCACATGGTCCATTGAAAGAAAACATTGACACTGGCAAGTGCTTCTGCGGAGCCAAAACAAGAAAAGAAGAATAATGACATATTTACGGTCGCCATCTTTATTGAGAATCCCGTCAATTTTGTCAACGTTTACGTCGACCCACTTCCAGACATGGGGCGTCGTGAGCTTCGCGTGAACGTATGTTATGACGTCATCAATGACGTTTTCGACACGACCGCAACGCTCGCGGTTGTCTAGCGGAACGGCGCAAAGGCTGTTGTAAGCGTTGTGAACGTCTAATGGAACGCGCCCTTGGTGGATTCTAGTTTAGATTAGGCTTTAATTTTTATTTAAAAAATAATTGTATAACAGAGAAAAATTACTTTTTTTATCATAGCTGTTTCAATGGAGATAAATGATAACTAAAAACTGAAATTAAGATAAATTAAATATATAAAAATAATAAACTAAGTATCGTTTCCAACGATATTTAGTAACTAAAATTACAAAACGGTTATTAATATAACAAGGGCTGTCAGAAGTATTACCACAATTTTGTTGACTTAAAAAAGAAATGAATCAGTGAAAAACATCAATCACTTTAGAAATATCAACTTTAACCATAGCAGAAATAATGTGTACAGAATATTTTCTTACGCTTTTTATTAAATAAATTCATGAAATATGATTTTAATCAAACTTTATATCAGTACCGACTGTAACGAAGTGTCTACAATTTCAATATACGATTTTGCTCTAAGCAATTGATTATGCTTAAATTCTCGTAATATCTAAAACTTCGATTCGAATACCCGAGGAGATTGCCTCGCTCGTAAGTAATTGCTGTACTTGTGAAGATCCCGAATAAATCCGTGAACCTTATAACAATTTCGGGGTCACAATTAAATTGAATAATAGAGAATCAACTGCAGATTACGAAACGCAATAAACGTTAAGGTGGTACAGAAATTTCTAGCTTTTAGCACCTTTGGAGTACCTCAAGACCCATGCCGACCCTTTATACCAGTACATTGAACCCAAGGATCGTTGCGTTGCAAATTAAGTGTAAAGAGAGCTTAGCTTAGCAGTCAAATTTTGCAAGAATTCTGAAACCCGCTAACTAAAGCCAACCTGTTTAGATTGTACGTTGTTTTGAAATATAAACTCAATCTTCGTAAAACAATGGGTTATGATGATAACGTGTTACTGAGATCAGAATGAATCTTCAGTAAAGGAAAATCATGACAAAACTAAATTACAGAGGTAAGGCATGTGAATGTTCGTCCTACCACTTTCAATTGATAATCAGTTGCTAAGCAAAGATGAGTCTGTCGAGATGCACTTCAGAGCTTATTTCTCTATGTTAAGAATGTTACCAGCTTAGTCTATATCGTCACTGAATGGCAGATAAGATTGTTGTCGAATTTTAAAAACAAATGAATGTTATAGAAGAAAATTTAACGAATAAATAAAATAAATTCCGAAAGGGTGGACCAACGAATAAAATACTTATTATTTATTTATAAATATAAATGAGATTTAACAGTAATTTATAATCTTATGTGAATAATATGACACGTGATAGGAAGTCTTCCTTATTTTATCTGTGTAAAAATTAAATTTGATTACATAATGGTTTTGCAGTAGTTTATTAATATAGTACAGAAAAAAAATGTATCCGTTACATACGATAAGCATCACACTATAAACGTAGGGATAGGGTAATCCATCCAAATTGAGAAATTTACATTTTTGTACCTCATTCTATATTCATATGTACTTTTTATCTATTTTGATTATCGAGACAAGTTAGTTAAAGGACAACGATAATTACGATTTCGATCTCTGTGGCTGTTTCAATAATTGCTTTTATTTTAAAACCTTTTTTTGTTTAAGTACACTCCGCTGTTTTTTTATGTTCTTCGAAAATATGTTACTTGCTACTAACTAATGGGAGTTGATATTATATTTTTTAAATCATGACCGGCTCTTGTTGTATGCTATTAAAAATATAATTGTATTTTAATGCATATAATCCATACCAAACGAGAACAAAGAAATATAACACCGAATACAATGACATTTCTGAGCATCAATATTGGTGCTAAATGTATTATGATACTATTTTGCTATCGGATTAGAATTAAACCACTGCTATATATTTTTGCACTATATTGGAACATTTACTGAATTCTACAAAAGGTTATTTAAATCATTGATACAAAAAGTGATCGAGTGAAAAGCTTTTATAATTGAGTATTTATTATTTTCATGAAAACGCTTTGAGCGTACGTTATCAAAAATAATGAAGTATATTTGTTATTCGAATTTCATTTGTTGATTGTTTTCAATCATTTTATAAGCTTAGCTATTTGATACTTTCATATGAATAAAAAGCTTGCCTTCGGCTTTGCACGCGTTTGTACTAATGAGTACAAACGTAATGAGTATAAAATGTATGTGAAAATCTTATGTTTTTCATATACATTATACATATTGTTCTGACCTATATAAAAATATATTATCCGAACATTAAAAATATCTCTACACCATTCTAGAATTTTCTCCAGATATTTCACCAAATACTTAATAGACGAGTCAACGTAACGTGGGAAAAGGAACGCTCATATTTATACTGTATCGTTTTGAATATCGTAAACAAATAATGGGGTCCTAAAAATAGCATGTCTCGAATAGTTTAGAATCAATCAATTATGGCAACATTCCAGAGATTTTCACGCTCCGTTAATGAGGCACATATGTGTAAGTACGCCACAGAGTTTTTGGCGGGATCTCAGTCTGTCATGTAGTGGATTTTATATTTTATTCATAATCTTGTGTTATTAGACTCTATATTTTGTAAATTTGGTGGTGTTTTGCGTAATATAGTTAGTTTATTGTGCATAAGTGAAGTGAATGGAAAATAATACCACGGAGCATGAAATTCTGAGATGCCACAAAAACTCCCTGCAAGGTTCTAACAAGGGATCCACCATCTTGTTAGAATATTGACTGACACGACGCTTACTATTGAAATGATTGCACGATGTTTGTAATATTATTGACTACGTGACAATGGCAGTAATAATCTAAATGATTGATTGCCAAAAATAAAGATAAAAAAAAAAGTACGCCACAGGGCTTCCAAGAATAGTTCTATTCCGGAGATTAGATTGAATATGAAAAGAAATAGAACAAAGAAAAAGACAAGCAGGCAACCACAAAGTATACAAGCGTACCACCATACCGTAACGTATGTGAGAGTAATATATTATAGTAGTTATGTATAATTTTTGGCATGACTCGTGCAAATATTTTTTTTTTCATACAAATAACATTTTAACTTCCTACTGATGTTACCAAATAAACCTTATATATTTATGTATAAAAAACCCTATACCTTACTATAGTATGTACAAGTGGTCTCGGTAGACGTCGTTCCGCACTGAAAATAAAAAATACCATAAATATACCCAAACCTCCTTCCTCCATGAATCACTTTGTCTATTGATGAAAACCGCATGTAAATCCGTTTAGTAGTTTATGAGTTTATCGCAAACGCACAGGCAGACGTCAGAGAGGACTTTATTTTATAATGTGTAGTGATATACACTTTTATTATATCAAAAATTATCAAAATCGATTCAATGGTTCCTGAATACCAACGTCAGGTAGATACACCGAAAAAGCTTCACAAACCTTATAAATTTGTATCGCTCTCGATACTGAAATCCTACGGAGTGATTTTTTTTTTTCTAAAATATCTTTATTGTAGAAGGTTTTCTCTACTCCAAAAAATTGGAGAGAAATGTTTACTTAATAAATTATGAAATTAAACGTCGGTAAATTTTCCAAATGCAAATAAAAACGCAGAGCAATTATTGTTACGAATATTTAAACAGCAAACACGTCTGTGGGCGGGCGGCGCTATCAGCAACCTTTGCGGTCACTTCCCGTGCTAACGACATTTCCGCTTTCATGTTTCCGGTTAGTATTTAATGCTTGCGTAATCTCTGAAAATGGTTTAATTTTGTTGTATTTACATTATACTAGTTATGCTCATGGTTTTGCACGTTTTATAATATTCTTTCCTGTAATGACTACGTTGTAATAATTAGTTTAATTATAGTATAATGCCAATATATATCAATAATAAACCCTCTTGGTAGCAGCTCAAGCCTAGATCCATTCGCTCGGCGTGGAGCCCTTGAGTGTACTGCTCGCGAGATAAAGTGACACAAAATCTTACATCACTGCAACAACATTACACATATCACTTCCACACACGTGCACGTATACACGCTTACACATGACAGTGGAAGGGTTCTATTTTTGTCTCTAATTAAACTGAAATAGTTTACAAAATTATCCGATAAGAGTTGTAGAAGTATGTATGCTTGGTACACATAATGTTTCAACAACTCATATAAGTATGAATAATTAGCTTAGCTTAGCTCAGATAGGTCACGAATTGCATGTATCAGGCAACAGCCCGAGCCGAGATGTGCCGTGTACCTTGAGCTAGTTGTCAAATAAAATCGGCTGAGTGCCTTAAGCGCTCACCTTAGTGATCCGGTGAAGCTGTTAAGTGCTAGGTTAATATCGTAGTCAGTTCGAAAAAAAAAACTTCTTTAATACATACTTATATATGCTGGCTTTAGTTAGCATTACATCTGGATATACTTTCATATACTATACTTTACTACACTATACTTTCGAATGGAAAAACAAATGTATAATATTGAAAAGCAGTTTAGTAAGTTGTCAAATAAAATTATTAAGTCAAATCCCAAATACATAGTTCTAATAGTAGAACCATTAAGCTTCACTATCCTTCATGATAATCATAAAATTATTGATGACAGTACGATTAATTATACCTGGGATTGCTGGCACTTAAATATATGTAGTTAAATCAAATGAAAGACTGAATAAATTCAGTAAAGTTATTCGTCAAATATAAAAAAGGTATAGAATTGGGAGAGTTAGAGAAAGGATTCTGAAGTAAGTAGTTTTTAAAATTATGACCAAAGTATGGGTTTCTATATAAGAAGATTCTTGTTAGAAATGGAATAGTAATTTCGAGTTTAATAATTCTGCGTTAGAAAAAAACAACAACCGTATATTCTTAATATTTATAAAGGGTATATAAATACCATGTTATAAGTATTTTTTTTTTCGTATGAGAAGTTTGAAGCTTAGAGCATATGAGAAGCATACTTACTTCCACTCGAAAATGAAGTTCCTATTTTATTAAATTTAGAAACGATACTCACGGCATTTGATGTTAAGTGATGATTTCTGAATATGCCATTGGAAGATCTTTTGTAGGGTTACGTATATTACATGTTGTTCTACTTATTATGTGCGTATCAGCACAGTTGAATTAAGGTTATATTTGTTGAGTAGTTGAATCGTTAGTCGCACTATTGTAACAATAATAAAAAATAAACGAATTGTGACCTAACCAAAAACTTTATTCCCAGAAACGGGCACCCCAACAATATATTCAAGGCTAGGGCTTGGTCTGCATCCCTACAATGTTTTTAGTCTAGGCAGAAAGGTAGTAAATTTTTCAAAAAATATTCAAATAGTAACTATTTGAAAACAACAAACTCTGATGGCAAACACAGTACAATTCTAAAATAAGGGTGACCACCAAAAGTCTACAATCAATAGACAGTAGCCACTACAACGTTCTGCTTAAAAAATATGTCCACGTAAAAGGAGGGACACACTAACTGAAAGTCTGTTCTGTGTTTTCACAGTACAACATATGACATATTTGGCTGTTGGTGGATAAACGAGGTGGAAATTATCGTAAAGTTGTTGCTCGGGAGTCTAAACACTATTGTCAAATTACCAAATGAACTCACCAAATCATTAGCAGTTTAAATCAAAAAGTATCATCAATAGTCAACCGTATTACTTTTACTGATATACATTGTGCTATAGTAATTAGCTTTAAATTTATTCCACAACGAGCCTAGTATTCATTTGCTTTTGACATGAATACATAGTCAGTGAAGTCGACAAGTCAATCACAGATTTTAATTATCGCTCGTACCCGTGTCGCTCGATATCGGCCTATTGTTCCTAGACAGATGTGAAATACGTTTGATTTAACTTTACCAATCTCTGAATGTAAATCTAGTCTGAACTTTGCATCATACGAAAGTTTTGTCTATGCTTTTCCTATTCCCACGTCTTATTATCAATGTCATTTATATCTAATATTGTGACTTGAATCTCGTTGCCCTAGGCAAGCGAAAAGGATGAAGTAGCATTTTTTTATTTTTGAAATCTCGTACCGCTTCCTTCATTACATTTGCAACTAGCGATGATATATGTTTTCAAAGAATCTTATGAAACGAATGAGGTTTTCTATCTTAATATCCCAAAATTACTATATCTCACTACTAGGCATATTTTGAACGGTATGACAATCTCCAAATATTTATCAAACCTTCTGAATTCCTAACGATGTCTGTTATGAGCTAATATTATATTTATTTTATTTGATCATGCAAATAAAAATTCTTCAAAAGTATTCTCTATTCAAATCGTATAAATTTTGAGATTTATGTGACTTTATTGTAATAAAATCAGTCGAGATGTTTCCCCATGTCTCGTTAAAAACACTTGTTCAATACCCGGAATGGGGTCCCGCCTACGGTGTTATTAAGGACCTCTTCAAGACGAAGGTTTGACGGAAAGGTAAATAGAAATGCTTATCAAAGTCTAGCGAATATTTTCGTCTCTTTTTTACACAGATTTAGTTAAGTCGATATATTTTAGTATGATATTTTTTTATTCACCGTCAGCTACGATACGGTGATTTTACTGAGCCAAATTTGATACACTTAATTAGTCATCTTTATATATAAATTTCTGCAGTCCAAGTGTATGTCACTGAACTCCTCCTAAACGGCTGGACTGATTTTAATGAAATTTTGTGTGCGTGTTCCAGTGGATCCGAGAATAGTTTAGATTCACAATTGGACCCGACAGGTGGCGCTGCGGTCGGATAATATGTTTTTTTATTATCAAGGTGGGACAACGTCCGCCGGATCGCTAGTGATAAATATAATAAGAATGAATATCTATCGTGTCTGTATTTTTTAAATTTGTGAAATAAAATGGCACAGGTATCTAGGAATAAGTAATAAAAGCCATATTAATCATGTTTAAAAATGTCTGGCTACCTATTTGAACACGCATCACTGCTAAAGGACCGCTTCCACGATAAAGCTTTACATAAAAACAAGATGGTCGCCTTGTTGTTCACTTTTACAGGTACAACTTTACAGGTTATTTTCGTGGAAAGTTATAATTTATACGCCGCGGTAATACTTCCCATCCACTTCATTTATGCAAGATAACCAAGCTATATTACGTAAAACATCACCAAAACTACACAATATAAAGTATAAATACAACATTATGAATAAAATAAAAAATTCACTACATGATATTCCAAGATCCAGATTTCTCTATGTGTTTCAGGTAAGATTGTGGTTTGTGGGCGATAAAATATAAATGGTCTTTACTTCTACACGAGACGATTTAAGCAGCGTTATGAAGACACTTCTTTTCGTTACTATATAATCCAATTCGAGAGCGACAGCCTCGCCCACAGGATCGACAAGTGAATGTTAAGTCTGGAGCCGATTGATCATTACGTGAAGACAGGTGACGCTTAATGCGTTTTTGTTGAAGTAGGTTGAATCACGTTTTATCGTGAGTCGCGACGCCTTCATGAACGCACCGCTTCCACCTGTTTCTGTCCTGAGCGAGCTCCTGCCAGTTTTCACAGTCAATCTCAAAAGAGGACATATCTCGCTTGGCACAGTCTTTAAAACGTCGCAATGGCCTCCCAACATCCCTTTTTGCATACGCTATAGCACCTAGTAAGATACGTCTTGGCATATGGGATGCATTCATGCGATATACATGTCCTAGCCAGCGAAGACGCCTCAGCACGGCAGCTGTGCTGGGCAGTTGAGCAATTTCTTAAACTTTCTCGTTTGTGACCTTATCCGTCCAGGTTATCCCTAGAATTTTGCGAATACATCGCATGTGAAAAGCATTTAGTGTTCTTGTTTTGCACGTGTTGTTCAGCTTTCTCCTACGAACAAGAGTGTGGTTAAGACGCATGTTTGGTGAAAAGTCATCTTGTTAGTAAGGTAATTATTATTCCACACTCTTGTACTCAGCTTTCCAAACAATGTCGCCGCTTTACCAATGCGAGCTTTGATTTCGTTTTCTAGGGATAAGTTGTTGGTTACAAACGATCCCAAGTAACAAAAACTATCGACCACTTCCAAGGGGTTGCCGTCTAACAAGATTGTAGGATTTTCTGAGCACCCTTGCACCATTAGAACTGTCTTTTTGTTGGTGATTGACATAGAAAGTAAGGAGCATGCATGAGAAAATCTATCAACCATGCTTTGGAGTTCATCGGAAGAACTAGCCACAAACGCCGCGTCGTCAGCAAACAGAAGGTTATCAATAAAAAATCGTCTCGATAGCGTTTTGATTTAAGAAGAGCGGTATTAAAGAGTTTCCCATCAACCCCGGAATGTAAGTGTATACCTTGCGTGTCATCTCCAAAGGCAATTTGAAGACGAACCGAGAAATAGATCCCATATAAAGTAGGAGCCAGCACACAACCCTGACGAAGACCTCTACGCATATCGAATGGCTCTGATGTACAGCCAATGTTTGTGGGTAATAAATGCTACTTAAAAAAAAAACAAATGTTGCCTAATAGTACTATCAAATCAGTACAAATATAAAATTACGTGAAGTAACATTATAAAAATACTGGATTATATACCTTGAACCGTCTAAAACAATTTGAATTAGGATTTTTTACAAACATATGACATTTAAGTATAGATACTAAACCCATTAGAAATAAGGCTTACAATTGTCTACACGACGAGCAACGCTAATTTTGTCGACAAAGATATTTTCCAGACACTGAAGCGAATCAGTGGACAGCGAAATTAAAAAAAAAGATTAATTTAACAGACCTGACATGTAACGAGAAAGTATATATAGTCTTTTGTTTATTCATAATAAATTAAAATGTGTATTTAACTAGCTGTACCCGTGGCTCCGTATACTTTGTTACACATTTTGCTATAAATAGTTTAATTTTAGCAAAAATAGATGTTGTTCAACTATTCTCTATGTTCAAAATTATACAAAAATCGGTTGAACAGTAAATAAGTTGATATTTTGCAGCGACACCTTTTTTTCCATGGAGAAATCCGTTACGGATATCCATCCCGCCGGGCAGCAGAGAATGGATATGCCCGAGTCACACGGGCTAAAACCCTTTGGAACCTTTTGACCGGGGGAGCAGGGATGGTCTAATCGACACTACGTCTGCTCCTCCGACAGGTGTTATCTCCTCCTAAGGAAACCCAAATTCGACCAGAGGGGTCAAGATAGTAGACCCTTTAAGGGGAGTGGATGTTAGGCCGTCCCTGACGAACTGTGGGAGTCGCATCGGCACAAAGCAACTCCATCGACACCAGCAACACCTAGTGGCGAGTTACAGCAATATGGATGAAATAAAAACCATATGATCAAAAGAAAAAACTCAAGACATTTAAAAGAATCTCGACCCGTTGGACGATTACTTATACAGCATGACTGATTAAATAGTTGCAATGCTCTCATAGATTGCTTATTACTTCCTTCTCATTCTAAATCAATTAAAAATTAGGTACTTAATATTTGACCTAATTACCTTTAAGAACGCAAACCTGATATACACTCAACATCAGGTGATTTACGCAAAATAAACTGGTTTTGATTTTGAATGATTAACCTTGAAAATTGCCGCTTAAATTTTGTTTATTGAACCTAGGTGTGATTTTTTACGTGTAAAAATATCGTTCTCATACTTTTAAAAGTTTTAGAACAAACATTAATGAAGTTTATCTTTATTGGATATTAGTATTTGTTTTGACTACCACACAATAGAAGGGTGTAAGCCTTTAAAAATTCACTTGGTAGACTAATAATTTATTAACTACATGTTATCCACGGCTTTATTTTACAAAAATGCGATTCTTAGAAACTGTTTCTAGGATCTGAATTTAGTGTTAGCTGCTTATTATTTCTTAACTTATATAAATAAAATAATAGAATTCTGGACTCTACTGGATATATTTCAATCAATTTGTTTTTATTTTCACCTCTCAGCCCTTATCTTAAATTTGGCTCAGTCATTCTGTATGTTAGCCCAGATGAAAAACAGACATTTCGATTTGTATGTATAAACCGTATCTACGCATTTATAATTCGCTGGAAGAGACAAACATCGAGAAAAAATAGTGAACTTTTTTTATAAAATAACTCCAGAGTAAATAATTCGTCGGGGTACAGAAGCTAACGGAATAAAATTATCATAATAATAATCTCTTTGAGATTGAAATGATTCCGAGATCTTCTTATCCGAACCTTTTTTTGTAAGTTAAATAGATTATGGACAAGGACTTACTTTTATTAGACAAAAAAGAAAGATAATCCTATGTTACTGTACACATTCCTACATATAGAGTTAACAAATTTCTCAATTTATCCTTTATTAAGACTATGCGACAAAACCGATACAGGTAAGTGCAAAACTGCCCTACATATTAATTACAAAATTCTAAGGATATTCTGATAAACAGAAACTTAAATTCAAACAACTGTAAACAACATATCTATACTATAGCAATGTTATAAAGAGGTAAAGTTTGTGAGTTTGTGGCATTGTAGGGGGTAATCTCAGGAACTACTGGCCCGAATTGAAAAATCCTTTAATGTTGTATAGCTCAGTTATCAAGAATGGTTATAGGTTATATATCATTATACTAAGACCAACAGGAGCGCAGCACCAATGAAGAATGTTTAAAAATCGGGGTTATTTTTCCATCTTGAGAGCTTCCGCTGCGTGTTAGCGGCTCAAAGCAACTTTTCCACGCGGATGAAGTTGCAGGCTAGTAGTATATATATGTGAAATCTTAAAATAAAAGATTTTATTAGATTAAAATAATAGATATTTTTATACATATATAGTTAAGTAATTTTTTTAAACTTTAATGTTATATATGTTTAAAATTATATAATTATGCTTAGTATGTGTATGTATGGAATATACTATGGAATAATATATTATTGTATATATTCTCTGTGGTACACAGTACCTATTTATTAAAAAAATATACATTTTGTAATATGATTTAGTAGGTGGTAGAGCCAAGCTGAAGCTATTACTGGTTTCAATATAAATGGGTCGGCTTGCTTGATAGTACCACCCTCTCACAGGAAACTGACGTGAAGTAATGGTGCTTGCATTGTTGCGTTTCGTTCGGTCAGTGAGAGCGCCGGAGAAGCACCTTCCCTCCCCTCCCTTCCACCCTTTCACTCAACCTTATCCTCCCTACCCTCCAAACAGAGGCTGGTAACGCACTCGTGACTCCCCTGGTATTGCTAGTGTCTATGGACGGTGGTGATCACTTAAGATCACGTGACCGGCCTGCTTGTTTCCTTCCTATGATATAAAAAAAAAAACGATTTTTGATATGAAACATCTACAGGCGAGGGTAAGCCTAATTGTTGGCGTGGCGATACAGGCATGTGTGTTAGAAGAGGCGACGTGATGCCAGGCGCAAGCGACTGTGGTCAATCTATGTTACCGCTCTTAGCTCGCATACCTATAGTGTATACAGTGTTGTTTACTAAGTTACACGTGTGCTGTACTTAAAAAATAATAAATATTACTATATAAACAGTCATTATTTAATGGAATATTTTTATAACGATTTATCTCTTCGTTCTGCCGTAGCTGATTCCTGTCGTAATGTGTTCTTTTATGCATATAACTTATACAAAACAATTTCGATGTTTCACATCTGCCAGGCATCCCGTAACGGGTCAATTTTTATTTATTTGTTATTGGGAATATCTTAATTGTCTATGGCATTTTTACATATTATGACACTTATTTTTCTTAGCAAGAGATATTTTAAGCACGTTAGTCATAAATCAAATACATAAAATTTCAGAATATAACGTCAACAAAGACATAAAATATATTGTTTAATTTTCCTTATTACATGTTATAAAATGTACAATATTATTATACCTATAGCAATTTAATTACACATCCTTCCTGGAATAAAGATTTACAAGATATATTTTACAGATTTATAATTTACATAAGAGCTAACTAAATAACTAGAAAAGCGCGGAACTGATATAAAAGTTTCTTTTTAATTATAGTACTAGCGTGCCCGGCTGACGTTATTCCGCCCTGATAATAAAAAAACCTTGACAAATTATATACCTAAACCTTTTTCATGAATCTTTTAATCTATTGAAGAAAACCGCATAAAAATGCGTTCAATAATTTTTGAGCTTATCGCGAACAAACAGATTGACTTGTCAGAGATCTTTTTTTTTATAACATGCATTGATTATTTCCTCAGATTTTAGTACACGTTTTATCAACTTGTACTGTATGTATATTAAACAAGTTATGATACTAAAATTACTATATCCTGTAATGATGTTTTCAAATCGTTAAATGTTAGTAAATCTAACATGGTAGTTATATTGGAGAATAGAAATGGCTAAAAAAATAAGACGTATTTATCTTTAAAACATAGCGACCGTGTCAAACTTCACTCGTGCAACGTTTGGAGTACAATAATTATTATTACTTGCTGCATGTCTGGTGTTCGTATTGGTGTAGTTACAAAGAAAATGAAACCAACTCTTCGCTTTATAATACGACTATATAATAAATATAAGCAGAAGAGGCCGTATGTAGAGTATTGCTACCACCTTTGGGACGGGTCTGCGAAATACCAGTTGGTGTTGACTAGCCAAATAAATGCAAACAAACGCTACATACGCTTACATACATTCTGGCATTAATTTTTACTTACATAAATGTGACACTAACTAATGCTATATATCTTACTCACGTCATTAACATAATGTATGAATGAATAATTTATTGCACTTTTGGGATTATAAAACAGCAAAGAAAGCCTAAGTTGAATTTGGTTCTAAGATTTTTAAAAGTATATTTATAAACCGAGGTGCAATGACCGGTGCCGAAAACTGTAAGGGGCGACCCGGAGTTAATAACTTTCGATAATAAAACGGACAATAAACTCTTTTGTTTTGTTCATGCTTTGAAATTTTTTTCTTTGTGACTTGGTCTTTCACTTTCAATTCAGCCGACGGTCGTCATTACCACTGGGCTTTAACATAGACGAGTAGAGGTTTAAATTTAGTATTTTTCTATATAATTACGTCAAATATTAAGCACCCCTTTTTTATTGATATAGAACAAGAATCGTGCACACAGTATCCTTCATGAATATTGCTACTGTCTAAGCATTCAGCCTGTATAGAAGCAAAAAAAACACAAAAGAGGAACAGAGAAAAAATATGTAATTATATCATTACATAATTAATTTGGAAAAGCCTATAGTCATTAGTATTTCAGAAATATATTACAAAAGTAAAATGCCATCGAGTTTTGTAGGGATGAGGTATCCAAAGAGGCGCAGTTATATGTTGCGAAGATATGGAATATAAATGATGTCTCAGATCAATATAGGTATAAAGAAACATGATTACACTACAAAATAATACTTGAACTCGTACGCATAGAAGTATTATCTTCAAGGGTCAATGATACAGATAATTTTACACAATTAATGGAACGTCAGTATTGTCTGCGAATTAATTAAAATCGGACGAATGTTTGCGTAGATATTTTGTAATTCTTAAAAGTTATAAGAACATTGTTAATTATGTTCAAATTATTTACAGTTTTAATGGTAGTTGGAGTGACAGTGAATGCGTATAATGATGACGAGTATGTTGACGCAGTTATAGATATGCTTCTGAACGGTGAAAGCAAGGAGTTTACACAATCAGTTGAAGATTATGAAGGTAAATTTCTATTGTTCTCGACCGCTGCTTAGAGGATGGAACTTGCAAGTGTCATAGGTGTTCCAACGCCTTTATATTCAATCCATGACATCTGTGAAATTTTACGTCACATAATTTCGTAACTGTTAATAAGTATATTGAAGCGATGGTGGGTTAATTTATAATGTATTTTGGATATAAAGAGTAAAACCTTAGCGTGGTGGTAGTGTTCCTTCTTAGTCCACTGCCTCTTAGATGGTACTTCCAAGTTGCCAATCTGTCGCTATTCGAGCCAAGTTTCGTCTACATTTCGCGTGTTTACTGCCTGAACAGTATGTGAACGATGGTGATTTCTGGAATTGACTCCTCTCTGTCCATCCACTATAAGCTATTGTATGATGTATTGAAATTTATGTAAACAAAATGTACCCGATCGAGTTTCTTGTCGGTTCTTCTTAATGGCTGAGTTGTTTTTCGAACCAGTGGTAGTTTTTGACGTTTATAAGCGCTTTATTAGGGCCTAAACTGAATAAAGTATTGATTTCGATTTTGACATAACGTCGTCATATAAATGAGATTGTGGTTAAACATAGGGACCTATTATTATAAGAACACCTTTTTCCTTCAGAACTCGTTTACTAAACACAAAATATTAACTGGATACTCTTCAAAGCTTAATAGCAGTACGTATTGGTTATTAAACTTTTCCTTCGATAGTTGAACAGGAAGTGATAATATCTAAATACCCCACCTTTGTCCATGACGAGATTCAAATAAGAAGGCAATGTATTGCTGGTGGTCTATAAAGCAAGAGACTAAACAAATAATAAAAGTAGCAAGAGGAAGATCACTGAAGTCCGTTTAAACAATTTTTCTATTGAAAATATTATAAACGACATATTAAATCATTAAAATTAATTATAAAAATAGAAATCATGACACTATAAAGTGTTTTCTAAAATCCGGTGAAATTATTCCACGTAACATAAATTTCAATTCATTTCGAAATCTTTCTTCCTGAATAGATTTTAGTAAGATAATCTTCACAATACTACAATAACGTTCGATTACTCTGAGTATAAATATAAAAACAGCTAGTATATAATTAAATAGAATAAGAAGTATTGTAACCTAAGCTTAGTTATTAATTTTTTAGTTTATGCATCGACTGAACACTTCTTCCGTGGTAAAACTTTGGTTAAAATCTCTAAATAAGTAACGATTATTAGCCGTAGTATCTTATAATTTTTTTATTAATTACTATATCATTTATTAGACATCATATTGAAAGTAAAGTAAAGAATGTTTATGCATTAAAAACTAAAAGAAAAAAAAGAGATGTCGTGTTCGAACAGTTTGATTAGGGTAATATCAATCTGATGTCCGTAGGTTCGAAACCTGGCATTTACTAAGAAATTTTTCGGAATACGAATAGATTTACTAATATTAATTGACAACAGTATCGGCTGACGGTAGAGGAAAAACATTGTATGGAGTGAACCTGAGACCTGGTCTTGTGGTATGTAGAAAAAACATAAACCTGTTGATTTCTCGGATGTTGAAATCGCTAATATGTCATGAATTGACGTGGTCATAATGCTCATACCGTTCTTTGGCAAGAGGCCTATGAAGAAAAGAAAAAATAAAGAAAATATATTTATTGTAGACACACATGGACAAACACAATAATAGAAAAATAGAGTTACAAAGACGAATATAACATAGACAAAGAATAAAGTATATATGTTAAAACTATTAACATTATACCACGGTTTAACCGCAAAGGCGCACAATTCAGTATACTGAATTATATGCTGGCTGTCATCTTTATAAATGACCCTAGCGCTGATTTTCAATTGTGGCCAAATGGGTTTATATATCCAATAATAATAACTCTATGATGATCATATTATAAAAAGTGTGTGTACTTATGTAACGCGTTAGAAGTTATACTTCTTCGGCTTAATAAGATAAAAACTTTTCAAAAATTTTATCTTTCGCCTTATTCTACGTTTGTAGAAAAAACGATACTAACAATAGGAAAAAGGTATTTAATACATTGAAAGTTTTAATACAAAGAAATGCAAACAACAAATACAAAAAAAAGAACAAAACGTTGACTATAGCTAACTTCAGGGTGTCGGTTTTTCGTGACGGTGAGCGCGAGCATCGTAATAACTTTATGTTATAGATTGATTGCGTGTGCGCGTGCATCGTAAATAATTACTCTCATAATTTTTCCCTAACGCGCCAAAAAAGATAACTTCAATAACTCTATAATGGAGAAATTTATTATACATAACTGTATTGGGTCTCTTACAGACTGATAATGATGAATAAAACAATTAATTTGTAAAATACCTAATTAAAATAGAAATTAAATATTTAAACCATTTAAAACACAACAAATGTATCCTTAATTGCATGTAGCATGTGTCTTCATTTACTTTTCCTAATTATTTGGTTATACAGGAAGTGGTCACAAGCCTACTGATATACTGCGGCATTTTCATTAGCAAGGCCAAATTTTATTAACTACGTTTGTAAAATTATTTCTTTGGAAATTAATGATTATGGAAAGGTTATGGAAGATAACGATTATAGATTAGGGACATAAATTACATGCTAAATTAACAAAACCTGATTAATTAGATCGGTTAGGTTTTCTGTTCCTTTTATTAATACTATGATATAACTTGATCAAATCTATTACCATTATATATAACTGAATGTAATCTGAAGGAACAATGAGGACACTATCTAATTTAGTATGCCTATTGTAAGAGTTACTGATCTGACCACATCTATTGGAAATATGATGACCATATGTTTCAGCACTTAACACAGTCTATTTAAACTGATTATACGCAAATAGGTAATTCTAGTTGAGGGCAGGTATCTAGTGTAAGATTTCATGTTAAGTGAACAAATAATAATATTTAACAAAATTGGATATTCTAAGAAATGAATTTGAATTTAGATTCTTCAATTTACCGGAAATTGGATAACAGAAAAGAATCATTCAGTATCCACATCTTAAATGATAGTTAAAACTCTTCTTAGTCTTAGTAAAAGATTATAAGATAAGAATATAGTTTTAAAAAATTGTGAACCGTTGCGAGACGCTAGGCAGATGTGAAACGTCGATTTTGTATACGTATTATGCTTAAAATATTTCTTTATAACAGAAAATGAATATAGAATAATAAAAAAATAGAATATAGAGAATATTTTCAAGACAAAGATGAATATTTATTTTAACAAACGTTTATATTCTTTAAATACAAAATCTTAAATTTAAAATCATATAGCGGGGAGACGTATACCATGTGAATGCGTCACGCGCCTCTCATCCGTCGCTATAGATGATTCAGATAAAACAAATGTAATACCGACTATTTCGTTACAGCCAACAACCCTGTTTTAATCAGCGGAATTTGGAAGTGTGGAAACTGTACCGACCTCAGCGACTCCAAACTGGTCTACAGTGAAGTAAACGAAGTTGATGCTGATATAGAAAATGACGATTCCGTCGACATTCAGGTAGAGTAAGAGAGAGAAGCCATCACTATTGTATCTATTTTCTATAATTAACAACTAGCAACTGGCAGCAATTTTATATGCCCTACTAACAGTTTACAACTTACTAATAATGCAGTACTTTTTGGAGTACTACTACAAACAAACGTCACTTCACCTGATTTTAAGTTCAGTGCAGTTCGAGAATAATGGTAAGCATCTAGTGATTCCCAATTCATTGCTGCTCAACGCTATCACGCCTACCCTAGACTGTTGACAAAGCAGTCAATAAGTGAAAAATAACTAATTAAACCAACATTCTACATATAAGCATATTACTACGTAGGTTCGAATTGCTATCATATCAAAAGTCCAGAATTTCGCTAGAACTTCTAAATTTTTCCGATTAGCTTTCGTCTTTAAGTTAAGAATCTCTTCAAGTACCAACAGGTGTGTCTTTCGACTTTCGGCAGCTACACTCTCCTCTTTTAGATTTAGACTACATCGTCATTTAAAATCTGATGGAATTGTTGGAAAATATTAATAAGCTATGTGGTTATAAAAAAAACATATCTATTCCGTTTTCAGATCGGACTGACGCTTCAAGACATGCGCTGCGTTACAGTAAGCTCTGACGTGCCAGGAGTAGTTCGACGCGTGTCCGGATCGTGCAGTGGTGATTCTGTCACGCTTAACGTCGCCTTGGCTCATAATTTCATCGTTCGAGTATATAGTTAATTACCAACAAAATTGAACAAACAAGAACTGCTTGCTATAACATACATCCATAATTTTGGAGTATGTTACCTTTTGACAGTATAAATTAAAAAGCAGAGGATTACCGTATCATTAATCTAAAATCAGTAATGTATACTAATGAAGATAATGATTTATACGATATTAAACAAATTGTATTTCAAATTTATATTACTGAATAAACATGTTTAATTATAGTCTGTACATTAATTCTTACTTTTCAGAACACTTGTGTAATTAATAAGAAACCAGTCAAAATTGAATAGAATATTAATAGCTTTTACATTATTTTCAAATTCATGTTTATTTTATTCGCTTGAGGAATATTCAGAATTACTTAATTGTAATTCACAAAACAAGGCCTTACAAAATGATATTAATTAATTTTTAGGCTTTGATGATTTGCAAAGTGGAAATAATGGTTTTAAATGTGTATAAAACGTTTTCTTGAATAAGAATGCTATGACGTTTTTAATACAACATTGCATTAGCATGTAAAAAATATACTGCAAGGCTATAGCGTTTTAACAAATAAAAATAAAGGTGTAATCGTCACGCCACTTATGGTGGTCGATCTCAAACTTCAAGAAATCAGCAATTTTATATTTTCCCACACACAGTACAATACAATATGAGTCCATTTTCAAGTTCAAGTTTCGTCACAATATTTTCCTTCACTATGAATTAGTAAATTTAAAAAAAACGAATTCGTAAAAAATTAGTTCGAAGTTATGGATATGGATGTTTTTTTTTTTTTTATTTTAAAACTGTCATTATTAATCTAGTCTAGTGAACCTGTTGAAGTCGTGTTAGACCAATAGCGTTACCAGGTCGAGAAAAAAAAACATCAGTAACCAGGTTATAATTAACCAGAAATAAGCTATCCTGTGTTTTAGTCTCAGTAATGTAATGATTTAAAGTAATATTACTACTTATTTCTACCACTATGTCCCAAAATAAATTAGTAATTTGCCAAGTACTCAATTCTAGCATCAAGTCAAACAGGTTTTAGGGTCAAAAAACTATTATACGATGAATCATCACGCCGAAGATAGTTATGCCTGGCAGTGACACTTCTCTCTATATATCCACCAAAATACAACCTTGAATAGTGACGCATATAGTTTAAATAAAGAAAAGATCAACCAGATCGACTTTCTTACTGTTTCTTAATTTATTCTGACATGTGGCAATGTTTTTACTCTCATAAATACCTTCTGCTAAAATAATACATTTCATTTTTCTAGTGATTGTTTACAGCGTAGTTACGAAGGTCAGAGCCGGAGGATCCAAAAAAACCAAATTACTTCAATTAATTTATTTAAAAAAAAATAAAATTACAATGAAACTAATACTAGAGAGCTTCCGAAGTTAGGATAGCCCTCGCCTAAGACTAACATTGTGAGAGTGTAGCCAATGTTAGGTTAACTCTCACACACTAAACTAAACTTATAGCATAATGAATGCTACCGATGCTAGGTTAACACTGTTTAAACGTTGTTTCGTACAAGTTTTTATACATGAATAATGTGGGAACGAAGGAGTCGGACCACCGAACGGTTCCACCAAGTTTGTACACCTGTTGTACCATGGAAATAGCTGACTCGTTGCTCTGAACACCTGCAGCGCCTTGAGACTGGGAACTCGGCTCTCTTAGTCATCGATTGTGGTGTGAGGCGATGGCGTAATGCTTTGAACACCTACCGCATCGTGGGACTGGAAATCTTAGTCAGCAATTGTGGTGTGTAGCGATGGCGTAACAGCGTATATCCATAAATAGAAAATATTGTTATACTACCGTTTGTAAACAAAGGCCAATCATCAGTTGGTACGTAAGTCATACGTATTAATATTTATTTGTATAGATATGCCATTTAACCAGTTTAGTACTGCAAAGCGAGAAGAAAAAAAAATTCATTATGAACATATTGAAAAGAGGACCCTTCTGCAATAACATAACTGGATTCAGAATCGATTCAAGAGATCAATATTATTAAATCATAGCAAAATGTTAGAAAAATTCTGAGTGTAGCTTTCAAGTTCCATGTTTTGCAAAATCAGAATGACAGTAAAAGTAGCTAAACATCGGTATCAAGACGGCTTTGTTAACATATCAATCTTAACTATATACTTCTTCGTTGAAAGATTGTGATGTTATGTACACAACACAATGACAGGGCTGTCGTTGCCTTCCTAAGGTTCGATTACATCTAGTACAAAGTCTCAGTGTCTCTCTTTTGATTTTTATTCACATCCCATCATAATATTCAGGTTCAAGTCAGAATAACATTGTTTCATGATTGTACTATGCTTACTTAATAATTGCAATCGTCGACAGTAGTATTAATTATAGACGATTAACAAAAAATTACACTTCCGAAAGTGTTAATCATGTTATGTACATCTTGTATTTCTTGTTTATAGTTAAGTTTAACTCGTAGAATGTTTTCAATAAGAAAACACTAGTAAGATATAAAGAACAAGCTCAATTGTAAGTACAGGTTATCAATTAGCACGTTTGAATTGAAATATAATAAATACTGAATATGATTTGATAGCATCACCGTAGCTTGACTATAATTCAAATCTTGGATATGGAAAGATATGAACAACGTTTAATTGTTTATTGTCCTGGCTGCGTCTATATAGGGATTATATAGCCCTATAAATAATTATATGTTTATTTTAAATTACATTATTATATTTCTTTATTTTTTAAATTGAAGTACGGCAAAGTGACTGCACTATGTCTGATGGTGAGCACAGTACAATACAAAAGCAATGGCGACTACCAAGAGATATGCTATCGCTCGCTGGTCACCACTATGATGCTGGCCTACGTAAAAGTCTCTTCACGTTACGCTTAAAAGACCCCATGTTATAGGAAGGAGAGAACACACTGGCCGGGAGATTGTTCCACAGCTTCACGGTACGGCAAAATGAAGAAGATGCGAACTTTTTAGTTCATGCCCAGAAAGGATTTACCGTAAAACTATGGCTCCGAAGCCCAGCACGCGTGGTTCAGTTATAAAAAAGAGAAAATATCTCTTCAGAACACTCGCCCCGACACATGTGGTAGAACACGCTCAGTATATTTTTATGTACAGTTATGAACGTAAATGTCCGAAATCATTATAAAGTAACTCGTTTAACAGGTAATTAACAAAGATAATCTAATTACTAAAATCAATGGTACCCAGTATCATTGTGTTTAAATTTATTAAAACCTTCAAAATCATCTACCGTTTGAACGGGATCTTTCGGATCGATTCATTATTAAGAAAATTTGACTGCTCGATCGTTAACGAATCTCTGATTTTGTATTTGTTTTAATTTATATATAACTCAAAATTAACTATATAACTTAAAATCTCCGCAAAGTATGAATAAAGAAAGACATAAATCTATACAAATATTATAAAGAGGCAAAGTTTTGTGAGTTTGTGACGTTGTGATGTTGTGACGTTGTAGGGGGTAATCTCAGGAACTACTGGTCCGATTTGAATAATTCTTTCAATGTTATATAGCTCATTCATCGAGAATGGTTATGGGCTATATATCATCACGCTAAGACCAATAGGAGCAGAACACAGATGAAAAATGTTTTAAAATCGGGATGTTTTTTCCTTTTGAGAACGCGAACGAAGTCGCGGGCAGAGGCTAGTTTGTCAGTAAAGGTGTTGGGAGGGATCTCGAGTCCTAAATTACAAACTCCCTTTTCTGTTACTCGTCTATATTCCTATTTTACACTTAATATTACTTTTGGTTAACGCGCTAGCCCCTAAGTAGTCGACATTGGCTAAGAAAGTTATAATGTTAGTTTTACTTCGTTCAAAATATAAATATGCTGAGTTTATCAATCAGTTTCATGCACCTGTGTACATACCTTCATAATAATTTCAAAGTTAACCACCAATATCAATGATCATTCCAAATACACTTCAGCCGTAAATGGTACGTATTATTTATCGTCTGAGTGTTACGAATATACAATACACAATACAAAATTATAAGGTTACATCATGGCCGATAAAATTAATGAAGAGAATTTTTATCAACCCGTTGCTGAATTCTACGAAGGTAAATCGGTATTTATAACTGGTGCTACTGGATTTCTGGGGAAAGTGAGTATTTTAAAATATAATAATTTTTGGGTAGCAAATCTAACATCATTTGTTTTTGATACGGTACACTGGGCAATAGATAAAAACATGAACGGTAGTGAAATGGAAGGATTAGGTCATTAATTGTGACACCAGCATATCAATTAAAAACTAGACAATTTTTTGTTAGTTCTCAGTTAATATGAAAATTTACTAATCTGTTAAACCCATGGTCTAATGGTGAAAGAAGAAATGTAACGAAATCTTAACTTTTAGCAAAATATTCTTCTAAAATCCACCAAAAGGTAAAACATCAGGGTCGAAGAAATAAAAATTACTTTACAATTTGCGTAATAAGTAGCTTAATCCAATTAAGGACCTTAATTTTCTAGTTTAAAACTTCAGAATTCAAGTTCAGTAATTTTGATAATTTTGTTTTATTATAATCTTTGCAGGTAATATTAGAAAGGCTTCTATGGAACTGCCCAAAGATAGACAAAGTATATGTACTTGTACGTGAAAAGAAGGGCGTTAGTGTTGACAGAAGGATTGAAGAACTTCTCACCAATGTTGTACGGTTTATTTTTGTTTACTTTGTTATATGTGTTATATTAATATAAATGTAAATTTATTTTTTATTTTAAATTGTTAATTACTTTCACATTTCCATCTTTATATTTTGTTTAATATTGTTTTTCCCTAATGCAGATTTATTAGGTACCATCATGATTTTCTCTACATCAAATCATCTTTTACTTCCCTTATTCCACCTAATTAGAATCAGACCAATATGTTTTCCGCTTCCACTCTAACTTCACAGATGTCATTTCAGTATTCACATCTTTTATACACACTTCATTTTTAACAAAATCCGTTCATAGCTTTTTCAATCTTCCTTTACTCCTATTTTCATCTAATTTAATACCCAGAACTTTTCTAGTTGCATGACTTTCATGTCTCCTCATAAAACACCCGTAACAAACATTCAGAATTAAAGAATCAAAGCCAAACGTATCCTATCTAATCTATCTAGTCCATGAACATCTAATTCAGCAACATAGCTTCACTAAACGGTCCTATAATTTGAAGCATGAACAGAGAAAGTTCGCAAACTTATAGACTCCTTCAGACAATATTAGTGATTCCATGTTCTCAATCCCTAAGAATCTATTGTTAGCGTAAGAATTCTCACGCGATATTTTCGGCTTAATTTATAAAACCAAAGCATTACATTTCGATGGTAATCAATGAATGAAATTGTAATTTTCTTCTTGTTTTAAATAATCCAGTGTCATTTTTATTTATGTTTATTTCTAGTTGTTTACAAAACTCAAAGATAATCGACCTGATGATTTAAAGAAAATTATTCCGATTCCCGGAGATATTAGTCTAAATAATTTGGGAATGAATAATGTAGATGAAAATACATTAACTGAAAAGGTAATCACTAAATGTATTTTTAGTAGCCTTTGTTTCTTAGGTAATACTTTGTTAAAAACGGTTTGTATTTTAGGTAGCTATAGTGATACATACGGCAGCGACAATAAAGTTTAACAACCCATTGAAAGAATCACTCAAGATCAATTTGCAGGGTACGAACCAAATTTTGGATTTATGTCATCGAATGAAGAAGTTCGAGGTAACTTCTTTCTAACGATATTATATATATATATATATAATATATATATTACGTCAGCTCTTTATTACCATTATCTTGTACTCAGTTGACTTGAAGACCAAAATGTTAGGATTTAAGATTTAGTTTGTAGCATTTTATTCATCTTTGTTTATATCTAGATGTGAACTTTCTTAAAATTAGGGGTAAAATGGGGTAAAATGGCAAGTGGTAAAATGTACCACATTATATTAGGTCTTTACCTATGAAATTGCAGTTTTGTATGAAAGAAACGAATTTTTTTCATATATTTTAAATTTGTATTAATCGAAGTACTCACCCATGATCAATGCATCTTTGCCGACGCAGTAGCAGTTTATATGATTGATGATTCTTAAAGAAATCAGCTGGACGGGAGGCAACAAATTCTTCAAGGGCATTTTGTACCGCCTCTCGGGTATTGATTTTTTTTCCCGCCAAGGAGTTATCCAAATTATGGAAAAAGTAGTAGTCTGTAGGCGCAAGGTCTGATAAGTAGGATGGATGACGGAGAACTTCCAAACCCAGTTCTTCCAACTTGGAGACCGTCCGCTGTGCAGTATGAGATCGTGCGTTGTCTTGCAGGAGCAGCGGAGACGAGCGATTGACCAATGCTGGTTGGAGATGTGCCAGCTTCTCCATCATTGTGTTCAATTCTTCATAGTATACATCTGTAATAATGCTCACCCCGTTTGGTAAGAAACTGTGATGAATCACACCAGTGCTAGACCATCAAACGGTGACCATCACTTTTCTAGGAATAAGTTTTCGTTTAGGGCATTGTTTAGGTGCTGAACCACGATCCAACTAACTTGCTGAGCGCTTGCGGTTATCAAACAGAATCCATTTTTCATCGCAGGTAATAATGCGGTTCAAAATTCCTTCATTTGTGTGTCTGTTGAGCAGTGCAAGGCACGTCTCGACGCGTATTTCGCGCTGGCAATCATTGAGTTCGTGGGGCACCCATTTGTCGAGCTTATTTACCTTGTCAATTTGACGCAAATAGTCCAATATTGTTATGATGCTAACGTCGAAAGCTGCTGCTAATTTAGCCGTAGATTGTCTAACATTAGCTTCCACAATCGCATTTAATTCGTCATTGTCGACCAAAGTCTTTGGACGACCTCGAGGTTCATTTTTCAGGTCGAAATTCCCAGAACGGAAGCGAGCAAACCAATAACAGATGATGCATTGGTTTGTATTGATAGCTCCGTAAACATCGTTGATGTTGCGTGCCGCTTGAGCCGCATTGCTGCCTAAATGGTACTCATATTCCATAATTACTCGAATTTTTAACGTATCCATGATGACAAAAAAGATTGAAATGCGATGGAAATGTAACACTGATAAATAAATAAATGACTACTTTTGGAAAAAGAATTCCATGTCTTTAAAATAAAATTAATTTGAAATTAGAATCATTATCCAAACAAAAATAATATAAGGTATAATGAAAAGGTAAACCAGATCTATTTTCTTGTCGGTTCTTTTCGATGACTGGGTTGTTTTCAAAACCAGTGGTAGTTTTGAGGTTCATAGGTGCCTTCTGAAGACCTAAATTGAATAAAAACTTTTTTGAATTTAATTTTTTTGATGGAGTTTTATTTGCAGCAAAGTGCTTTACTAACCTCTTTTTAGTCTAAAAACAACGGCAGGTTGATACTTTATCGGTAATTGTTGCTGTTATGTTAATTCGTATGTCTTCAATTGCTTTTTCTTGTCTTACACAATCTTACCAATTCTTACGATAGCTCGCAATAGATATTACTTTTTATTATTTTTAGTCCACAAATGCGTTTCATATTATACTAAATAATCATCCAATATATAGTAAACATTTTTATACGAAAATACAAAAAACAAAACATGAATACGGAGTGGGTTTTTTTACAGATATATAGGGGATGCGTTCCAAGGCTAGGAAAATGATATTGAATCAAAAATTGATTTAGACTTTGAGGAGATATAAATATTATAATAGTTGTTGATAATCTTACATGTTTTATTTCATTTCGAATGTATAGCTTCAAGCTCATGATGCTATTGTTCAAAACTAAAACATTCTTAAAGTTGATTCTGTTTTAAATAAGTTACACCTTCCAGAATAAAACTATTTCGAAAAAAGACAACTAAATTCATGTATAATATATTACATATATATTATTAATATATTAATTATTAATATATTATTTATAATATATTATTATAATATTAATATATTCACAACTAAATTTATATAGAGTTTATTATAAAGAAGACCTATTCGCAAATTCTATAATTGGCCACAACGACACGCGGTAAATTTTGTCAAAAATATTATTCTTAGATATAATCAAATTTTCGTTTATTTTATTATTAACGCTTATTTGATTGTTACCTATAATAAAAATCACTAAGTATACACTGCTAAATTAGGATCCTGAAATTTTCGTCCACGAATGCAGAAAAGGATCAAATTTTATATCTTTAAATCTGTAAATGAGAAGAGCTCATTGTAATTTTATCCTTTCAGGTTTTTGTTCACACATCAACTGCTTATACCAATGCTGATAAGAAGGTTATCGAAGAGATTATATACCCGCCTCCCGCTAATCTTTCCGACGTTTATCTTGAATTAGAACAGAATGTGGACAAAGAGATCACTAAACTGCTAAGTAATGGTTTTCCATGACACAATTTATCACTCAATTTATTTATTAATTTTTTCCTCAAAAAACTATTCTTTGACCATTATATTAGCATCTCTTCCCAAAACTGTATTTTGTTATATTTGATGGAAGATAGAACTATGACAATCTTGTAACGACCCGTTTAGATAAATATACAATGAACATTTTGATTACAGACCCTGTTTACTACAAATTTAGTATTACTGTTCTAAGTATTCCAAGTTTTTTATAATAAACCCCAAGAATATCCTAGGGCAGTGGTTGACAAGCCATGGCTAGCAAGCCTCATGCGACTCTTTTACTCCTTCACTGTGGCTCTTCCCAAAAATCTTTAGTGCAGGAACAGAACATTATTTATTAACTTGCATTCTTAGAGATAAGTGTTTGAAACGCAAACCTACTGAAGAGAGGCACATTTTTAGAAAGCTACAATAGCAGGGTGTATATGTGTCGAGTAACATGTTAAGACTTGAGACACCCAAGCCAACCTCACCTGCACGTGGTACACCCTGCTGATCAACGAACGAGGCAATGGCGATAGCCGGGTGGTAGGGTTTTACAGCCCGACTGGGTCGCATCCACCATGTACATGGCGAAAAAGCCCGTCATAGTGACTCGCTTTTGCGCGTCACGTTTCGGGATCAGCCTGTGCATATCCAGTACCGTGTGACTTTCGTCATTATGGCCGGCAGGACAGCGGCGACCGACGATGGATGATCTGTCTCTCGGTGGTCGCCACTGTTTTTGGATTGTACTATGCTTACCATCAGGCATAGTGCAGTCACTTTGTTGTGCTTCAATAAAAAAAAAATATTTGGACCTGCCGCTGCATTCCACTATCGTACAATCCGGTTGAAACTGAAATATCACCCACACCATCTGGAGAGGTGGAGGTCTTACACATTGAGATTATTCTCATGGTCATTTCTGCCTCGTACTTCGACCCTGTGGAATCGACTCCCAGCTATGTTTCGAAATCATTACGAATTACAAACCTTCTTGAACCGAGCGTACAATTCTTTATAAAGCCGGCAACGGTTCATGGAATCACAGGAATATAGCTCTTTGATTAACTTTTATTTCATATTATTGATATTTGGGCGACTTTTCAAATCACTAGGATATGGAACTATAGGAAAGAGTAGGTGATATGTATCTTTTTAAACATAAGCTTTTCAAATACAAGACGTTTAATAACCATACATTAAATACTACAGAACTAGATATTCCAAACCTCTGTTCCTGAGTTTGAAATATGCATACATTATATATATAATTGTTACAGATGGCCAACCGAATACGTACACATTTACAAAAGCGCTGACAGAAAATTTAATTACTGATAGACATAGAAACCTTACAACCATTATTGTTAGACCATCAATAGGTAAAATTTTATTTCTATTATCACATTGTTGTGAATTACTTAAAATTTGAATTTAAGTATTCTGGTTAACGTGGGTGCATATCATAAAAAAAACATAAAAAAGGTCAAGAAGTCTTTATCTTAAAGCTTTAACGAAATATGAGTAACTACTCGTTTCTTACTTCAGTGTAATTTAAGAACAGAAGGTCACATTAATTAAAAAAACAATATTACATGCACATATTTCTCCTGATTCCGATAATACATAAAAGTCAATAATTAAAAAAGAAAAACTGCTGCATTCCTCTTCGTCTGGATGGCAATAACTTAAAGATTTAACAAAAATAAATTTAGGACAAATTAACTTCAGCCTTACAAGTACCGATAAAAGATTGTTATCTACTAAATATTTATTTTATTTTTATAAATAAGTGTAAGGCAACCTTTTCTGATACATGGATTACTATACATAAAGCACTGATATTAAAATTTAATACCGAAAAGTCGACCCAGAAAAGTAATAAAGTTGAAAGACGTAGTAGTGCAATGGCAAAATCAAAATATTTTTAATTTTCTTTAACACTTTGGTTGTTACAGATTATAATCATTACACAGTATAAAAAAGTTTTCTGCCGTGTCTGTCTGTTCGCGATAAACTCAAAAACTACTGAACGAGTTTTCACGCCGTTTTCAGCAGTAAATAGAGTGATTCACGAGGAAGGTTTATGTCTATAATGGAAATTTGTCTATTTTTTTTTTTTTTTTTGTAGAGAGCTGGATAACATCCGTCGGGTTCCCTAGTTCACAATATAATAATTCATTTTTAAACTTTTAGTGACTGCTGTAGCAAATGAACCACTGCCTGGATGGATTGACAATTGGAGTGGAGCGAGCGCAATCTTAAGTGCTATGAGTAAAGGATTAAACCGAATCCTTCCAGGAAGTGTTGACAATATTATAGACTTTATTCCGGTCGATTACGTGGCTAATTTAATTCTAGTCGCTATAGCTAAAGGACAAAGGTTAGATGCATTGAAAAATTAAGCTAATTTCATTCTATGATTAATAAAGAATTCGTGGTGGTGTCGTTTGAGTATCAAATTCGCAGCTTCGCACCCCGGCATATACTAACGATTTTTTCGGAATTCGTATACATTTACTAATTAAAATTGGTAAAACTATCGGCTGATAGTGAAGTCAAACATCGTGAGGAAAATTGAACCACAGAAATGTTGTTTTAGTACTAGTATGTGGAAAAATATATCTTAAGACTTGAGACACCCAAGCCAACCTCACCTGCACGTGGTGCACCCTGCTGATCAACGAACGAGGCAATGGCGATAGCGGGGTGGTAGGGTTTTAGAGCCTGACTGGGTCGCAACCACCATGTATATGGCGAAAAAGCCCGTAATAGTGATTCGCTTCTGCGGGTCGCGTTTCGGGATCAGCCTGTGCATATCCAGCTTTTTGCAGGCCGGCATGATAGTGGAATCGTCAATACGTCGTAGGCTGACGTGTCCCATACGTTCTTATGGGAAGATACCTATGGTCCTGCAGTGGGTCTCTTAAATACTGATAATGATAATTATGTAGTACATGTTTTAAGCACTGTTAAGAAATAGAACCTACAACCGGGTCAACTGTTCTGTGTCCCTTCATTTTTCTAAATCACTTTGAATTCCGATTTATGGTGTGTTTTTACGAGGTTTTTGTATGTCAAAATGATTTTTTTTTTTTATTTTAGGTCAAAAGGCGTGGTCGTTTACAATTCTTGCAGCAGTTTTAGTAATCCTATAACATATAGAAGCCTTATTCGAACATTTATTGATGATATGATTAAACATCGGAATTGTAAGTTTGGTTGCCTTTTTAACCGACGAAAAAAACGGAGGAGGTTCTCAATTCGTCGCGTATTTTTTTTTTTTTATGTATGATCACGCATAACTTTTTACAGTATAGTCCGATTTTAATAATTCTTTTTTTATTGGAAAGGGTATACTCCGAAGTTGGTCCCATTTAAATTTGGGAAAAAAAATTCAACCCTAAGGGTATGAAAATCAAGAATGATTGATTATTCACGCACTGATTATGTCTATGACCGCGCATATCTCTAGACAGAATAGTCCGAGTTGAATTATTATCCTTTGATTTGAAAGAGTATACCCAGAAGTTGGTCCCATTTAAATTTGGGAAAAAAATTTCAACCCTAAGAGTATGAAAATCGACAATGATTGATTATTCACGCACTGATTATGTCTATGACCGCGCATACCTTTAGACAGAATAGTCCGAATTAAATTATTATCTTTTGATTTGAAAGAGTATACCCAGAAGTTGATCCCATATACATGTAAACATGAAAAAAGCAACCCCAAGGGTAAGAAAACCGGGCATGATTTATAATTCAGCTTCTGAGTTGTGTATTACAAATAAATTAAGCTTGTAGTAATTAGTAAGATCATAGCCACAAAAAATTATAAAATAAAAACTTTTTAACACAAAAATTAAACCGCCGAAAAAACTGAAAAGCAAAAAATAATAAACCTTTTACTTTATTCATCTTAATAACTAAGTTCTTAAACTAATGTAAGTATACCTAAGAAATGTTGAGTCGGCGCCAAACAACCAATGAACAAAGATCATTAGATTACTTAAATTCACAAAAATAACCAAATCAAATTAAAAACACAATGTGAGATCTCCAGCGGTAACGTGTGTGCCCGTTCGGGTTGCTTCGTAAGCGTTCGGCATGCAAGGGGTGTGTCACGCTCCGCCGCCGCCGCGCATCACGCTTTACGTAATTAATTAATTTGCTTGATTGGCGCCGACTTAAAATTACTTAGGTATACTTACATTAGTTTAAGAACTTAGTTATTAAGATGAATAAAGTAAAAGGTTTATTATTTTTTGCTTTTCAGTTTTTTCGGCGGTTTAATTTTTTGTTAAAAAGTTTTTATACCATATAGTGTCAACTGGTTTGTAATATAAACCAAATTAATAATATCTGATATTTCGCATTTATTACTATTATTATAAAGTAGTACACGTATTATTTCTACATTTTTCAGACATATTCCCATTTCCTCAACTATATTTCATGACAAATAATAAGGTATTTGAATCCATCGTAAAGATTTTCCTAGAAATCCTGCCTGCTTTCGTAGTTGACTGCGTGAGTTGGTTATTTAATAAACCTGCTGGGTAAGTTAATATTATAAATAATGTAAACCTAACGAATAACTTTATTATAATATACAGATAAAAATCTTAATTAAACAAAAATCCTGGGCTTCCTGGCGTTCCGACTGGTGCATGATTATTTTGGGTGGTACCTGCATCACACTGCTTGCAAGGAGCCTACCATTGCATGGCACCAATGTAGCACCAATAACGACAATGTACTACACATTCTACCTTAATGTGTTTCATTCTGACTGAGGCAATAAAGGTGGATTTGTCTTTGCCGAGAGCTATTGATTTCAGCCATTCAATTATCAGTATTCAGTATTCAGAGAACAGCTATGGACTTGGATGGACTCCTTCTGCGAGAAGCTTATAGAAAGATGTAGCGAACATGGCCCTCGAGAAGAACCCTATTAGCAACCGTCACTACCAAGGGAAGGTCGGTGGCAGGAGGGACGATTTGCCCATCTCCTTCCACTCCTTTCACTAACGCAGATGAGTTCTTACGTATAAATCGTGTTTCAGTAGGTTGAAAATTATATAGTGTTGGTTGATCGGAATTTATCGATATTGAGAGAGGACGAAATGATGACCAAATAAATTTACGACAACAACTTTTCGGCAGTACATAAGTATTGCCATAGGACATAAAACACATACAACAATAATATACATTGTAGTAAATTCCTATATATGTTTCTCCTTGCAGGTTATTAAAGATTCATAAGCGTATGAACACTGTTCGAGAAGTTTTAAAATTCTTCACTACTAACTCTTGGACGATACGCGATTTAGAATCAAGAGCTCTTTATACCTCTTTGAGTACATCTGATCAAAAGCAGTTTCCTTGCGACGCTACGTTGTTTAATTGGAAAGAATATATACCAACTTACTCTGCCGGAATAAGAAAATATTTAGAAAATAAATAATATTGTTTATGAGTACCAATAAAGGTAGAAACTTCTTTCTGACCAGTTTTGTTTTTGTCTATGTATGTAATAGAACATTTTACAGTAATTGTCACTCACTTTCAAATACCGTAATAAATTGAAATTATACACGCTCCCTAATACCCATTGAGAGTAAAATAATTGCATTACCTAATATCTCAACATAATCATCAGGACAAATTATAATCTCTAGAGGTTACACGTACAAAGAAGTTTAATAATAGATATTGTAATTAATACATTTTAAAATTCAAATTAATTTCAGATTAAAATCAAAATAATAGTTAAAATAGCTGATTATGTTACGCTAGAGTTAGCTAAATATGTATATAGCTATATGATACGCTGCAATTTAAATATATGAAAAAAATATTATTTTTAAGTAGAAGAAAAATTTGTATCGTGCATCCGGTAATTCTTTTTGACATTAACGTTATTATTTCAGATAGTATCTATCCAGATAGATATTATAGATATAATACCTTTAAACGAGCAATTCTTGTATATTTTCATATTTTTATGTATTCAGAATCTCGAAAAAGGCGTCATCTATTTCCGTAACACTTAGTATGTAGGTAGTTTTGGGGACGATAAATCCATCTAGCTAGATTTTATTCATGGAAACTTTCTTAGCTGAGTTTTCAGGCCATGAAAAATATAGCTAGAATGTAAAGGTAAATTTCACCGGTGTTGTCAAAACAAAAATATCTCAGGTGGGAATTGGTTGCATCGAAAATCCGTGTAACCCCAGTTTGAATCCGAATGACAGCAGGAAATATATATATATATATATATATATATATATGTATATATATATGTATATATATATATATTCTTTATCTTTAATAAATTTTAGTGTTAGACCATAATCTCATTAGAAGTTAAAGACGATGTCGTCTAAAATGGTAAACGATCTAAACCTATAAATGGCTGACTCCCACCAGCAACTACAGGAATACACTAGCAGGGCCTTGGCGACAGAAGGGAGGTAATTAGCCAGAGAGACTTAGGCAACGCCCTACCACCATTTTATGATTTCAACACGATGCTTACCTCTGATTTAGTTTCTAAAATTCTAACCACGTCCATCGACGCGATATCTGAACACGCTATTAACAAAGCCACGTGCATGTAACTACTATATCACCGTAACCATTATCATCTTCTTCTTCATCGGTCTTATCGTGACCTTGTAGAATTTTATTGGTCAGTCTGATAAAGCGGAATATACTCTTAAGTTACTCTTGGTAACTGAAAATCAACAGGACTATTATGACGTAATAGATGAGTGTTTTTGCCGGTGGAGTATCAATTCGATGAACGCAGTTTTGAAGCTTGACATTTACCAACAAATACTTCCATATATTAAATAATTTCAATATAACACTATCGGCTGAGAGAGGAAACTTGAAGCTAAGCAATATTTTTGCAGTATCTTTGTATATAGAAAAGGTTTAGTATGTCTTAGTAGGTGGTAGAGACACGCTGAAGCTATTACTGGTTTCAACATGATTGAGTTGGTTTGCCCGGGATAGTACCACACTCTCACAGAAACACGGTAATAGTACACGGTAATATGAAGTAATAGTGCTTGCATTGTTGCGTTTCGTTAGGTCAGCGTGAGCCATGTGACCAAGATGTTCATTTGCTCTCTATAACATAAAAAAAACTAATAAGTAGAGCTGTAAATTTATCCAAGTTTTAAATCACCGATATGTCGAAGCTTATCTTTATGTTTATTAGACTGATTAAAAAAAAATGACAATTTTTTTCCTTAAATATACTGAAAATATTGTTGGAAAAAATTACACAAAAATCCACTGAAAGTCGCAATCTTTAATATTGATATCCCGTGAGGTAAATTTTAATTTCCCGTATGTAACAATTCCCATATATAACATGGGAAAGCTATGATGTTTGAGTTTAGAATTTTATAACTCTGTAATGGTTCATCGAAAAGGCTAGACCAAATCATTTTCCTATATAAAATTAAACGCTCTACAAAAAAGCTATCTTATATTTTTTTAATAAACCGACGCGTTTCGAAGTTATTCAACTTCAAAGTATAACTTATAGTATTTTCTCGTTTTTTTCCAACTTTTCGGTGAATCTATCAAGTTTATCAAAAAAACATTGTCCTTGCCAGTAATTGGTATGACTTTGGAGAGTAACATGCATGTTTATTCTGACCTTGATATGCAATAGTATTATAACACATTTATAGACTTTGGATCCTCTCTATATATCATAACGTTGATTAATATAAAGTGAGATAATGATAAAAAAATAACATAAATCTTATTTATGAGCATACCATTTATTAAAACACTTAAAGAAGTAGTTATTTAAAATATATTGCTTAACAAATCCTTCGAGTGTTTTAGCTACCTTTATGCTCATCTGATAGCCTATCTGATTCATCTGAGGGCAATCTTATGTAATAATTGTTATGTCTGAGAGTAAGAACAATCTAACAGTTGACTAAACACAGACGTACAAATAAAAAATAAATTAAATAATAAAATTACTAAACTAGGAAGTTTTTGGTGTGTCTTAATAATAAAACTTGAGTCATTTTTTAATGCCAAAATAACAGTTTTGAAATAAATACCGAATAAATTGCACCTAAATAGGAATTGAGTGTTTGAATAAAATTATATGAACTTATTTATTTATTTGAGAGACCAATAAGATTTACGCTATGATAATGCAATATTTCTAAAAAACGGAACCCTAGATAAACACCTTATCTATTTTATATAATAAAACTGTAACAAGTCGAAATCTGTACATTAAATATTTTTTGAAAATTTTACTCATGGTAGAGACTATGTTATCGATATAGAAGCCAAAAATAATCTTTTTACAATTTTTGTCTGTCTGTATGTCCGTCCGTTTGTCTCTCTGTCTCTATGAACACGTATCTCTCTGAAAGTACTGAATCAATTTTGGCGAAACATGACGCAAGGATAACTAATATTACAAGCTTACTTCTATGATACTTTTTGTTTGCGGGTTGTCCAGGATAACGAACAAAAATCAAAAAATTGTAGTTAATGAGATTTTTGACGGATTTTGGTCAATCTTTTTTGTGCTATGTAGCAGACAGACTGATCTCCGCAATCTAATGGAATATCAATCCCATGAAGTGAGACAATCCATCATTAGGCATATATTTTAACAAAGTAAGATATCCTGTGTGTTTTGATTATTCTTGTGGTAAATCGTTAAGACGATACACGTTTAGAAAACCAATCGAGAGCAGTTTTAATAATTTTAACTCAGAATTTATTTTAGTAAAATAAATTATAATGAATGTTTATTGCAATAATTTAGTATATTTCAGTTATCGTCACGTCAAAACTTCATTCCAGCAAATTAAGTAATTGTGTGATAAGGCAGATATCATGATGAAATAAAAGATATTTGGTTGTTACCACATGAAATTCCTATATTAGGAGTAATACATGATGATTTTGCATATACAGGCGTGCTAGCAGTTGATACAGAATTCGGCATCCTGTGTGGGAGACGATATGGCAATGACAATTAATATTACATGATTACATTTAGGATATTTTTGTCCCATAAAACGCAAGGAATTGTCCAGAATAACGAGAGATAAACATTTTTAGTTAGTGTAACTAGACTTTTTTGCGACAAGAGCCAGCAACGTTGGAAGCACAAGAATTTTAGAAAAGCTGAATCTTTAATATATCTTACTTTATGTCCTACTAATCAGGATTCAGGGGACCTGGTAGCCGATTTACGTTGTATTTTTGATTTGCATCAAACCTTTATAAGTCAAAATTTTGGCTTATAAATAATTTTGGGAATATTTTTTTCAATAAATTTTAAACTCTATTAAAACATAAATTTATCACAGCCAGTAGCAATAAATCGGTCTTATTATTGAGTAAATAACTGAATAAGTACTATATTTATGTCTTAATAAAATAATAATAAAATTACGGTTATCCCAACATGGTTTAAAATTACTTTTCTTTTTATTTACAAAAAAAAGCATGAGCCATATTATTGTGAATCACAAAAATGTCTGGCAATAATAATTTCATGTTTTAATGGCGTTTCAAAGTTAATGAAAAAATATCCTGAAGTTATTTAAGACTCAATATTTTTGTTTGTAAAGGTGCGATATGCATAAACAAACACAACGATTACTGACAGCCAGGTAGCCTGTACGTTATTCGAAAGAACATAGAGATATAAAAAAACTATACTGACTGTAAACGTCTACAAAAAAGGGAAAGGAACTTCGTTCCGACCGGAGTCCATAGACTCCTCAAGATTATTTTACATTTCCGCCATTACATGTAGAATAGTTTTTATATTAATTAAACCAGGCAGATGATGCTACGAACGGGTTTAATTTAAAAGATTTCTCAGATACCATCTTGGTATATGTTTGAGTAAGTCCCTTATTAATTTGGATTTACAATTGGAAACCGTAGGTGTGGCTGCAATCGGGTTTTAGGTTTATTATAAGTTTTCGCATTTTAAAATACAATTGAAACCGGTGATAACCAATTTGGTGCAGATGAAGTTGCACGGGTCAACTAGTTTATAATAAAGTCGCGAATATACTCTTTTCACAAGTGGTGATGTTAAAAATGTCATAATAACAATTATAGACTGATTTCACTTGATACTGTAATTGCTAAAGTGTTTGATGGTCTTTTAGATGTACAGCTAAGAATATTCATTTGCACGATGCTCAATCCGGTTTTCGGCCTAAATTATCAAACGAAAACGCCATTTTAGGTTTTTAGCATACCGCCAGATATTAGATTGGTAGAAAAACAGCGGTTTATATATGTTTTCTAGACCTTATCAAAACATTCGATCTATTTCCTTTTAATATATCAAGTTGTTCAGAGCGCCAACCGATGTGAAAACTAGAGTAATTGTATTGTTAATAATTTAAATATATAAATTATGAAATTTAAGTAATTCACATTGTAATTGTTTAGACATTCAAAACGGAACACAATTATTATGTTGTATTGAGTTTTCACTTTTGTCGGCAGTCCTTATGACTTTTATATATTGTAGGCTTTTTAGTGTCTGATTACAACCTCATCTAATGTTAGTTTATTTATTTTTTATATGAAAAGAAGCAAAGGAACAGGTGGGTTACCTGATGTTAAATGACCCCCACAGTCCATAGACACTAGCAACACCAGGGGAGACGCAAGTGTGTTACTAGCCTTTATATGAAATGGGGATTTGGCGGAGAGGGCCACTTAAAGGGTCTACATCATGGGCCCTCTCCGCCGCCTCCTTTTGCGAGATAACGTCCTCGCAGAAGGAGGCTATAGCTTGCTATGCCTGGTCGCTACCGAGCATGGCCGAAACCTCGCACGACAGCGACAAATTCCCCCCAAATTCCCCACCGCCGCACTCATGCCATGGCTCCTTGCATGCGATATGATGTAGGTACTACCCGAAGCAACCGTGCCTGGTGAGTACCTGCACCATACGGAACGTCAAAGAGCCCCACTCCCGTCCCACCCACTTTCGCAGAACCGGGCGGATGGCGTTCATTGAGACTCTAAATTACTCCTTTCTTTAGTTTTATTTATGACAACCAATCTTCTAGTACATTCTTCTTATACGAAGGATCATTAAGTGAACGATAGTTATGTCTGGTAGTGACACTCTTTTCTGTATATTCACTAAAACACCACATTGTATCGATGATATTTTGTAGTTTGTAGTTAGTCGGGTTTCTTACTAGCTCTTTGTTTCTCCAAACCTGTGCTAATGTTTTACCATTCATAAGTACCTTCATCTAAAATAATACATTGAACTATCATAATGATTGTTTACAACGTATATTTATAAATAAATATTGTTATACCACAGTTTGTAAACAAAGGCCAATCATCAGTATGTACGTTGGACACATGAATTAATATTTATTTGTATGTCAACAAACAAGGTATGAACATATAACTCTCGACAAGAGATTTACTTTTCATCATTTGAAAGCAAGAAGAAAATAATTACAAACATTGAAAGTATCCTTCAACCTTCAGTAATATAGGATTCAGAATCGATAGAGAGACTAGTATTATTAAATCATTGCAAGAAATTAGGTCAATTCTTAGTGTAGCCTCCAAGTAACATGTTTTGCAAAATCGATTTTATTATATATTACAAAACAAAGCCCTTCTATCATGTCTGTCTGTCTGTTTGTGATAAACTCAAAAACTACTGAACGGTTTTTCATGCGGTTTTCACCAATAGATAAAGTAGTTCACGAGAAAGGTTTAAGTATATAATTAGTTAAGGATCTTTTATCACTAGAGCGAGACAACACCTGGCCCTCGCGTCTGCCTGTTCGCGATATACTTAAAAATTACTGAGCGAATTTCGATGTGATTTTTATTAGTAGATAGTGTGATTCACGAGGAAGGTTTAGGTATATAATTTGTCAAGTTTTTTTTTTAATTGTTTGAAATATCATGACAAATATTGAGAATATCGGAAAAAATCACGCTACCTGGTAGCTCCACCTTGGAGTTTTCATCGAAAACGCTGATAATAATCCCTTTGAGATCTACAAAATAATTTAGATAATAAACGACGCAAACGAAGTCGCGGGTCTCAGCTAGTTATGTGTATGTCTGGTACACTGTCTTCTTGATACCAGTTTTATATACCACATGAAATATTGGCCAGGTTTAATAATGCCATGTAGTCTTCACAAACTATCCATAACCACCGGCATTCTAACTGACCGAACGATACGTAACAATGCACTGTTACTACACGTCGGTTTTATTTGAGAGGGTGGTACTACCGTGAATAAGCCGACCCATTCATGCTGAAACCAGTAATAGTTTCTGCGTGGTTCTACCATCAAGAATCACCGTAGAATGATCATAATCCTAGTTTTAGATATAGAACGTAATGAAGAACGAGACATTATAGTCATAAGGGCCCTCCCTATAACTAATTATATTGGAGTTTTTGGCGGGATTTTAGTCTGTAATGTAGTGAATTTTATATTTTATTCATATTCTTGTGTTATTTGACTCTATATTGTGTAAATTTGGTGGTGTTTTACGTAATATAGTTAGTTTGTTGTGCATAAGTGGAATGAATGGAAAATAATACCACGGAGCATGAAATTCTGAGATGCCACAAAAACTCCCTGGAAGGTTCTAGCAAGTTCTACCATCTTGTTAGAATGCTGATTCACACGATGCTTAATATTGACGTGACAATGGCAGTAAAAATCGGAAAGATTGATTGCCAAAAATAAAGTAAAAAAAAAAAATATATATGTTTATGTCAAATTACATCTATACTAATATTATAAAAAGGTAAAGTTTGTGACTTTGTGACGTTGTGATGTTGTAGGGAGTAATCTCAGGAACTACTGGTTCGATTTGAATAATTCTTTCAGTGTAATATAGCTCATTCATCGAGAATGGTATGCTATATATCGTCACGCTAAGATCAATAGGAGCGGAGCACAGATGAACAATGTTTCAAAATCGGGATGTTTTTTCTTTTTGAAAACTGCTGCGTGTTAGTGTATCTATTCCACGCGAACGAAGTCGCGGGCATAGGCTAGTTATTATATATTTTTATATTCAGGCATGAGCATAAATGTTCACAATCATTATGAAGTTAATCATTTAATTAATTTAATTATTATTAAAAGGTGACGGACAAAGGTTATTTAATTACTGAAGCCATTGTTAGACATTATTGCCTATAAATATAATAAGAAGGTAAATTTAATGTGTCTGTACTTTTTAAATTTTTGTAAAAAAAATTGCAGGTGTCGACGAATAAGTAAAAATATACATTACCACCATTTTTAGAAACGTCTCTCCGTCTGTCTGTCGGTTTGTATTAACACGCATAACTGTCAAAGTACTGCGTTTATAATAAAACCTTTTTAGAAAATAATGAAACATATCTGCGATTAATATTTAGTCTTTGTTTTTTTTTTATTGTAGCACGGCAAAATGACTGCACTATGCCTAATGATAAGCACTGTACAATCCAAAAATAATAGCGACCACTGATTGACACACTATCCTTCGCCGGTCGCCACTATCATGCCAGCCTGCAAAAAGCTGGATATGCACAGGCTCATCCCAAACGCGACTCGCAGAAATAAATCACTATTACGGGCTTTTTCGCCATATACATGGTGGTTGCGACTCAGTCGGGCTTTAAAACCCTACTACCCCGCAAAATAATTAATATCACTTCAGTTTATCAAAAGTTATTGTAATTTTAATGACCACGCCACTTGTACGAGAGTATAGATAGTAATTAAAATGAATACATTAAGATGACTTAGTTAGTCGCTGTTTTGTACAATATTTTCCGCTTGGACGAAGTCCCGGGTCCAGTTAGTTATATATAAATGTATTTAAATAATACGAATAATTCGTCATTTTAGAATGATTTTTTTTATGTTCATAGGAGAGAAACGGACAGGCGTGTCACCTAATGTTAAATGACCACCTCCGTCCATTATCATAAGCAACATCAGGCGAGTCCACAAGTGCATTGCCAGCATATGTTTGAGGGTAGAGGTGGGCCTCTGGCGTTCCCACTGACCGAAAGAAACGCAACAATGCAAGCACTGCTACTTCCCGTCGGTATTTCTGCGGCGAACCGACCCATTCATGCTGAAACCAGTCACAGCTTCAGCGTGGCTCTACCACTTACAGTTTGTTGGACCCATTTATCAATTAAGAAAATTGAACTGCTCCATCATTAACAAATGATTTATTTTGCATTTAGTTATATCTGTATTATTTTGTCTATTCAAAACCTACTGAGAAACATCAAATATCTATGATTTAATCTACATACATAATGTGCATTATTATACCAGTATTACCTACATTTTTTTTAAACATAAAATCTCCGCAAATTTCGAATACAGAAAGACAATAAAGGTGCCAACAATTTTTTGAGTTCTAAATTTAAAGTACCCTTTCCTATTACATACCTGTATTCTTATTTTATACATATAAATATTATGATTTAAGTACGATTAAAATATAATTATAATGAGCGATGTAATCGATCTCATGCACCTGTGTGCATACCTTTATAAAAGCTAATCCGTAATATCACTGAGCATTCCAAACATACTTCGTCCGTGAACAGTACTGTGTCATTTGCCGACTAAACGGTACGAACACACAATACGAGTAGGTAACGTAAAATTAAAAAATTACATCATGTCCAATAAAATAAATAAAGAGAAAATTTATCAACCCGTTGCTGAATTCTACGAAGGTAAATCGGTTTTTGTAACTGGTGCTACTGGATTTCTGGGGAAAGTGAGTATTTTACCGCCAAATCTAATCTCGTTTGTTTATAATATACTAGTCAATATTTAGAAATATTAACGGTAGCGAAATCGAAGTTTTGAGTCATCAGATGTATCACCAACATAATAATTAAAAACTGGATAATTTGGTGTTAGTTTACAGATTGTATGAACATTTACTAATTTGTCGAATCCATTGTGTAATTACGGAAGAAGCAGCTGTAATGAGCTCTTAGCCTATTTTCAAATTTATATATAGTTTTTTTTTTCTGCAGACTCTTGGTCTACATTTTTTTTGTGCTTTCTTTTATTTTATTAGTATGTTAAAAATTGTGTTAGATGTGAGCAACTATTATTAGTATTTACAACTATAATACTTCGAGTTTTTAATTAGAAAACTTTAGAGCGGCTATATTATTATCTTTTATAGCCATTTAAAAATTTTAATCCATAATCTCTCACGCTCGCATTGGAGCATCCACAGCAAGATGGATGAACCTACAAATTGCGTCGTCAATCATATTGGTATGGTAGATACAGATATTGGCGTGTCTGGATATTACTACTATAGCATGAGAAATGCTATCGTTGTCTTGCATCCTTCTTTCTGCCCTTTGTTTACAGAATCACCACTAATTTGAAAGGTTAATTCTTGGATTCATGAACTGTTAGAGCGTGCGCTCCTTGTCTCGCCCCGTAGCTCTTGATTATTAGGCTCTAAACCTCTGCCAAACTCTTAATCTTTAGAAAATATTCTTGTAGATCAACCATAAAATAAAATACCAGTGTCGGTTAAGCCAAAATTGATTCATAATTTTCGCAATAAGTAGTTTAGTCCAATTTAGAACTTCGACTTTTACCGACCCTCCTGATTTAATCACGTCAGCGAACGATCAGTACCAGCCTGTCCCTCGAAACAGAGAGTGCTCACGCCCACGCCCGCGTAACCACAGATCACGCCGCCGTGGTCTGGGGGTTAATTTCGCTCCCGCACACCCGATTAGGCCTCCCACGGCAGCGGCTCAAGCCTAGGTTCGATCCCTCGGTAGGGAGCCCTTGAGTGCGTTGCTTGCGTGATACGGTGACACACAAATATACATCACTGCTACAACACTACACGATCACCCCCACACACGTGCACGCTACACGCTTACACATGAAAGTGGAAGGGTTTACTTTTTTCCCTTATCGAACTGAAAAACTCTCAATTTTTCGATAATAAATATATGGAGGAGTTGTTGAGGCGTGTATGCTTGGTACACATATACGTTTCAACAACTCATACATATATGAATAATTAGCTAGGTTAGCTAAGATAGGTCGCGATTTTGCATACAACAGGCAACAGCCAGGCCGAGGTGTGCCGTACACCCTTGAGCTGGTTGCCAGAATGGAATCGGCTGAGTGCCTTAAGCGCTCGCCTTAGTAGTCCGGTGAAGCTGTTAAGACCTTACTGGGTCAATAGCGTAGACATTTCGAAAAAAAAAAAAAAACTCGACTTTCTAGTCCAATTTTTATTACATTTACCAAGACTTTTGTGTTCTATTCCAGGAATGCTCTTTATTGTTTTTATTATAATCTTTGCAGGTATTATTAGAAAGGCTTCTGTGGAATTGTCCTAAGATAGATAAAGTATATGTACTTGTACGTGAAAGAAAGGGTGTTAGCGTCGACAGAAGGATTGAAGACCTTCTTGCCAATGTTGTACGGTTGATTTTTGTTTATTTTATTATTAATATGAATATAATTTAATTTTCTATTTGAGATTGTTAATTGCTCTACGTCACATTTTCTCTTTTATAGTTAGTTTTCCTAATGAAGGTTTTTTTGAAATCACTGTGATATTCACTACATCTTAAATCTCCTTTCCTTCTACCATTTAAGTAAGATCAGCAGAATATGTTTTTCTCTTTCATTCTATCTTTTCAGATATCATCTCAGTATTCACACCTTTTATACACATGTCATTTTTCATACAATCCATTCATACCATTTTCGGTCTTCCTTTACTCTTATATATGTCAATCTTTTGTCTAGCGTAAGCCGGTTTTGGTTTATTTCATATAACTAGATGGTTACCAAATTAAAATTGACGTTTTCTGATTTTAAATATTCCAGAGTCATTTTTATTTATGTTTCTTTTTAGTTGTTTTCAAAACTCAAAGATAATCGACCTGATGATTTAAAGAAAATTATTCCGATTCCCGGAGATATTGGCCAAAATAATTTAGGCATAAACAATGTAGATGAAAATACATTAATTGAAAAGGTAATTATTAAATGAATTTTTTTACATAGCTATTGTTACTTAGGTAATATTTTGTTTGATAAAAATAATTTGTGTTTTAGGTAGCTATAGTGATACATACAGCAGCAACAATAAGGTTTAACGACCCATTGAAAGAAGCACTCAAAATCAACTTGGAGGGCACGAACCAAATTCTGGATTTATGTCATCGAATGAAGAAATTAGAGGTAATCTCAAACAACACCCAATATTTTGAAAAATTATGCTCTGTTGGCATAATTATTACCACTGCCTTATACTTAGTAGATCTAAGACCAGAATGGATTTAAGTTTTATCTTCGAATAACTTGTTTATATCTAACCACAAACTTTCTTGAAACTAAATTCTTAAAATAAGCAACGATTAAGAGGTGTCATATTGTATTCCCGATATATGAGATAATTATTAATGACTAGAATACTCAAAATGGGTGTCACGATTACTTTTGATCGCATTTCTAATTATGACAGAAAATATATTAGATATATAATATTTTGCGGTAAGATACAATAAGATTTGAAAACGAAGTCTCAAAGCAAATTGCTGATTTGCCGGATAGCAAGTTCAAGCACCCCGTGAAGCGGGTTTTGGTATGAGAAGACCTACTATAATGCACAATGCTGACCTTCACAATTAAAACCTATTTTTGTGCATCCACTCTAAACGATTGTAACTTCGAAGAATTCAAATTAATTTAATGATTTCTTTTATATCAGGTGGCAAATAAACTGGGGGGTCACCTGATGTAAAGTGATCACCACCGTCCATAATCACCAGCAACACTATAGGAGTCGCAAGTGCGGTGCCAGCCTGTTTTGGTGGGAAAAGAGGAGGGAAGGAAGAGAAAGGATGAGGTGGGCCTCTAACGCTCTCACTGACCGAATGAAACGCAACGATGCAAGCACTGTTACTTCACGTCGGTTTTTATGAGAGAGTAGTACTGGTACCAGACGAGCCAACCCATTCATGCTGAAACCTATAATAGCCTCAGCGTAGCTCTACCACCTTATTATACATTATTATAGATATAATAAATAACACTTTGTTTCTTCATAAAGATTTGAACGCTTATTTAATTGTTACCTACTTACTTATAATAAAACATCATTTATTCTATACATATAATAAAAATGAAGTGTCTGTATGTAATATTAAAATAAAAAAATGACTGATTGGGTATGAAAGTATACACGCTTGTTGATAACAAAAATGCATTTTTAAAAATTTTTTTTGGTCTGTCTATCTGTTCCGGGTAATCTCCGAAACGGCTGGACCGATTTTGACGGGAATTTCACTGGCGGATAGCTGAAATTACAGCGGGTAACTTAGGCTACTCTAAATTAGACTAGCTGTTAACTGCGGCTTTCCCTGTGGCACTATCTCAAAAACTGGTTGACTAATTGTCACGGGACTTTCAACAAATACAACAAATAGCGGACATCGTAACAAATAATTTAATTTATTTTAATTTAGACTAGCTGATAATCGTGGCCTCGCCTGTATTGCTATATCCAAAACAGTTCGACCGATCTTCGCGAAACTTTCACTAGCAAATAGCTGACCTTATATTTTTATATGAATTATATTCTTTACAGGCCGGCATGATAGTGACGACCGGCGATGAACAGTGTGTCAATCGGTGGTCGCTATTATTTTTGGATTGTACTATGCTTACCATCAAGCATAGTGTAGTCACTTTGCCGTGCTACAATAAAAATAAATAAAAATTAAATGAAACTATTTTAATTTAGACTAGCTGTTAACCATGGCTTCGCCTGCATAACTATCTCCAAAACAGTTTGACCGATCTTCACAAAACTTTAATTGGCCCATAGCTGACTTAATAATATAAAGTAATTCAAGCAATTTTAGTTTATACTAGCTGTCGACCGTGGATTCACGTGCATTACCATCTCCAAAACTGTTAAACCGATTTTCAAGAAAATTTCATTGGCAGATAGCTGACCTTATAAAAAGTAATTCAAGCAATTTTAGTCTTTACTAGCTGTTATTCGTGGCTTCGCCCACAGTACTATCTCCAAAACGGTTAGTTAGACTTTCACGGGACTTGACTTTCAATAGTAGGTAGCAAAGCTTATGAAAATAACAGACCAGCGTTTATTTTTTGTATAGTCACAAAATCGTAATTATAAGAGGTATCTATATTAAATGTAATGTAAATCTTTATAATAATATCTTAAGTAATTGTTTCATTAGTTCCTTATACAGTGTAAGTGAGCACTGAGGTAGTTACATGGTGGAAAAATGTTCCAAATATGTTGCTGATGACAAACCTCATTTGGTACACTGTTAGTATTTATATATCTAATAATAATAAACATTACATATTACTAACCGGCGTGCATTTCGTACTTACAATTGTTTTAAAGAGCATTTCTATAATTTTACAATCTTTTATAATTCTTTAATACAATTTAAAAAAAACGCGTGAGGAACTGCGGGTACAGCTAGTCTATACTAATATCATAAAGAGGTAAAAGTGTGTTTTTGGGGTGTAAGGGGTGTCCAGTAAGATCTTAAGACTTGAGACACCCAAGCCAACCTCACTTGCACGTGGTGCACCCTGCTGATCAACGAACGAGGCAATGGCGATAGCGGTGTGGTAGGGTCATACAGCCCGACTGGGTCGCAATCACCATGTACATTGTACATGGCGAAAAAGCCCGTCATAGTGACTTGCTTTTGCGCGTCGCGTTTCGGGATCAGCCTGTGCATATCCAGTACCAGGTGACTTTCGTCATTATGGCCGGCATGACAGCGGCAACCGACGATGGATGATCTGTCTCTCGGTGGTCGCCACTGTTTTTGGATTGTACTATGCTTACCATCAGGTATAGTGCAGTCACTTTGTCGTGCTACAATAAAAAAAAAAAGTTTGTGAATTTGAGAGTTTGTGACATTGTAGGGGGTAATCTCAGGAACTACTGGTCCGATTTGAAAAAAATCTTTCAATGTTCATCGAGGATGGTTATAGGCTATATATCATCAGACTGAGACCTATAGGAGCGGAGCACCAATGAAGAATGTTTCTAAATCGGGGATTTTTCCTCTTGAAAGCTTCCGCCGCGTGTTAGCGTTAGCCTAAATATCTATTTCATGTAAACGAAGTCGCGGGCAGAGGCTAGTTAAGTATACACTGCTAAGTTTGCCTTGTAAAATATTCGTCCACGAATGCAAAAAAGTTTTTTTTTTTCTTATCTGCGAATGAGTAAAGCTAATTGTACCTTTATCCTTTCAGGTTTTTGTTCACACATCAACTGCTTATACCAATACTGATAAGGAAGTTATCGAAGAGATTGTATACCCGCCTCCCGCTAATCTTTCCGACGTTTATCTTCAATTAGAACAAAATCTGGACACAGATTTCACTAAAGTGCTAAGTAATTTTTTTTATGACACAATTTATCATAATATATCCACTCTCAGTGGCTGCCAAAGGAGGACAGGCGGAAGGAGGCGACGCTTTGCCCAACTCCTCTCGCCACCGTAGCCGGACCTGAGGGGATGCAGCCGGGGGGCTCATCTCCTCTTTGCACAGTTCCGGCGGACGAGGGGAGGCAGCTGGTGTGTACCCAGTCTGCCTTTCTATAGGTAGAAGCCCGGCGGTCACCTTCCACCGGGAGGACCGTTGGAGCCGCTATACAAGGTGATTAGCAAGTTCGATCCCTTGCTTCCCCAACAATAACGGTCTGTCGGTACACCGTGGGGTTTTAGTCCGTGCGAGTCGGACACAACCCACTCTCTCCCCCGGGACGGTGGGTATCCATAATAGATTTCTTCACGTAAAAAAAGATAATAATATACCCAACCTTGTAACGTCCTCTCTACATAAATATTCATTACATTTTGATTACAGACTCTGTCTACAATAAATTGAGTAATACTGTGCTAAGGCGATTTTCTAGTTTAAAAAAATGATAAATCCCTAAAAATCACAATTTTTATGACACACAGCTATAGAGGCAGGAGATAAACGTTTATTTTAATTTAAACTTTCCAAAATGTTAAAAAAATATAATAGTAATGTACAATATGGACACCAAGGTGTCATTTTCAGAGTCGATAAATATATATATTTTTTTTATCATAGGAGGCGAACGAATAGATGGGTTATCTAATGTTAAGTGATCATCCCCGTTCATAGATACTGGCAACACTTGGGAAGTCACAAGTGCGTTGCCAGCCTATGTTGGAGGGGAGAGAGTTAAGGGAAGGGGAGGGTAGGTGGGTCTTCAGAGTTCTCAGTGACCGAACGAAACGCAACAACGCAAGCACTGTTACTTCACGTCGGTTTTCTGTGAGAGGGTGGTACAAATCCGGGCGAGCCGACCTATTTATGCTGATACCAGTAATAGCTTCAGCTTGACTCTACTACCTAAAAATATCTATAGTCAGACATTAAAGATTACATAGTGTTTGCGCGATACGGTGACACACAAATATACATCACTGCTACAACACTACACGATCACCCCCACACACTTTTTTCCCTCATCGAACTGAAAAACTCTCAATTTTCCGATAATAAATGTATGGAGGAGTTGCTGAGGCGTGTATGCTTGGTACACATATACGTTTCAACAACTCATACATATATGAATAGTTAGCTAGGTTGGCTAAGATAGGTCGCGATTTTGCATGCAACAAGCAACAGCCAAGCCGAGGTGTGCCGTGCACCTATGAGCTGGTTGCCAAAATAAAATCGGCTGAGTGCCTTAAGCGCTCGCCTTAGTAGTCCGGTGAAGCTGTTAAGACTTTGCTGGGTCAATAGCGTCGACATTTCGAAAAAAAAAACCTTTTTATTTCCAAAGTCGTGGTGATTTAGGTGGTTTGACCAGTAGAATAGAATGATGGTAAGTTGGAACCCCGGCATGTCTCAACTGTCTAGAAGTTTAAATTTCTTGAAATTTCAGATCGCCAATATTTAATGGGCTGGCGAAGTGATGTCCACACCTTCCTTCAGGAAGAGGACTATTGGATTTGCATTTGTTCTTGAACAGATTGATTTGACTTTAATTTACAAATTTCAAATATGCATAGATTTTTACATCATTGTTACAGATGGCCGACCGAATACTTACACATTTACAAAAGCGCTAACAGAAAATCTAATTATTGATAGACATAGAAACCTTACAACAATCATTATTAGACCATCAATAGGTAACATTCTATTATATTACATTTTTGCAGACTATTTAAAATTTGAATATAAGTATTCAAGCTATTTTCATAAACCTTATTATTCATAAACCTCAAATTGCAAAAAAAAAGAGCCAGATGCGCCCTATTTTGTTTGGACGGAAATAAATAAAATAATTTAGTACGAATAAAGTTGAAACAAATTAAGTTCAACCTTCAAAATTCAGAACGAGGACTGTTACTAATATTTATTTTACTTAAATAAATAAGGCCATACCAACATTACGTATTACATTGATTTCCATATGTGGAGCACTAGTATTACTTCATAGAATGATATTCAAATTTAATATAGAGAAATCTAAACAAAAAACTAACACTTTGAATGAAATACTGTTTTTGTATGTAATAGATTGTAATTCAGAATTCAATAATTTATTTTCGAACTTCCAGTGACTGCTGTAGCAAATGAACCACTCCCGGGTTGGATAGACAATTGGTACGGAGCGAGCGGAATCCTAAGTTCTATCAGTAAAGGAATAAACCGAATCCTTTGGGGAAATGTTGATAATATTGTGGACTTGATTCCGGTCGATTACGTCGCTAATTTCTTTATTGTCGCTATAGCTAAAGGACAAAGGTTAGATTCGTTGATAACATATCAAGCTATCATTATATTCATCTATACTAAAATTATTATAAAAGAGGTAAAGTTTGTGATGTTGTGAGTTTGTGACGTTGCAAGGTGTAATCTCAGGAACTACTGGCCCGATTTGAAAAATTCTTTCAGTGTTATATAGCTCATTTATCGATGATGATTATAGGCTATCACGCTAAGAAGAAGCTAATAAGAGCGGAGCACCAATGAAGTATGTTTCAAAATCGGGGTATTTTTTTCACCTTGAGAGATTCCGCTGCATGTTAGCGTTAGCCCAAAGTGACTATTCTACGCGAACGAAGTCGCGGGTAGAGGCTAGTTATTAATAAAGAAGTTGTGGCGGTCTAGTGGTTTGATCGGTGGGATATCACTATGATGTCCACATGTTCGAATTCCGGCACATACCAACGAATTTTTCGGAATTCGCGTACATTTACTAATTTATACTGGTAACAGTATCGCCTGACGATGAAGGAAAACATCATGAGAAAACCTGAAAGTAAGAAATGCTCTTTTTATTAATTAATAAATAATAAATTTATAACATAGAACTGTGAATTTCTGGGCTGGCTTGGTGCTCTTATGTTCCTTCGGGCGATATCTATGGCTCTGCAGTGGATCTCTTACAGGCTGATGATGATTCTGCAATATATATTTAACGCTTTGTTACGAAATATAACATTAACCGTATAAACTATCAGTGTACCTATATTCTTCTAAATTAGAATACTTTGATTTCCGAATCGAATATCTAAGATTTTAATTTAGACTTTAAAAAAAAATATATATATGTGTATATGTGTGTGTATATTGGCAGTATTTATTACTCAGTAATTAAAAATTGTAATTAATTGATAATTACCATTTGTCGTAAAACAACTTTGATGTTTAGAAACAGATAAAATCGTCTTATTAATTACTGTAATTAAAAATAATACACTTTTTTATATTTTTCTTTAGTACTTGTTAAAAGGCGGTGCAGATAATCCTTGTACTTTGTTATTAATTGTACACTCTTATGGTGTTATTACAAAAAAGTTAAATACGTATTAAATACTTGTTTTAAAAATGTTTCGTATTAATCAAAATCGGCTGAGTGCCTTAAGCGCTCGCCTTAGTAGTCTGGTGAAGCTGTTAAGACCAAGACCTAAGCTGGGTCAATAGCGTAGACATTTCGAAAAAAAAGAAAAAAAAGTTTCGTACTAAATGCACCGCGCTCGCCCGTAGTGAGTTTGCGTTATCCTTTTTTCGCAAGTCTAACCTAACCTAACCAACTCGAGACAAAAGAGCAAGAGCTGTGCGTTTAAAACGTAACCATTTTATAGTAAGTGTTCAATACGTATTTATCTTTTTTGTAATAACACCATTATAGTTTTAAATAATTACATTTTGATAGCTACATGCTCGGATACATTATATAAATTAAACATTGTTTATACATATATGGCTAATTTCATGACTCAGTGTGAAATCTATTTCCAACACATACAAAATACATATTTGAATTCAGGAGCTACAAATACTGGTATACATTATATGTGTCTCACTAATTCTTATGTTAATATTAATACTTACTTAACTTAGTAAGGATCGTATTATTGCGTTCAAAGCAGCAAGCCGAGGATCTGCCACTTTGGCATTCTGAGCTTGTTACCAAGGGGTTGAGCATCATAAATGCTCGGCCCATTAATTTGGAGAAGCTGTGAAGGACCATGAGACCAACATCGTTAGTGAGTTTGAAGAGAAAAAAGTTTCAAACAGTCTTTTGACTCAACACCTAATTCTAAGTCAATCGTACTACCATAAGCGGCCATATTGTCACTTAATATTGAACAATATTTTTAGTCAATCGGTAAATTTTCCAAAATAATAGATTTTAGAAACGACGTGAAAAGATAGTGAAATGAGAAATTACCAATAAAAAAACGTTATTTTAAACTACGAAGTTAAATATTTGAGAGTTCAAGATATGTTTTGTACAAGGTTTTAGTATGTGAAATTAATATTTTTAATCTATTTTAGGTACAATAGCGTGGTCGTTTATAATTGCTGCAGTAGTTTTAGTAATCCCATAACATACAGAAACCTTATTGGAAGACATGTTGAGGATTCTGTTAAACATGGGAATTGTGAGTTTTGTTGCCTATTTACTACAGAGTGTTAACTGGTTTCTAATATAAACCAAGTTAATGTATCTAGTATTTCGTATTTATAATTGAGGGGTATAGAATCAAATGCAGCTAAGAGCGTAACCGAGATTTAAGCTGTCTTTGATGTTTGCAGCCGGTTTTAAAATGACTTTGATCCCAATAGAGATTTTTAGACTGATTTTTGTATTACTGTGAGCTGGTTTTGATGTAAAATTATACGTTAAGGTTGTAGACAATTGACAGACGTTTATTTCTGCATTCACAGTTCATATTTAAAAAAACATGCAACTAGCTGCATTTGATTCTATACCCCTCAATTATTATTGTTATAAAGTAATACATGGATTTCTTCTATATTTTTCAGATATATTCCCGTATCCTCAACTATATTTTATGACAAAGATCAAGATAGTTGAATTCATCGTACAGATTTTTCTGGAAATCCTTCCTGCCTTTATAGCAGACTGCGTGAGTTGGTTACTCAATAAACCTACTCAGTAAGTTAATTTATATTAATTTTATAAAAAGGTAAACTTAGTGAGTTTGTGAGGTTGTACACTAATCTCGGGTACTACTGGTCCGATTTGAAATTCTTTCAGTGTTAGATAGCTCATTTATAAAGGAAGGCTATAAGCTAAGATCATGCTAGTACCAATAGATACACCAACGAAGAATGTTTCAAATTTTTTGTGAGAGCTTCCGCTACGTGCAAGTGTTAACCGGTAAGGTATCTAACTATTCCACGTGGAGAAAGTCGCGGGCAGAAGCTAGTATAATTATAAAGATACAGATAAAGTAAAAAAAAAATCCCGAACTTAGTTTGTGAGTTTCAGTTTCATTCATGATATATTATATTAGTAATATAATAAAAAAACAGAATACATATGAGGAAAATAATGAAAGTATGTAAGACCAATAGCGTAGTCAGTTCGAAAGAAAAGTTCCGTAACGATGAATATAACTCATAATATAGTAATTGTTACGATAAAGTAATTTTCTTTAGTTTTCCCCTCTTAGGCATTAACAGGGCAACTGGTTGAAAAATTTAGGTTCATTCTATGAGCCATAAAGTAAGCTAGTAAGCTTACTTTTACATACATACATGATACGTACCACTACAAACATCAAGTAAGCTATTACCATAAACAACAATTACACAGACTTGTTCTTAAGAAGTATATGAGTACAGAAGTACTTAAGTACACATCGAACCTCAGTAGATGGAAGTCAAATACAAAACTACATAAAGCGGTTGATTCTCCAGAAAGAATGTCCATTGAGACAGAACGAAATGTCGACCAAAAAAAATTAGAACAACTATTTTGCAGTACTTATCATTATATCATCATCTTATTATTAGTACGTGAAACCAAAACATTGTACCCCTATTTAAGAGAATTCCGCGAACAGTTGAGCGTTAAATTTGGTACAGTTAAAGTTAATATGGAGGTGAAGTGCAGAAGGCTATTTATTTTAAATAGAATGCATTACAAGTATATTAAATTACTTAAAATATGCATTACTCACACTACTGCTTGAATTTTACACAAAATATACATACATTTTGACAAAGACATTTTGACAACCGTCAATAACGGACTTCTAAAAAGGTTGCGAAGGAGATTGCTATGCTCGTCACAATAAATACATGAAAATATAATATATATTGCATAACATTACTAAATATACTTCTGTTTCAGGTTCCTAAAGCTACAGAAGCGTATAGTTGCTAAACGTGAAGTTGTAAAATTCTTCACTACTAACTCTTGGATGATGCGCAATTTGGGAGCAAGAGCTCTTTACACCTCTTTGAATTCATCTGATCAAAAGCAGTTTCCTTGTGACGTTACGCAATTGAATTGGAACGAATATATATTAACATACTCTGCCGGAATACGGAAACATTTAGAAAATAAATAATATTGTTTATGAGTTAATTCAGTTAAAAAAATTTATAAAGTTACAAGCTTCTTTCTGACCCATCTTGTTTTTGTCAATCACTTCCAGATATCGTAACAAAATTGAAGTTATACATACTACACTAAGAACCAGTGCGTATACAATAATTGCATTACATTGATTTAATATTAAAACATGATCATCAGAACAAATAATGACAACACTCACCCCTCTACCAAATGTGACACGAATACAAAAATATACGATCTAAATTTGATATTTCTTATCGTTCTTTAGCCTCAATAAAATCACAATAAAAAAAAGATTGTACTTCAATTTTTAGCTTCATTTTTATACAGTTTAATTGAATATTGAAACTCCATTTAATTATTTTTTTCGAACTGACTACGTTATTGATCTAGCAAGGTCTTAACAGCTTCACTGGACTACTAAACTCCATTTGAAATTTCAGGCTCTCGTGTATTGTATACGTTAGTTTCACATATAGTTGGATACATTAGAAACAAATTTACCCTATCAGTGATAGCAGAATCGAACATTCTTTTGTAACCAGTTTTGTGAAAAAAAAAAAAACTAATGTATATTAAAAAAAATGATGTTATTGTGAAATAGAAGAAAAGTTGTATCATGTATCCAATATTTCTTTTTTCCATTAAAGTTATTTTTTCCGATATTATTTTATTAATTGTTCGTATTTTAAGTTAGTCTGGATCGACCATTGCTTCTGTGTCCTCTATGTACGTGTTTCTTTATCCTTTAACGTTTTAATGTTTGACCTTAATCTCACCTGATCGTAAATGATGACATGTACTAAGATTTTAGAAACGCTACGCCTAGAGAGGGCCGACTCTCAAGAACACACCAACAAGTGCTTGCCTAGAGGCTTGCAGATTTTATCCCTTTAGGGTCGTAACTAGCCAGGCGGACTTAGACACGGTAGAGACAACCAAGCTATGACTTCATCACTCATTATGTTTTCTTTTTCGGAAGCTCAGACTCTATTGTAAGGCTTCCAATCTACTTACGTCCACGGTGTCCCAACATGTTATCAACTAAGCCATGCCCAGCTGCCTCCTATATCACCATCATCATATCTATTGTCATAACCTTAGGATTTAATTGGTCAGTCTGATAAAGTGGGATATATTAGAATACATATATTAATACTTTACTTTTGGTTACTAAAAACCAACAATGCTATTTTGTATAAGTAGTCGAGTTGTCTCACTGATTGAATATCAATTCGATAAACGCAGTTTCGAAACTTAACAATTACTAAAGGATTTTTAGATATTATCTTTTTTTCCATTCACTTAGGGGCTTTTGTAAAAGGCTTTAGGCTGTGTAAAACCTGAATATTAAAAATAAAGACCACTTGGGGATCATTTTAAGGAAAGCTATGTGCAAAAAACTGATGTTTTGAACGAGTAATATCTTTTTTACACTTAGCAGGAGAGCTATGGTTCTATGTTGATGAGTAACATATCACAAAATTGATGAAATAAAAAAAAATTCAAACTGTCCGATTTTCAAACTGTTCGATACATCATTTAGGGCAAAATAACAAGCACTGAATCTAAAATGTACAAAAAAAAATGTAGCAAAGAGTAAAGAGGAAGACAGGATTGTTCATACCGTTCTAAAAAGGCCATGTAGCAGATAGCTTCGAATTTCGGGTGAAATGCCTGAATGTCCGGTGACTAATTATATTATAAATTACCTATTCAAAATGTAATAAAAGAATAGTACTTAGATAAATTATTATAGAATGCCTTTAAAGAACAGTAGTGCGAGTATTTATATTTTCTTTTAGTTATTTTAAATAAATGTACATGTGTACATTTACCAGTAGACCGAGTGATTCATGAGGACGGTTTAATTTTATCAGGGTAAAATAACGTCCGCCGGGTATGCTAGTTATAAATACACATAGTAACAAACGTACTTTCAATTTAATAATGTAGATTAATTATTGGATTAAAAAAACAGACATTATGTAATTCACCCGAACCCTAAAAATGAACACATTACGGTAACATTAAATACAGTAGCTAATAAATATTTTTGTAAGTCCTGCTTTACATTAAATCTACTTAACTCACTGAGAAAGATGGTCGTAAATAAATATAAATTGTGTCATTCCATTAGAATTTGGGATTTAAAAAATAAACGTGTTGTTAAATATATGTCTACGTCACGACCGACGGTGTCCTGGTGAGTTTTATTAAATTATATCGATTATTAATGCAAACATACAACAAAAATGAAGTATCTTATATATTAATACGTGAAGTCAAAACTTTGTACCCCCTTTTAAGCGAATTGTGTGAACAGATGAACTTGAAATTTAGCATACTTAAAGTTTATATGGAGAAGAAGGGCAGAAAGCTTTTTTAAATATAAAATGCATTGTAAGTATATTATATTAATTAAAATATACGTTACTCTCATTCATATTTAAATATTACACAACATATAAATAAATAATATAATATAAATTAAAAATAAAAAAGCCTTTTATTTCTTGCAGTTTTAACAATTTTTTAAACAAGATATGAACTTAAAAAAATAAAGAATTTTTAAGAAAATATTTACTATTTGTTAAAATGAAAAGTTAGTTATGATCTGCAAAAACCCCTCTACAGGTGAAGGCCTCCTCCGAAGAATGCCATCTCTCTTTGACTTTTAGTATTTTTTTATGGTCATGTTTTGCTCCTGGCTTTCTTCAATAATTTCTACCTCTTTTAGTTTTTCGTGGGATATATTTAAACCTGAAAACTCTCCATTTTGTTATCCAGTGACTGATTTTTGGTTTGATGTAAATTTGTACTAGAATCGATTTTTTTTTGTAGTTTAACCCTACTAATGAATTGTGTTCTGCTTAAGCATTGACTACATTTTACACAAAAATTGAAGCAAACTGTGTGTTACGAACCTTATTGTATGTATATTTATGTTTTAAAAAATGTCAGTCTTGAAAAACAGTGTAAAAAATAAATGTCCTCAATATTGCAAATCTTATTTATTTTATATTGTAAATCATCTAGCAATTAAAATACAAACCTAAACCCTACACTGCGGTTATTATTTTTCATTCAGCACAACATAACAGATAGTTGCAACAACTGAAACATGTACTTCGTTTGTCCTACCACTCAATCCACTTTTAACAAAGCGGGCAATGCTTAGCTATTTAATAATATTAAACTTCTTTTTTTTTTTCAAATAACTATTAGACTCACGTTACCTTTCCGAAGACATTTGATGTAATTTTTTTTAAATATTTTGTGTTGTATAATAATCTATGAAAATGGCAATGCCTGACATTATCGATCAGAATTTTCAGCCATTTTAGCGAAAAGAGAGTTAGTTTTCATGTCGTTACGATAATTGATTCGAAGTACACCGGGTCAACTAGTTAATAATAAATAAAACGCTTCAACAAAGAACTTAAATGAATTACTTAACATGCAAGAAGCATTTTATGGTTTGTTGTATAAGTACATTAATTCGAAGTTACTAATTAACATAAATGAGTAACAAAGTACAAAGTAAATGAAGTACAAGTAACCAAAGTACTTAGAATTAACGATAATTAATTACACGTTGCATCTACATCATAAAAACTAAAAGATACAACTCAAGTCCTCGTTAATTCAGCGTATAGGGTCCCAAGATTTTTAATCGTCACATACAATAAAGACGCAACTGATCGACTAATTAATAGGGCCAATCAAGTATAGCAAGGCACTGTATTCGAAGAAAACAAAATTCGTATACGCTTTCCCATGCAGCATTGCTTCTAATGTTCTTCAGACTTCTAAGTCATCATCGAGTCTATCTGAACCTTGTGCAAGCTCATCGAACTGTTCGACAACAACCCAGTCGTCGGGAAAAACCGGCAAGAAACTCGATCTGCTTTGTCATTTAAGGATAAATATTATTATCATTCAATTAATCTTTTCAGGATGCATATTTTTATCATTCAAGTTATAATTTTTTTAACGGATGCACAAAAATAAGTTTTAAATTCAGACATCACCATCATTCACATATTGATTCATCGTTTGATTAGCCTAATTCAACACAAAAACCCGCTCAACATGGCGCTTGAATTTACAGTTTGGCAAATTGTATATGTGATTTGAGATCCATTGAGACTTAATATTAAGCTTAACGTTATTTCGGTGGCGTTCATAGAATATAAACATAAACCTTGATTAATATTAACAAAAATATTATTCATGTTTTCTAGTTTCCAGTCTTCCTCTCCTCTCATATTTTAATTTGTACACTACAAATTATTAATAAGAATAATGCGCCCGTAAATTATAATAGTATTTTTTTTTTGGAACGAGCGTAGATTAATGCTGCCATTGTCGATTAGCTGAGAATATTATAAGTATCTTGTGATATTTTAAATGTTCTAAACAAGATGATGGCCCATCTGTTAGAATACCAGGGAGTTTTTGTAGTAATTCTAAATTAATGATTTATGGTATCATTTCGAACTACATTAAGCAAAATCCATCAATATTACAACCTATACATTGCTCTTACTCTTTTCACAAGACATTTTAAAATAATATCGAATTATATAGAATTGAAACAAATTGGAGCAATAAACTGAATAAATACGTTATTTTTTCAGGGAGACAAATTTAAAAAACAATAACACTAGATCACTGGCTCCATATACATCAGTTCAAGATTATTATGCTGGAAAGTCAATTTTCCTTACCGGTGGCACTGGGTTCCTTGGAAAGGTTTGATAACAATTTGCTAACAATTGTTATAATAGCAATTTATACAGAGTTCTTCCTAACTTCCTTCCTCAAAGTTTCTTCCTACAACGTCAAATTACAACCTACCGGGTACAATTTTATTTACGAAAACACATTATACACACTGCTTGTTACCTTTAACATCGCTAGAAAGGTGAATTACAACCTAAAAATGGCCATAAAGAATGGAAATGCAAGCGCTATAAAAACAATAACGTCATTAAACCAAAAATAAGTTAATAATAATTAAACAGTGAATATTTAATAAATTACTAATAATAATAATATATATATGTATATATATGCTCACGGATACGATTTTTACGCAAAAAAAACTACATTTAAGCAAAAAAAGGGGCGGACCAAGAGTCTGCAGACTAAAACAAAATAATAAAAAGAAAAAAAAACATAGCTAGAATTAAATTATCTATATTAATCACCACGAACGACCCGACTATGGAATCAGCTTCCTGCTGAAGTTTTTCCTGGGAACTACAGTATAGAGTACTTCAAGAGGAAAATAAATAGGTTATTTAGGGGTCGGCAACGCGCATGTGACACTTCTGATGTTATAAGCGTCCATAGGCTTACCGCTTTACACCAGGCAGCTCGCATGCTTGTTTGCTACCGACGTAGTATAAAAAATAAATAATCAGTCTGTCTGTCTGTAAAATATTTTTTACTCAAAATTTAATAATTTCTATTATTGGAACCCACAGATCTCGGACATGACTTTAAACTTTTTTCGTCTGTCTATTAATCCCTCTGTTTGTATATACGGATTCAACTCAAAAACGGCTATACCGATTGTCATATTTAAAAAAATATTCTTATAGATTTTAGCATATGATCAGAATCTCATTTGATTAAAAATAACGATGTGAAATTAAATGATAAATTTTTTAAACCTGGATATTGCAGAGACGAAACTTATATTATTCTTGAATCTATTCCATTAAGAAAAAGAAACAGAGATTGGAAAAAAAGGTAAGAAATAATTCCAATGCAATATAAACCCAAAAGATTTTTACCTTAATTTTTATACGAAATTATGTGATACTTTATCATGTTAATAGATTATATTAGATTCTTTAATAATGCTCTTAGTGTATTTTTTATTCTCAGCCGATTTTGTTTTAGAAATCAGAACAAAAACTCATAGGTATATTAAAATTACTATTCGAAAATTATTACTGTGTACTCTAACTAGTGGTAAGTTGCTGACGAAAATAAAGTGGAAAACGTGTAAATAAAATCCCATGTGTTTGGCTTTTTCAGGCTTTGCTCGAAAAACTACTCTATACGTGCACGAAATTAGACAAAATTTACTTGCTGATACGTGAAAAAAATGGTGTACCAGCGAGGCATCGATTAGAGCAGGATATTTTCAAAAATCCGGTAAGTTCGTTGCAGCATTCGTTTTTTAATTTATTTATAATGATTTTTTTTTATTAAATATTACATTATCTGTTGATTTCTATAATATTTAACAAATAGATGCCTACAAAAATCCGTGTATGATGATAAAAAAGAAAGGATAATAATGAGACCGAAACAAAGGTCAATGAAAACCTGTTAATAAAGTTAATGCATTAGAACAGGACATCTTGCATAGAATCTTGTGCAAATCTGCAAGTTAATAAACCAAGATTTAATGGAAATTTATAATTACCTCCAAAACAAATCTGTTAATCTGCTAAGGTTATGTGACTATGGGACTAACATTTTCTTTATGGACCTAGGTCCCTAAATTAAGATAGAAAATAACGGTAATAGGTTACGGTAGTAGGTGGTAGAGCCCTGTTGAAGCTATTCTTAGTTTCGGCATGAATGGGTCGGATCCTCCGGGGTAGTACCACCCGTCTCACAGATAACCGACGTGAAATAACAGTGCTTGCATTGTTGTGTTTCGTTCGGTCAGTGAGAGAGCCGGAGGCCCACGTCCCTTCCTCTTTCCTGCTTTCCCTTTCCTTCCCCTCCCTCTTCTCCCATATACAGGCTGGCAACGCACTTGTGACGTCCCTGTTGTCGCTAGTGTCTATGGACGGTGGTGATCACTTAACATTACGTGACACACCACTTCGTTTGCCTCCTTTGATATAAAAAAAGGTAAAGTTAAGTAGCTGGAGTTTCTTCGATATACAAATAACTTTCATTTTAGCTCTTTGAGACATTGAAGGAACGTATACCTGATAGCTTAAATAAGGTAATTCCAATCGCTGGTGACATCACAGAACCTGACTTGGCTATTAAACCTGACGACATAAAAACTTTGGCTGAAAAGGTATGACTGATTGACTGTGTATACAATTCCTTTTAATTCTGTTGTTCTATAATTCAAGGAAATAGTAAGAGTTGTACAGAAAGTTTCTATGATTACTTAAAAATATTTTTTGATCGAAAGATGTTACTTTGCGTAAATCCATAAGTAATGTATTATAGTGTACGTTACTTTGCACTTCCACTTGTAGTTTGTTGGCCACTGCCATGTCCCACTGTTATCCTATCCTATATAGTTTAGAGGAATTTATCTGACACAAAATACATATAGGAGTTGTTGAGGCACGCATGTTTGGTACACATGCACGTTTCAATAACTCATTTACGTATATCTAGATAGCTTAGCTTAGGTTAGCTCATATAGGTGACGATGTTTGGACAAAACAGGCAACAGTCCAAGCCGAGGTGTGCACCCTTGAGTTAGTCGCCCAAACATCCCAAATCGGCTGAGTACCTTCAATAGCTAGCCTCAATAGTTCGGTGAAGCTGTAAAGACCTTTTCAGGTCAACAGCGTTTTCATTTCGAAAGAAACATCCCAATGCAACAAAAAATGTTTGATTTTTTTGCACGAGGTAGGTATATGTCAAAATGTTAAATCAGAGATGGACGAAGTGAATATTAGTAACCAAAAGAACCAAACGAAGGTTATCGGTATTATTGTAGTATTGGTATAGGTTATTAGTTGACGGTCGGTCCTGAGATTTGTAGACACTGTTGGTATAAAAAAAAATATAAAAATTATAAACAAGTAAAATATGTTGCAGATTAACGTACAATGATCACAATCACAATATGTGCCTGAGCGAAAGACAAAGCAACTTCCACTATAATAATTACAACTATTTTTCAATTTTTACTGATAGTTTTCTTAAATAATGTGGCTTTCTTCAGTTAGTCTGTGGATAACTATGTCTAAATATTTTAAGGAGAGTTTGATTGATAGCATTTAAGTCTGTCACATGAAGCTTGTTTTGGTTCATAAATTTCCGTTATTACATCCATTATTTTCTAACATTGCTAGTATTTTACGTAACTTTATGATACATTTAAAGAAACAAGAAATTCAATATTAGAATTACAGCCATCCTACAATGGTCTCTAATGAATTATTTTTATATATAAAAATAGCGTCGGGTACATTCATGTCAATTACAGAAATATCTGGCAATATATATATTTATGTTTTTAATTGAGTTTAGAAGTTACTTTTTTTAATCAATATATTCAGCAGTGAGAATGTGATGTGGTATTTACCGGCAGTCAGACAGCCCGTACGCTGTTCGGAAAAATGTAGGGAAAAATATATTAAAAACAACATTTCTAAAATTCTGTCTCGAAAACGTTGGTACCTCTTAGTTGAATGCGATCAATTTGTACCAAATAAATTAATGTTATTCTTTATATCTTCATACAAATTATGCCTTTGGTTAAATAACAAGATATGGTTAAATTAAATAAGAGTTTATATGAATTTGAAATTAACAGGTATCGATAGTTTTTCACTCAGCCGCTTCAGTGATGTTTAATGAACCTTGGTTACCCAGCTTGAAAACTAATTTTGAAGGTACTGCACATTTGTTGCAATTATGCCACCGTATGAAAAATTTAAAGGTCAGATCTTACGAATAAAATTCATTCCTGAATGCATTCATTTAAAAATAATAATAATTTCATAAAGGTTATTATAATTTAACAGATCTTCGTTCACGTGTCTTCTGTTTATGCTTTTACAAAAGACATTGGTGATAAAGTGATTGAAGAAAAGCTGTATCCAGCGCCTGCCAAAATCGAACAAGTATATGAGTTTGCAAAAAAATATAGCAATGATAAGCAAAAGAGTAAAGAGTTTTTGTGTATGTATAATTCAACTTCTTTAATTAATTTTCTAAGAAATCATTTATTTCTCTGTGTGATTAACAGGAAGCTCAAAGGAAGGCAAGGTTTTTTTTACCAAAAGTAAAAAAGTGTTATAGCCCCTTGATGCAGCTCTTTTTATATATCGTTTCTTAATATAAATAATGTAACAGGAAAGTTAGGAAAAATACACAATTAATAAAAATTAGAAATAAAATAGTGAATTATAACTAACATAAAAAATGTTAAATAAAAGTTATGGCATATTTGACAATCCATTTTGTCCAAGTAGTTGACATGAAAAGAGAAAATAAGTCACGTGGAGGAAGAGCGACAGAAGAGTGTAACGCTTTTACTATATGCCGATTTCTACCAGTCCTCTCCCACCGAAAGCAACAATTTGTAACTACATTCCAACACTTATGTCCGTAACTATAAATCAAATAAATGAACTATTTCAGGTGGTCTAGGTAATCCATATACATACGTAAAAGCTTTAGCTGAGGCGTACGTTGCAGAACATCATGGATATATTCCTACATGTATTGTCAGACCGTCTATTGGTAATGATAAATTCAATTTAATACTATAAATTTAAACAGCCCAAAAATTAGTATCCATATCATTATTGTGACTTTTCTAATCATTCCAATTTACTTCGAAATGAATTTCAAAGTCACATTTTAGACACTAAAGATATCTAGACATCAGACAAACAATTTGAAAATAGAAATAACAGAGTAACTTTAAAGTGATCAATTAGAGTACCTTTTGGACTTTTCTTTCGGAATATTTTCTATTTAATAACGCAAAGTCGGAACTTATTCCCAATAAGATTACCTACTTTTATAAGATATTTATTATGACATTATATATTAAGACGATGGGAAACAAGCATTTGGGCCGCTTGGTTGTGCGCGGACACCGTAGCCTAGGGACGCTTACAACACCCTTTAAAAATTGTTTACTGTAATCCACTGGAAAGCCACATCGGAAAACTAATACCACAAACGAAGTATTATATCCGTTCCAAAGTGTAATAGATGAGTCTATGTTATACATCATTCGACATCTTTATTAGGAGTCATTACATACACTTCGACTATCTGTCAAATCCTGTCTAGTATTGCTAGTATTACGCTCACTATTAGTTACTTATAATAATATTATATTTATCAACACAACACAAGGTTTGAGGTAGAATTCACTACTGATGATATGCTGTACAATTTTGAAAAGTAGACCCGGGCATAGTGCTAAACAGTTTCTCGGAAATTTAACTATATTAATACGTAGATAAGAGTTAAAATGGTATACGAAATAGATTACCACGTAAAATGGGCAACAACTAGAAACACTAATAGCTCTTTTACAATTTCAGTGGGACCAAAAATAGATGAGCCACAGATCGGTTGGCTTGATAATTGGTTTGGATCTACGCGTCAGTTATATAACGTGGCCATTGGTTTGAATCGTGTAACTCCTAGCAACGGAGATTATATATCAGACCTAATCCCTGTCGATTACGTTGCTAATATATGCATCATAGCAGCAGCGAAACATGATGGGTAAGAGTTGAAGAAAATAAGAATAAGCATGAATACATTTTAGAAAATGGTTCTTTAAAAATTAAATCTATTTTTTTTTTCTTCTATTCTGCAGACTTTTGTTCCGCACCTTTTTATGCTTTCATTTGATGTATCATATACGTCAAAATCGTATCTGTGAGCAACTACTGGATGTTTTTTTGCGTATTTAATGTTTATTCTCATGATTTTATTTAACTAATGAATATTTTAGGACGGTTGTTTTGATGACGTTTTTGCCTTTAAAGCGATTTCATTTTGATTCTATATGGCCTTTTTTAGGTTATAATCTACAATGTCCCGTGCTGAAGCATCCACGGCCCGATAGATGAACCTACTAACTATTTCGTTAAAAAATATATGTAATCGGTCAGAGATTTGTCAAAAATAGTAACTAGCTATAGAAATTCATCAAACACTCCAGCCATTACGGTCAACTATCCTAATTGTCTTTTATCTATACATATAATGAAAATGTAATTCTAACATGTATTTTTTAGAATTTCGTGAAAAAATATGTAGCAGGTGTCTAGGAATAAATAATAAAATACATTTTTTTAAGAAAACTTACAGCTAACTAAACATAGAAAATACATTATACATATAAACATAATCAAAATCCATTTACATGTTTCCGCAACTAGAGATAAACATACTAGAATATTTCAAACATTTTCAAAAATATCTGTCTATATGTCTGTTTATATGAACACGCATCACTGCTCAAATACTGGGTCCACGATAAAATCTCATCAAGTAATCATAAAACATATGCTCGACTATTATTTAGTCTTGGTTCCATTAAAGCCGTTTCACTCTGTCAAAAGTTATTGTAATTTTAATTACGTAATTTAAATCGGAGAGAAAAGTAAATAGACTTAATATATTCTGCTGATTTTATCAATATTATTCTACATTAGGTTACACACAGACCGAGTCGCGGGTACAGCTGCTTAATATTACAATTACTGAACCTATAATCATGAAATTATGCATTCACGTTGTATGAGGTACAGAACAGAACATGAATTTTTATCCAGACAAAAGGTACTGTTTCCAAGAATAAAATCACAACTACATCAACACGTGTAGTCACGAGCACAAACTAGTTTTATATACAACAGAACCATGTCAACTATTAGTAAAACTATGGGTAATATATAACTCATCGAATAAATCCCATACATAATATCATAATTCATCTTTTGTAATTCGAGAATCAAAGTCCAAAGTAATATTTTTTTAGGGTAACTGAAGAAACCATCGATCATATCAGTATATTGTTGCAGATCTAAAAATATACCAGTTTACAATTCGTGTTCGAGTGACGTCAATCCTATAACTTGGAGGAAAGTCTCTAAATGGTTTAATGAAGATACAGTGAAACACGGCTGGAGTGAGTATAATTGACGCTAATATCCACATAAAATAGAATATTAAGTTGATTCACTAATAATACAGAATATAAAAATACTTGAAGAATGAAGTGAACATAGTGCATAACGTTGCCAGAATATCTACATCCTCTCTGCTTCACGAACATAGGCGGTAATATGATATATCGTGAAATTTTGTCAAAAGATAGGCAGCAAACATGAGTTAATTGCTCCTAATCAAATTGGAACACCATAATGTATTTCACTATTCACACGAAAAAAATTAAAGCATGCTCACAACCAACGTGATGATATGTGTCAGAGACGCCGGCAATAATAATATGGTCACTAAACCACCCTCTATAAAATTATCGTCTTGCAACGTACGTATGTACCGCGTGTCGTCAGAGCCAAGACCAATTGAACGGCGTTAGCTCCGCTCCTTTTATACAAAAGTAGAGTAGTAGTGAAAGAGGCGTGACCGGATGACGCAACTAGTGCGGGTAGTTGGCAGGCGCCAACACGGCCATCGGATGACAAATAAGTGATAAATAGACTGTTACTTTGCACACGAACAATTAGGGTAGACGTTTCTTCGCACTTCCCTCGAAAACCAACTAAGTTACTTCGCACTTCTGCTTGAAATAAAGTTATTACTGCAACAACTATTTCCAAGCGGAAGTGCGAAGAAACGTTCACCCTAATTATTAATAATGGTTTCCGCAAAATAGTTCCTTCATAAATCAAAAATTATTATAGAAATTTGAAAATAAGCAAGATTTGCATTAACACATAGTAATTGCAATTTCAGATATCTTTCCCTTTCCGTATACTTTATTCATAGAATCCAAGACATTGGATTCAATAGTGACGTTCTTCTTGCAAGTTTTGCCTGCTTACTTCGCTGACTTATATTTAGTGATAACTGGGAAAAAGCCGAAGTAAGTAAACTGATACACTTTCAACTCCTAAATTCTTTACTATACACTTAAATTATATTCAGGAAATTATTAGCTTTAGGATATGCTCTGACAGATTTATTCTGAATTTCAAAGGTGAAAGGTATCAAAGATCCATGCAAATTTATATGCGTGTGAGTATTTACAGCCTGAAAGTATAAGAAACAAACACAAACAATGATGGCTTAGTTGTTAGTGTGTTCGGACACCTTGTATATCGTAATAGGTTCCAATCCTTGCGACTGAGTCGAAGCTTTCGCTGAAGTAAATATTCCATAAAATCCCTAATCCCACATCCTTAATAAAAGTATCCTATAGTTTGATGGTAGGTCATTTTCTAAGCCTGCCTAGATAGCTACCTACCAATCTCAATTTGAAAACCTGTCGCCAAGCAATTGTTGTTGTGTTTCGGTGGCTGTACATAAGTATATGTAAAATCTTCGTCAATTTGCTAAAGTGGAATATTTTTACTCTCCCTAGGGATAACGGGACAGACTATCTGAAAGTGGGTCCCGCCTAAAACGGGCCGTATGTTCATGTTATATATCATATTTATGTTACCATTACTCGTTTATAGTTTGCATGTGATTAAACTGATCAATCACTACATTTTATAGATACATCAAGGCCCAAGGCAGAGCGATCCGGCTAAGAGATTCAGGAAAATTCTTTACGCTCAATTCTTGGGTGATGAAATCTGGGAATACGAGGTCTCTTTATTCGTCTCTATCTAAGCACGATCGCCGTCTGTTTCCTTGCGATCCAAAGGATATAGATTGGAAGAAATATATATATAACTATTCGCAGGGTGTCAACAAATTTCTGTTACCAAAAATGAAAATTAAATAAAATTTGTTTTATTAAATACTCTTCTTATCCTTTGATTTTTTGAATACTTACGTATTATTATCATCATCATTAGCCTGTAGAGACACACTGCAGTGCAGCTTTGCGAAGCTATAATAGGTTTCTCCCTGAAGGAATGTGTGGATATAATCATCACGCCAGCCCTCGACGTATTGTTGATTTCAAACTCTGAGAAATCCAAGGTTCCTGATTTGCCTACATATAGTAGTACTAGAAGATGTACACTTCTCAAGTTCGAGTTTCCTCACGATGTTTTACTTCACCGTCAGCCAAAAGTGTTACCCATTCAAATTAGTAAATTATGTTAAATTCGTTTGTACCTGCCAGGGTTCAAACCTACCAACTACATATATTTAATAGACATAATATGTCTAAACATATCGCCCCTATGATGAGTATACTCTTGATATTTTTTGCCCATAATCGTAATAAAATGCTATAACCTACCAGTATCTGTATAATAGCGGAATATTAGTAGCAATAATGCTCAATATTACAATTCCAGAAGAAGCGTATTTAATTTTCATACCGAATGGAATTATGTAAAGATTATTGTCCTCTTTAATACAAATATATGTATTAGGTATTTACCTATGAATTTGCCGTTTTGTATGGAAAAATTGAAACGATTTTTTTTTTTGTATTTTTTATTATTGTATTAATCGAAGTAACCACCCATGCAATCAATGCATCTTTGCCTACGCAGCGGCAGTTTATTGATACCTTTCTTAAAGAAATCAGCTGAACGGGAGGCAACAAATTTTTCAAAAGGCTTTTTGTACTGCCACTCGTGTATTGAATTTTTTCCCGCCAAAGAATTTTTTCCAAAAGAATTTCCAAATTCTGGAAAAGTAGTAGTCTGTAGACGCAAGTTCCGGTGAGTAGGGTGGATGACGGAGAACTTCCAACTCCAGTTCTTGCAACCTGGAGATTTTTTTTTTTTCTCGAACTGAAAACGCTGTTAACCTGTAGAGGTCTTTACAGCTTCACCGAACTATTGAGGCGAGCGCTGAAGGCACTCAGCCGATTTGGGATGTTTGGGCGACTAACTCAAGGGTGCACGGCACACCTCGGCTTGGGCTGTCGCCTGTTTTGTGCAAAAATCGCGACCTATCTGAGCTAACCTAAGCTAAGCTATCTTGATATACGTATCTGAGTTATTGAAACATGCATGTGTACCAAGCATGCGTGCCTCAACAACTCCTATATGTATTTTGTGTCGGATAAATTCCTCTAAACTATATAGGATATTATTTTATTTCTCTGAAAAAGAGAAACAGCGTATGAGCGTGTAGGCGTGCATGTGCGTATAGGTGCTATGTGTAATGTTGTAGCAGTGATGTAAGGTTTTGTGTCACTGTATCGCGCGAGCAGCGTACTCAAGGGCTCCACGCCGGGGGAACGGACCTAGGCTTGAGTCGCTGCCGTGCAACTTGGAGACCGTCTGCTGTGTAGTATGAGGTCGGGCGTTGTCGTGCAGGAGCATAAACGAGCGATTGACCAATGCAAGGTTGAAGATGTGCCAGCTTCTCCATCATTGTGTTCAGTTCTTCACACTACACATCTGCAGTAATGCTCACCCCGTTTGGTAAGAAGCTGTGATGAATCACACCGGCGCTAGACCACCGAATAGTGACCATCACTTTTCTAAGGGTAAGTTTTCATTTAGGTCATTGTTTAGGTGCTGAATCAGGATCCAACCGACTTGCTGAGCGCTTATGGTTATCGAACAGAATCCATTTTTCATCGCAGGTAACAATGCGATTCAATGTTCCTTCATTTGTGTATCTGTTGAGCAGTACAAGGCACGTCTCGACGCGTACTTTCGCGCTGGCGATAATTTGTTAAGCTTTTTTACTCTGCCAATTTGATGTAAATGGACCAATATTCTTTTAACGCTAACGCTGAAAGCTGCTACTAATTCAGCCGTAGATTGTGTATCATCAGCTTACACAATCTCCTTTAATTCGTCATTGTCGACCAAAGTCTTCGGATGACCGCGAGGTTCATTTTTCACGTCGAAATTTTGCAGAACGGAAGCGAGCAAACCAATAACAGGTGATGCGTTGGTTTGTAGTGTTAGCTCCGTAAACGTTGTTGATGTTGCGTGCCACTTGTGCCGCGTTGCTGCCATGACGGCACTCATATTCCATAATTACTCGAATTTTTAACGTATCCATAATGATAAAAAAGATGGAAATGTGATGAAAATGTAACACTAATCAATAAACAAATTACTACTTTTAGAAAAAGAATTCAATGTTTTTAAAATAAAATTAATTTGAAATTAGAATTCTTAGTCAAACAAAAATTATTTTGATTTGAAGGTTATGACAGATCTTAGGACCCGACTATATATTAATGAATTTGTCCGGTCGTACGAATCATCTGATGCTAAGCAATCACTGCAGTTCATAGACATCTGCAATACGAGGTAAACCACAGTAGCGTTGTCGGCCTTTGAGAAAGGAGTAGGCTTAAAATATATATAAATTTTCCCAACATTTTTTTTTAAATTGTAATGTAATCTATTTTAATCCCTGGGCTATTCAAAATCATAGAGGTCAACAGACTGTCGGTAGCAAAGTTAATATAATATCAAATTTATTACAAAACATGAAATATTTGAACAATAATAAATTATGTAATGATATTACAAAATTTTATATAAAATGCATTATTATATTTTGAGCCGATGGACGCAGATATTAATGTCGTGTCTTAATTCACACGCAAGATGACTACTATTTTAGAATAATTATTGATGATATATTTCCCGAACATGTAGTTTTGTAATGTTTTTAGTGTACTGGTTTCAGCATGAATGGGTCGGCTCGCCCGGTGTAGTACCACGCTCTCACAGAAAGCCGACGTTAAGTAACAGTGCTTGCATTGTTGCGTTTCGTTCGGTCAGTGAGAGCTCCAGACGCCCACCTCCCTCTCTCAATCACCTTTTTCCTTTCCCCTCCCCCTCCCCCATACACAGGCTAGCAATGCACTTGTAACTCCCCTGGTGTTACTAGTCCCTATGGACGCTGGTGATCACTTAACATTAAGTCACCCACCTGTTTGCCTCCTTGTTAGAAAAACTTAGAAAATCCGAAGAAGGGACGCCAAAAGGAATATTTTGTTCTAAATTGCACCTCGATGAAAAATAAGAGAGGCCTGAGAATTTTAAATAAACATAAAATAAATATATTTATACAAAATATATAAACAAGTTTATTATAGAAATTAACTATTTGATTTAAATGGACCAAAAATTATGTAATTTACTCAAACATTTAAAAAAATAGATAACGGTAACATCAATATACTAGCTATAAGTATATATTTAAGGCCCGCTGTACTTCAGACTTACTTACCACTCCAACAATGTTGGTCGTAAACAAATATAAATTGTGTCATTCTATTAGATTATTTGATGTAAAAAATAAATGTGTTGTTAAATATATGTCTACATCACGAACGACCGCGTCCCGGTGAGTTTTATCAAAATTGACTATTAATGCATACATAAATTAAAATTAAATTATAATTGAAACCCATTGCCGTTATATCACTCAGTTGTACTGCAGCATATAGCTGAATGGAGGTTTTAGGCTATTTTTAATTGAGATTGTGTATGTTTTATTTATTTACCTAACTAACGGATACTCGTGCTTTTTAAATTGTCGTAAAAATGTTGAATTATAGAAATGCTCTTGGCAAATTAATTTGTAGGTACGGTACACGCGCCACCTACTGCTAGTTAATGGTAAGTAAAACCATTACAAAAGTCTATAGGCTGGCTTATGGCATGGCAACACATAAAATACTAATAAACGAATACTTATTTCGAAATATGTAACAATGCCGATTGAGATTTATCATCAACAAATTATTTGAAATTTTAATCCACCCATATAACTCTTTCCGTACTCATTCATACCAAAATGTCAACTTCTAATGACAATTTGAAACAATACATTATGTGTACATTTATGAAGATATATTTAGTTTCTCTCATACAAAAAGTAATCGATTGCTTGTGAAATACGTCAAGTAAAGTAAAAAATTCCCTTTAAATAGATAATAAGGTAAAGGCCAAGTTTTAAATAAAAATTTAACACGAGGTCCAAAAGTAACTTCGGTAGGAAAACCTGCCGAGAAATTTTAAGATAATTCATTTTTAAATTATTAGTCCATTACCTTTTATTAAAAAAAATATCACTACAATTACTCTATTACCACCATAATCTTAAATCTACTAAAACTATCAAACATTACAGTAAAATAAACATACAAATAAATAATAATAAACAGAATATTTAAACAGAGAACTTAAAGCAGTTACTTAAAATACAGGAAGCATCTGATGATGTTATGTACATATTAATTCACAGATACTAATTAACGTAAATGAATAAAATCAGAATCAAAACAATTACTATCGAAAATTGATTAGACACTGTATCTATGTCATAAAAGCTAAATATTATAAATAAATACGCTTACTCTTAAATTAAAACACTATGGTATTTGTGGATCTTCTCTCGACCTACTAGTCTCTTATTTAAAAGATCGCTGTCAGAAAGTTACCATACATGGGGCAACCTCTGCGGGATCGTTTACGCGAATTAGTGTCCCACAAGGCTTCATTTTAGGACCGTTTTTGTCCTTAATACATATAAACGATCTACCGCTAGTGGTTTATAACTCTGATGACATGGTGCTTTTTGCAGACGATACTTCTTTAATATTTAAAATGAAAAGAATAGATTCAGAGGTTGGGCATATGAATAATACTTTAAATGAAATATGTAATTGGATTGCGTTAATAATCTATTCCTAAATGCAGATAAAACGAAATGTATGAGGTTTATTTTACCTAATGTACGACAGGTTGATAGTAGAATCAAGATCGAAGGGAACTTAGTAGGATTATTAAAAGTAACTGTATTCTTGGAAATTACACTTGATTCAAAATTACAATGGGGCCCTCACATTAAAAACCTGGCAAGCAGATTAAGTTCCGCTGCATTCGCAATAAGTAAAATTCGCCAGCATACAGATATTATCACTGCAAGGTTAGTCTACTTTGCTTACTTCCATAGCTTATTGTCTTATGGTATTCTGTTGTGGGGTACGGCTGCTAAGGTAGACACCATATTTTTATTACAAAAACGGGCAGTTCAAGCAATATACAATATGGAACCTCGCGATTCATTAAAAAAGAAATTCTAGAAATTCGGTATCTTAAGTCTACCCTCCCAAAACATTCCTTATAATTTAATGTATGCCCATAAAAACTGAAAAACTGCATTAAAGAAGTTGCCGATTCGCCGGACTGTTAATTTAAGCGCCACGTCAAGCGGGTTTTAGTGTTTTAGGATTAGGTTAGGATATTATAGAGTGGATCAGTATATGAACGACAGTGATGTCTGGAATTGACTCCTCTCTGTGCATCCACTAAAAGCTATTGTATGATGTATTGGTAATATTTGATAAAAGAATGTATCCGATCGAGTTTCTTGCCGGTTCTTCTCAATGACTGGGTTGTTTTGACGTTCATAAGTGCCTTATTAGGGTTTAAAGTGAATGAAGTATTTTTGATTTGACTTGTCCATTTAATAATAGATACTGTAGCTTATACATTTTGAAATTCAAATTCTTTTCAGAGTAAAACCAAAATATAATGAAAATATTGTTAGATATGAAGAAAAAAAATCTGTGTAAGCCACAGCCCTTAATATTAATATCAAGATGTTAAATTCTTTAATGGTTCATCAAAAGACTATACCAGATCATTTTATTGTTTAAAATTGAACGCTCTACAAAAAAGTTATCTTATAATTTTTCGATAAACCAACGCATTTCGAAGTTATTCAACTTTCAAAAATAGTTTATAATATTTTCCCATTTTTTCCAATTGTTTGATGAGACTATCAAGTGTATCACAAAAATTTTTTTGGATTCTAATTTTTTATTTGTTTCACAGATACTTTTATTTAACTGTGAAATTTTAATACTGTCGGATCTTAATTTTTCAATAATTTCAGTTTATATATTTTTTTCAAATATTTTTTTTTACTTTGTGACACTAGAGTTGCTTTATCACAATTCTGATTTTTTTCATATATTTTCGTATATTCACACAAGTAATAAATATTGTTCTTTTGTAAAACACACAAATGTTCAATCAACATTTTCGACCAGCCACATTTCGCAACAGTCAATTTATCAAAAAAACTATACAGATTCATTATAACTTTCATAAAGAGGCCAAAAGTTTACATCTCTTTCCCTAAAATCCTTGAAGCGTGCTTGAAGCATTTTTTTTTATTTTATGAAGAATAGTGTTGTTAATTAAAAAGAAATAGTACAACTGATGTCTTATTTGTTTGGCGCTTCGAACTTCGAAGCTAAGAGGGGGCTGACTCTCAAGAGCACACCAATAAGTGCTTGCCAACAGACTTGCACATTTCATCCTTAAAGAGTCGTAGCTAGCCAGGCGGACTTAGAAACGGTAGAGACAAGCAAGCTATGGCGTCATCACGATGTTTTCCTTCACCAGCTCAGACTTGCAAGGATGCCAAACTAAGTACACGGTATCCCAATATGTTATCAACTAAGCCATGCCCAGCTGACTCTTCTATCAACATCATCATATCTATTATTATAAGCTTAGAATTTAATTGGTCTGTCTGACAAAGTGGAATGTATCAGAATACATACATTATACCTTACTTTTCGTTACTAAAAACCAAAAATGCTATTTCGTATAAGTAGTCGAGTGTTTTCATCGATTGAATATCAGTTCGATGGATGGTTTCGAAACTTGACATCTCCCAAAGAATTTTTCAATATTTTCTTTTCTTTTATATCATAGTAGGCAAATAAATAGACGGATCACCTGATGTTGAGTGACCAGGGCAGTCGCAAGTGCGTTGCCAGCCTGTATTTGGGAGAACTGGAGGAATTGGGAAAGGGGAGAGGAGAGGGGACGTGGGTCTCCGGCGCTCTCACTGACACGTATATTTACTTATCTTATGCCTTTAAACGAGCAATACTTGTATATTTTTATATTTGTATATATTCAGGATCTCGGAAACGGCGTCATCTATTTCCGTGAAACTTAGTATGTAGGTAGTTTCGGTGATGATAAATCGATCTAGCTAGATTTTATTCATAGAAAACATTTTATAACTGAGATTTCAAGCAATTAAAACATATAACTAGAATATGAAGGTAAATTTCGCCACCGCTGTCAAAACAAAAATAGTTCAGATGGAAATTGGTTACTTCGAAAATCCGTGTAACCCGAGTTCAAATCCGAGTGTTTATTTTTTTATGTAAAAAATGATAATGTTGTGAGGCAAACCTAACAATTGATTTTAATTAAATAAATAGATTTATTACTACAATATTTTTTTATATTGTTTTTATATGAACAAATGCTAATTTTATTTTAATAAAAAAGTGTTTCTTAAAGAGCAGAGCTAGAGGCCCGATTGCCCAGGTACTTTAATTTAACGTTATCAGAAAACCCAAGAACTATTCTTCCAGTACGATTGTATATAGGAAAATGTATATCTGTTAATTTATCAGTGTTTGAAATGCCTTGCGTTTATGCTATATCTTCCATTAGAAAAAGGCCTAAATACCTACATTAGATCTCTTACAGGCTAACCTGACGATGACTATTTTAACGGTACTCATGCAGCACAATCTATTTTAATCAGTAGTGGTTCTTAATGACCACAATTAATAAAAAAATGATACTCCATTAACCTCGATGTAATATACAATTATAACTCATTTGAACGGTTTCAAACAACATATTATGTCACATAGATTATTAGCTTCACTTGTCTAACGTTAGATTGTAACAACGTATGAGTGATTGTAATATTTTTCATTGCTTCAATAAAGTGATTTTATCTGCGTAATTAAAGATAATTAATTATTATTGATATTGATCAAGGGTGTACTTACATTATATAGTGTAAGTTATAAAATAATACTTTATGTTAATCATATGAAACTCAATATATAAATTGATTTATCATTCTGTTAGAGAACACGTCGGTTTATTTTTAAAACAGTGTAGCAACTTATTAATATTTTTCATAGGTCAAAGACCTGTCTATTCCCGGGTAGTCTATTGTTGAAGGTGTATATCACATAGTCGATGCGGTCAGGGATGCCAATAACCACTTAATAGTTACAGCCACTCTTTATTTGGGCAGAGCTTCGCTTTGCAAAACTTTTCACATAAGAATGCGTAGATATCACCGACATCTTGCCTTTTAAAGGCCAAACTATATAATTCAAAACAGTTACTATTTACTCATTATTCTGCACAATGATATAAATAACACCAAAATAATAAATAATGAACAGATTAATATTATTTAAGTACATCAATTCTATATAACCATTCTTATTTATGTATCTGAAATATATTTAGACATACAAGAATGTGTGTAGAGCAACAACATCTAGCCATTTATAGTCCAAACTATGGAAGTCAAAGCAATTACCATTAATTAACAATTTTGTAAAATATTTTGTGCAACACAAAAATAGTCAGCATCTCGACGGCAGGCCAACTGGAGCTACATGATGGAGTCTATAGAGATCTCGTGTCGCCCAAACTACAGCGGCGCTGCATTGTAGAGTTTTAATCCGTGCGAGTCGAACATAACCCACTCTATTCCCCGAGAGGATGGGTATCAGTATCCATAGGGGATTTCTCTACGCTAAAAAAAGGTGTACATGACCGAGTAGAGACTTTCACAGATATAGAGGTTGGAGCCCTTGAAAATTCAAAATCCTAGTTGATTTAATTTCAGATTTCCAAAAATCGAAATAAATTGTAATTACAGCAATACCATTACCCGACTGAGCTAAAAGTTGAGGAATGGATAGTAGCTTAGTAATATACGATTTAAATATTAAATTTCAAAATTCTTTATTTGAAAAATGTGATTTAATTTTTCTTTAAAGGCCATGTAAAAACAGAAAACTTATTATTTGTTTGATTGAACGCGTTAATCTTAGAAACTACTGGTCCTATTGAAAAATGCAGTGTTAGGTAGCTCATTTATTGAGAAAGTTTATATATATTATCACATTAAGATAGTAAGGAGTACCAATAAAGAAAATTCCCAAATAGTTTTTTTTCCCTTTGAGAACTTTCGCTACGTGTTAGCGTTAACCCAAAGTAACTATTCCACATATAGTTATAAATAAAGATCAAATTTGTACTTTTTTAAAAGAAGTTATGTCATAAAAACTAATGTTTTGTAAAAGTAATAAAAAAATTACAAAATTAAGCAAGAGGGCTATGTTGATGAGGGCTAATACATATCATCAAACTGAAGAGATAAAAAAATTCAAATAGTGCGATTTTCTAACTGTTCAATATATCATTTACGGCGAAATAATATGCAGATAATCTATAGTGTACATAAAAAATTGTAGCACGGAGTAAAGAGGAAAAAGCATCATTCATACCATTCTAAGAAGGCCATGTAGCAGATAGATTCGAATTTCGGCTAAAAAACGTGAATGTCCTTTGACCAATTATATGGTGAACTACCTATTCAAATTGCAATGAAAATACTATTTATATAAATTTTATTATATAATCACTTTAAAGATCAGTTGTGTGAGTATTTATATTTTCTTTTAATGATTTTAAACAAATTCACATTTAAATATATCTAGTGTATGTTTAACGCGCTATAAAAACGATGTTCAAATATTTTTCTATTTTACGAATAACAAGTCTTCTTCCGTTGAAGGTTTGTCGAAATTTATATAATAACTACGCCATGAAGTAAAAATATAAACCAAATTATTTTTTAAACTAAGTGTCGTTTATTTCTCGTAAAAAAGCAAATACCTTTACATTAAAAAAAGTAGCTTATAAATTCATGGATAATTAGGTAATAGTCGCCCATTTCACTAAGCTACAAAAGGTGTCCCATGTCTACAAGATGGCAGATTTTTATTTGCAATTTAAAAGTAAGAGCGTATGAAGAGTTGTCATTCAAACTGGAAATAAGATCGTATACAAGAGAGAGATGTACTTCTTAGCATTTCATGGGTTCACCGTGTTGGTGCTGAGTCCATCGCGTGGCAACGAGAAAAGCTCCGAATAGTTCCTGAAACTTATGATACGGGTGTAGGTTAGGTTAGATTAGGCCCTATTTCGACGTTCCTCAAAGCTCACTTTCAATACTCGTCTATCTATCCCTGCTTATTGCCCATGTATACCTGGTATTAATCTGCTAATGCAATTTTAGATACTCGTTCTGATTATGATAATGCCCTCCTTGACATAGCCATCAACAGCGAACAATGTTAATTTCCGGAATGAGGGCGAATATGATTCGAAAAACCAGATTTGTCTTGAAAGTATGGTTCCAAAGTGCACAGTATAATTGACCGAAGTAATTTAGTGCGACAACAAAGAAAGACTTAAGAATGTTCTTTGCGAGACTATGTACTATAAACTCGTTCTAGTATAGCTGCAGTTCTGGAGAGAGAAAGGTTTTTCAGTAAGTTATAGAGAGAATTGATTAGATTTAATAATTAACAATGTAACAATTTCACGCAAATCTCTTTCCGATCTATACATCAAAGGGATACTTCAAGCTAACATTATAAGTGGCCAGTTAATAAAATTACGCCAATAGGATTCTAATTTCCATAATCTTTTTTTTTTAACGTAGGAAAATCGTTTATATACCCGGATACCCACCCTCCCAGAGGAGAGAGTGAGTTATGTCCGATTCACACGGACTAAAATGCCACAGTCTGTGTTGTTGGGGCGGCAAGGGATCGAACACGCTAATCAACCTTGTAGAGCCGCCCCAACGGTCCACTCGGCGGAAGGTGACCGCCAGGCTCCTACCTATAGAGAGGCAGACTAGGACCACACCAGCTGCCTCCTCTCGTCCGCCGAACCTGTGCAATGAGGGGATGAGCCCCCCAACTTCATCCCTTCAGGTCCGGCTACGGTGGCAGGATAAGTTGGGCAAAGCGCCGCCTCCTCCTGCCGGTCCTCTGTTGGCGAAGACAGCCACTGAGGGGGTCCGCCTCGCGGGCCCTCTCCGCCGCTTCCTTCTGCGAGATGACCGCCTTGCAGAAAGAGGTCATTGCTTACCAAGCCTGTTCGCTGCCGAGCATGGCAGAGACCACGCTTGGCAGCGATAAATTCTCCCCTACCGCCGCCGCCAGAATGAGGCGCTGTCCCTCCCATGCAGTACACTCAACCAGAGTGTGCTGCGCGGTGTCTTCCTTAGCGCCGCACTCGTGACAGGCAGCGGTCGGCTCCCTGCGAGAGATCCAGTGCAGGTACCACCCGAAACAACCGTGTCCAGTGAGTACCTGCACCAGCTTAAACGTTAGGGAGCTCTAACTCCTTCCTATCCACTCCCGTAAGACCGGGTGGACGGCGTCCATGGTATAAATCCCGAAACGCGCGTCCGCCAGGTCCTGCATCCATCTCTCTATCACCCTTTCCTTATATTCTCCTCTCTTTACCTCAATCTGCCTGGGAGCCGGAGGCTCCCCACTACGTTTCCTCGCTGCGGTGAATTCGTACACGGCGGCGAGAACTCCTGCCTCCAATTCCCAGGGCAGGGAGCCAGCTAGCGTAAAGGCCGCTGCTGAGGACACCGTCCGGTACGCCCAGATCGCACTTAGTGCCATCGTGCGCTGCACACTGCGAAACGCGCGCACATTAGCGGCACCGAGGGCTTCCGCCCAGACCGGTTCCCCGTAGGCGGCCATCGCCCGCACGAATCCCATGTAGAGTCGACGGCACCCGGCACCCGGACCCCCAATATTGGGAAGCACCCGGCCAAATGCCACCGCCGCCCCAGCAGTTCGCGGTCCGAACCCCGCGAAATGGGGCTCGAACCGCCAGCGCCCGTCAAGGGTGAGGCCCAGATATTTATCTGGGCCCCCACCCCAATTCAGGTGCCCTCGACCATTATGTGGGCCCCAGGCGGTGGCCCTCTCCGAGGCCCATGAAAAAGTATGGCCTCGGTTTTTTCGACGAGGTCTGTGGCCCTCGTGGCCAGGCGCTCCACCTCCCTCCATATTCCCCCCCCCCCCGCGAGTAATCCATAATCTGCTCTAACCTTTAAAAACATAGAAACAAATATAGTTTCAAATTTATAAAATAAATTAATTATTTGATTTAATTAAAACAGACATTATATAATTCACTCGAACATTAAATAAAGAACAGATAACTGTAACATCAATACAATGGCTATAAATATATTTTTAAGGCCTGCTGTACATTAAACTCACTTGCCCCAGTAACAATGATGGTCGTAAACAAATATAAATTGTGTCATTCTATTAGAATATGGGATATAACTAATAAATGTGTTGTTAAATATATGTCTACGTCACGAACGACCGCGTCCCGGTGAGTTTTATCAAACTATATTGACTATTAATGCATACATGTATTAAAATTGGAGTATTATTGAAACTCAGTGCCGTAATATCACTCAGTTATATCGCAGCATTGTGCTCCTCCTCCTCCAGCAGAGGAGAGGGTTGCTACCGCTGTGGTGCAGTGGGCCACAAAGTGGCCGAATGCAAGGCGGAGGCGGCCCGCTGCGCCATATGCGCGGACGCCGGGAGGCCCTCAGGCCATGCAATGGGGAGCCGCAACTGTCGGCCCCCCACCACGAAAGGAAGGGACCCCAACGCTGTGGGCCCTAGAGTAGTTGCCGTCAGGCAGGAGGAAACTGCTATGGTCCACTAATGAATCACACCATACGCAGTTTCCTCCAGGCGAACCTCAACCACTCCACCGCTGCACAAGATTTGCTCGTACAGTCAGTGGCGGAGTGGGGCATCGGGCTCGCGGTCGCCGCGGAGCCGTATTATGTTCCCTCCCGGCCACAGTGGGCTGGGGATCGAAATGACTCTGTGGCGATTATTGCCAGCCGGGGTTCGCCTCCCCTGGCGGTAAGGGAGAGGGGTGATGGGTTCGTGACAGCCGTCTGGGGGGAGTACGCCATTGTGGGGGTGTATTTCTCCCCTAACAGACCCCTGTGGGAGTTCGAGGCGTTCCTTGGCTCCCTGCAGTGAGCTGTCAGGCGGTTGTCGCCGCTCCCCGTGGTCCTCATGGGCGATTTAAATGCTAAATCGAGGACCTGGGGAGCGGCAGCCACGGACCTGAGGGGCGTGGCCGTTGAGGAGTGGGCAGCCGAAGTGGGGCTGTCCCTCCTCAACCAGGGGAGCGTCCAAACGTGCGTGCGGCAGAACGGGGGGTCTGTGGTAGACGTCTCGTTTGCCACCCCGTCTGTCGCACGCCGTGTCCGAGGGTGGACGGTGCTTGAGGAGGTGGAGACTCTGTCGGACCATCGATATATCAGGTTCGAGGTCTCCACCTCCCAAGCCGGAATCGGCACCCGCCCCCGGAGGGGCATGAAGTTCCCCTGTTGGGCGGTGAGCCGCCTCAACTGCGAACTAGCGGAAGAGGCGGCCATCGCCCAGACGTGGGCCATGCCCTCCCCTCAGGACGATGTCGACGCGTCCGCAGCCCGCCTCCGTGGTGTCCTCACGGAGGTTTGCGACGCATCGATGCCCCGGAGTGTACACCGCCCAGACAAACGGGCGGTGTACTGGTGGTCGCCGGAGATCGCCGATCTTCGGGCGGCCTGCTCCGCAGCCCGGCTGCTGTTCGGGATGCAGCCGCCGGCGGCGGCACCGGGACCCCGAGGAGGAGGCCCGGTTGTATGGCAGCTACAGGGAGCGCAGGAAGATCCTGCAGGCTGCCATCAGCCGGGCGAAGGAAGCGGCATGGGAGGAGCTGCTGCAAACGCTGGAGGGGGATCCTTGGGGGCGCCCGTATCGGATCGTACGCAATAAGTTGAGATCCTGGGCGCCTCCGGCGACGGAGTCCCTCCTGCCGGAAGTGGTGGCAAGGGTCGTGGGTGAGTTATTTCCCGACCCTCCGCCGCTTCTGGCTCCTCCCATGCCTCCACCTCGGGTGGAAGTTGAGGAGGTGTCGGACAGTCCTGCCCCAATCACGGAGGGGGAGATGGAGAGAGCTGTTGAACGCCTCCTCAACCGGCGGAGAGCACCCGGCCCTGATGGGGTCCCAGGTCGGGTGCTTGGCCTTGCGTTGGGTCATCTTGGGGCGTGGCTTCGGGAGCTTGTTCGACCGGTGTCTGGCGGTCGGGCAGTTTCCGAGGCTCTGGAAGTTGGGGCGGCTCTGCCTCATAGCGAAGACGGGCTGCCCTCCGGACTGCGCGTCCGGGTATCGGCCCCTCGTCCTGCTGGACGACGTCGGGAAGGTGTTGGAGAGGGTCGTTTCTTCCCGAGTCGTCCAGCACCTGGAAGGAGTGGGGCCTAATTTGTCGGACGCGCAGTTCGGCTTCCGGACAGGGCGATCCACAGTGGACGCCCTGCGCCTCCTAAAGTCGTTGTCGATGGAGGCGACCTCCCAAGGAGAGAGGGTCTTGGCGGTGTCCCTAGACATCGCCAATGTCATGCCGCATAATATCATACGGGAGGCTCTCCGATATTTCGGAGTGCCTCCGTACCTGCAGCGGCTGTTGGAGGCGTACCTGGAGGAGAGGGAGGTCGCCTACGTCGACGGCAACGGGCGGATGGTCCGGCGGACTACAAGACGGGGCGTTCCACAGGGGTCGGTCCTGGGGCCGCTCCTGTGGAACATGGGCTACGATTGGGTGCTCCGCACCGCGCTCCCATATGGAGCGCGCCTAATCTGCTACGCGGATGACACCCTAGTTGTAGCCCGGGGGGAGGACTGGAGATAGGTAGAGCGCCTGGCCACGATGGCCACAACCCTCGTGGTCAGGCGCATAAGAAGGTTGGGCCTCAGGGTGGCCCTCGAGAAGACCGAGGCCATACTCTTTCATGGGCCTCGGCAGGGGCCACCACCTGGGGCCCACATTATGGTGGAGGTCGCCCGGATCAGGGTGGGTGCCCACATGAGATACTTGGGCCTCACCCTGGACGGGCGCTGGCGGTTCGAGCCCCACTTTGCGGGGCTCAGGCCGCGAATTGCTAGGGCGGCGGCAGCACTCGGTCGGTTGCTCCCCAATATTGGGGGGCCGGGTGCCGGGTGTCGTCGACTCTTCATGGAAGTCGTGTGAGTGATGGCCGCTTACGGGGCACCGGTCTGGGCTGATGCCCTCGGTGCCACCAACGTGCGCGCGCTGCGCAGTACGCAGCGCACGGTGGCACTGAGGGCAATCCGGGCATACCGGACGGTGTCATCGGCGGCGGCCTTTACGCTCGCCGGCTCCCTTCCCTGGGAGCTGGAAGCTGGGGTGCTCGCCGCCGTGTACGAATTCACGGCGGCGAGGAGGCGTAGTGGGGAGCCTCCGGCTCCCAGGGAGATACAAATTAAAAGGCGGGAGTTGCGGGAGGGGGCTATAGGGAGGTGGATACAGGACCTGGTGGACGCGCGCTTCGGGAGGCACACCGTCGACGCCGTCCACCCGGTCCTGCGGGAGTGGATTGGGAGGAGATGGGGCTCCCTGTCGTTCAGGCTGGTGCAGGTGCTGACCGGACACGGTTGTTTCGGGTGGTACCTGCACCGGATCGCTCGCAGGGAGCCGACCGCCGCCTGCCATGAGTGCGGCGCTGAGGAAGATACCGCACAGCACACTCTCTCTGAGTGTGCTGCGTGGGAGGTGGAGCGCCGCATTCTGGCGACGGTGGTAGGAGCGGATTTGTCGCTGCCGAGCGTGGTCTCGTCCATGCTCGGCAGCGAGCAGGTGTGGCGAGCAGTGGCCTCCTTTTGTGAGGAAGTCATCTCGCAAAAGGAGGCGGCGGAGAGGGCCCGCGAGGCGGACCCCCTGAGTGGTCGTCTTCGCCAACGGAGGACCGGCAGGAGGAGGCAGCGATTTGCCCAACTTCTCCTGCCACCATAGTCGGACCTGAGGGGATGTAGTCGGGGGGCTCATCCCTTCATTGCACAGGTCCGGCGGACGAGGGGGTGCAGCTGGCGTGTACCCAGCTGCCTCTCTATAGGTAGGAGCCTGGCGGCAACCTTCCGCCGGGTGGACCGTTGGGGCGGCTATTCAAGGGGAATAGCAGAGAACGATCCCTTGCCGCCCCAACATCACGGTCTGTCGGTACACCGTGGGGTTTTAGTCCGTGCGAGTCGGACATAACCCATCCTCTCCCCCGGAATCCATAAGGGATTTCCCCACGTACAAAAAAAAAAAAAAGCATGTAGCTGAAAGGAGACTTTTGGTTATTTTTAATTGAGCATATTGTGTATGTTTTCTTTATTTGCCTAACTAGCTAATACTAGTGCTTTAAAATTCATTAAAAAAATGTAGAATTACAGAAATGCTCTTGCAAATAAATTTCTAGGTACGATACGTATACCACCTACTGTATGTTAATTGCAAACAAAATGTTAACAAAAGTCTATATACAAACGAATGGCATGGCAACACATAAGATACGAATAAACGAATATTTATTTCAATTATGCTAATGCAATATGCTGAATGAGATCTTTCATCAAAAAGTTATTTAAAGTAATTTAAGTAGTGGTAGAGCCAAGCTGAAGCTATTATTGTTTTCAGCACGAATGGGTCGGCTCGTCCGGGGAAGCACCACCCTCTCACAGAAAACCGACGTGAAGTAACAGTGCTTGCATTGTTGCGTTTCGTTCGGTCAGTGAGAGAGCCGGAGACCCACCTACCCTCCCCTTCCCCTTCCTCCTTCTTTTCCTATTCCCCCCGCCCTCCTCCGAAACACAGGCTGGCAACACACTTGCAACAACCAGGGGAGTCACAAGTG
>JACEII010000033.1:5388855-5429545 GCA_014332785.1 Antheraea mylitta
AAATATATCAATCAGTTACCTTGTTATTGTATATGACGATCAAATGTTTAGGGTATCCATACTGTGTATGAGCAATGATCTAAGTTGTAACTTTTAGCTTTTATGATATCGGTACATTGTCTTATTATCAAAATTGATTAGACAATGTACCGATATCATAAAAGCTAAAAGTTATAACTTAGATCATTGCTCATACACAGTATGGATACCCTAAACGTTTGATCGTCATATACAATAACAAGGTAACTGATTGATATATTAATAGGGCCGAACAATTACCTTAAAGCACGGTTGTCTAAGAAATCAAAATTTATATACGTTTTCGCATGCAGCATTGCTTCTAAAGGTCATTAGACTTCTAAATTATCTTCATCGTCTAGTCTATCTTAATCTCGTACCAGCTCATCAAGCAGTTGGACACAGTGAATCACTTAAGCTATGCCCATAATCAAAATTACAAAAACGTTATTCAGTTAATTCCATAAGAAGGCGTTTATGAACACCATGACTACCATCGGTTCGGAAAATAATCCATATATTGAGGAAAATCGGTAAACTCGATTGGGTTTATCTTTCGAGCGTACGTATTTTTATAATTAATGAAAGTTACAAACATATTACCGGATGCCACAAAATGGTTTTAATTCTATACATCACCATTATTCACTCTAGTAGCTTTATGATACCAAAACCCGTTTGGCATTGTGCTTAGTACCTGCAATCCGGCAGATCAGTCATTTCTTTAGGGACGTTGTTGTAAAACCTAATTATATCTAATTGCAATCTTTTGTTACAGCTAATACATTTTCTGTTATAATTGGAATCCGATCAAAAGTATCATGAGAGCCATTTTGAGCCTTCTAGTTAAGCCTAACACTATTTGTAGCATTCGTAGAATAAAACTTAAACCCTGTAATTATAGGAATATTACAAAGTTTACTAGATCCCATTCTCTTTTTCCTCTGAAGATATTTTAATCTGTAGTCTTTATCAATAACCATTATTAATAAGATTGATGCGCCCGTAATTTTGGTGTCATATTTTTTGCCAATCATTCGTATAAATTATTACTGCCAACGTCAATTATGTAATGATATTACAAGTGTTTTGCGGTTCTTTGTTCTGAAAAAAAGGTGGCCTGCTTGTTAGAATTTCCAAGGACTTTTGTGGTGTCTAAAATTTAATGATACATTGTATTATTTTCCATCTATTTCATTTGTGCACAATAATAATACTACATTGCGCAAAATTCTATCAATATTACAATATGTAGAATCAAATAATACAAGATTAATAATGAAATATTGATTGATATCTACAAGATAGACTAAGCTTTCGTCAAAAAAGTAATTTAATGTAATTAACAATTTTGATTTGAATTGTCCGTGTCTGTCTAAAATTACGTCACACACTTTTTTACCTTTAGATACTAGGCTTAACAACAAACGGATCATAATATTTGTCCCTTGCTCCCAAAGATTGATTTCATCCATATCATTAAAGAATTAACCTTCAAATAGCCAAGTATGGACACATCTCCAAGTCATAGCTCGAAAGTAATGTTTTGCGTAAATTCAATTATATGAGCAATAAAAAATACAATTTCTTTTAAACACCCGACGTGTTTTCAATATATCAGTATCAAATTATATGGAATTCCAATAAATTGCAACAATATAAAAATATATTATAAATTAAATAGATATGTTATTTTTTCAGGGCCATAAATTTAAGAAATTATGAGACTAGGTCACTGGGTCCGTATACATCAGTTCAAGATTACTATGCTGGAAAGTCAGTTTTCCTTACCGGTGGCACCGGCTTCCTTGGAAAGGTTTGATTACATTTGCCTACAACTTTGAATATATAAATCCGTATAATATATCCCGAAACCGGTAAAGTTTCTTCCTACAACTTGACAACCTTCATACCTAACAATCAACCGGAGTGTAACTTAAATCAATGATTGTTAATGTAAGCAAAATTTTACTTTTGCGAATCCCTACATATTATAAAACAAAATTCGCTGCCACAGCTATCTGTTCGCGATAAACGCAAAAACTACTAAACGGATTTTCTTGCGGTGAAATACGGGAATGTTTCGCAAATGTTGAGGGTCATGTTGCGGGACACTGAGAAAAGTTGCAGCGTCACGTAAATTCAACATTGACATTTTGTCTCTTAGTGTATCCCGGGCTTTAAATATAATTAAAATATCCACTCTAATCAATTTGTCTTTTTGTCTGTAAAATATTTTTATTCAAATTTTAAGGGCATCTATTATGGAACCCACACGGACATGGCGTCAACCTTTTTTTTCGTCTGTAGTCCGTCAGTCTGTTTGTATATACGGATTTATCTAAAAATCCTCTAAATTGATTGTCATCCTTTTTAATATTCATATAGATTTTCACATTTAATCACAGACTCGTTTGATTTATGAGAACGATTTCGTCTAAAATGATAAACAGGTTGAAGCTTGATTTTGACATTAGGAAAAAGAAACAGACACAGGAAAAAATGGTAAAAAACAATTTCAATGAAAATAAAATCACAAAGATTTTTACTAAATTTTATATATGGAATCTTATGACACTTTATCACGTTAATATTAGAATCATAGATAATGTTCTTAAAGTATTTTTATTTTGATCAGATTTGGTTTTAGAAATCACAACAAAACTCATATGTACATATATTAAAACAACGACCAGAAAATTATTACTGTGTACTCTAACTAGTAGTGAATTGCTAACGAAAATAAGGTAGGAAACGTGTGAACAAAATCCCACGAGTTTGATTTTTTCAGGCTTTGCTCGAAAAATTACTTTATACGTGCACGAAATTAGACAAAATTTATTTGCTGATACGTGAAAAAAATGGTGAACCAATAACTCATCGATTGGAGCAGAATATTTTAAATAATCCGGTGAGTACATATATATGTAGATATATGTTTCATAATTTATTTAAAAGGATTTTTTTAAGTATATATCACAAGCTTTGTTGATTTTTATATCACAAGTAAATGCCTACAATTTCCTTATCTAATGCTAAAGAAGGAAAGACCAATATGACCGAAATAAAGCTCAAACAAAAGCTATTATAGGTCTGCATTAGATTAGGACATCTTCCTTAGAATCTTGTATCTACTTGCACGTGAGCATACCAAGATTGTATGGTAGTTTGTTATTAATTCTAACAAATATTTGTGAATATGCTAGGGCTGTCTTGTTCTAATATAGATCTAAGTCCTTAAACTAAATAAGGATAAAATAACTGTAATAGTATAGTTTTTAAAATTATAAGAAGCTGGAGTTTCTTCGTTGTTTAACCTAACTTTAATTTCAGGTATTTGAGAGATTAAAGGAACGCATACCTGATAGCTTAAATAAAGTCGTTCCAATCGCTGGTGATATGACAGAACCTAACTTGGCTATTAAACCTGATGACTTAAAAACTTTGGCTGACAAGGTATGATTGATTGACCGTGTATACAATGCTAAATCTATGTTATTTTAACTACTAATGTTGCAATTCAAGGAAATAGTAATAATTGACAAGAAATTTGCTATATAATGTAAAAATAATAATATAATAAAAAATTGAAAGATTTTACTTTGCGTAAATCCATAAGTAATACATTATTTAGGGGTGTAAGAGGTGTCGAATAACATCATAAAACTTGAGACACCCAAGCCAACCTCACCTGCACGTGGTGCACCCTGCTGATCAACGAACGAGGCAATGGCGAAAGCGGGGTGGTAGAGTTTTACAGCCCGACTGGATCGCAACCACCATGTATATGGCGAAAAAGCCCGCAATAGTGACTCGCTTCTGCGCGTCACGTTTCGGGATCAGCCTGTTCATATCCAGCTTTTTGCAGGCCGGCATGACAGTGGCGACCGGCGATGGATAGTGTGTCACTCGGTGGTCGCTATTGTTTTTGGATTATACTGTGCTTATCATCAGACACAGTGCAGTCATTTTACCGTGCTACGATAAAAAAAAAATAGGACGTTACTTTGCACTCCCGCTTGGAATTTATTCTTGGAAATTATTCACGGCTTATTGCAACAAAAAAAGTTTGATTTTATTGACGAGAGGTTCATTTGAAAATGTTAATCTGAAATAAAAAATGGATAACGCGAAATATTAGTAACTGAAATAACTAAATGATTCAAAAAACGCGTCATCGGTTAACCCTGAGACAGGATGACACTATTGGTATATAACTCAATATTATTATTCACTAAAATATGATGCAAATTAACGTGTAATAACCACAATCGATTATACGTGAAACAAAACGAATCACAAAGTAACGTCCCCAATAGTAATTAAAATTATTTTTCCAAGTTGCAATATTTTTTTTTACTATCTAATTACGGAAAAAGAGCAAAAATATGTTGGATCATATTTTCGAATTCGAATATTTAATTTGTTCTAAGATAAATTAATTTTATTATATATATCTACATATAAATTAAGCCTTTGGCTAGAGTATCAAAATATAGAAAATTTAAATAAAAGTTTTTTTTATTTATAATTAACAGGTATCGATAGTTTTTCACGCAGCTGCTTCAGTAATGTTTAATGAACCTTGGTTAGCAAGTTTGAAAAGTAATTTTGAAGGTACTACACATTTATTACAATTATGCCACCGTATGGAAAATTTAAAGGTCAGATCTTCATATTCAAATTTATTCCTGCATGCATGCCTTTAAAAATAATGACAATTCCATCAAGAATATTGTAATTTAACAGATCTTCGTTCACGTGTCTTCTGTTTATGCTTTTGCAAAAGACATCGATGACAAAGTGATTGAAGAAAAACTGTATCCAGCGCCTGCCGAAATCGAACGTGTGTATGATTTTGCAAAGAAATACAACGATGACAAACAAAAGAATAAAGAGTTTTTGTGTATGTATAATTCCATACTTTTTTAAATAAATTCTCCAACAAATCATTTATTTAACATGAACATCATAGGAAGCCATGATTTTTTAACCAAACTCAAATGTAAACAAACGTTAAAACCACTCGATGCAACTCATTCTATTCATTATTTTTATGCAGTATTAGAAGAAATGCACATTTATTAAATAATACTTATAAAAGAGTAAATTATAAATAACTAACATAAAAAACTTAACATCATATCAAGGTAATTATTGACTTTGACATTTTTTTATAATTTATTAATATATTTTAGATTCTACTTTGTCCATGTATTTCTCATGGAAGCAGAAACTAAGTCAGATTATAACGCTTTTTTACGTCACGATTTCTACCGGACCATTCCCTTTTTTTTATTAACGAGGGGAAAATCCTACATGGGATATATATATATATATATATATACCTATACATAGATATACCTCACGCCGCCGAGGGACCACATAAGATTATGTCGGACTCCTACCGACTAAAAACCCCTAGGCTGCTGAGCGCGAATGTGGACCTGGTCACGCGGGACCATTCCTATCACTAACTGCGTTATATAACTCTATTCCAATACTTAAGTCCGTAACTACAATTGATATAATTGAACTATTTCAGGTGGTCGAGCTAATCCGTAAAACATGAAGGTTATGTCGGACTCCTACCGACTAAAAACCCCTAAGCTGCTGAGCGCGAATGTGGACCTGGTCACGCGGGACCATTCCTATCACAAGCTGCGTTATATAACTCTATTCCAATACTTAAGTCTGTAACTACAATTGATATAATTGAACTATTTCAGGTGGTCGAGCTAATCCGTATACATATACAAAAGCTTTAGCTGAGGCGTACGTTGCAGAACATCATGGAAATATTTCAACATGTATTGTCAGACCGTCTATTGGTAACAACTATCACACTATACATTTAAACAGAGCACCTGTTGGTCTACAAATATTTATTGTGACTTTTCTAAACATTCCTATTTGCTTTGAATTTTTTTTTTTGAAGCACGACACAGTGACTGCACTATGCCTGATGGTAAGCATAGTACAATCCAAAAACAGTGGCGACCCCGAGACAGATCATCCATCGTCGGTCGCCGCTGTCATGCCGGCCATAATGACGAAAGTCATCCGGTACTGGATATGCACAGGCTGATCCCGAAACGCGATGCGCAAAAGTGAGTCACTATGGTGGGCTTTTTCGCCATGTACATGGTGGTTGCGACCTCGTCGGGCTGTAAAACCCTACCACCCCGCTATCGCCATTGCCTCGTTCGTTGATCAGCAGGGTGCACCGCATGCAGGTGAGGTTGGCTTGGGTGTCTCAAGTCTTAAGATGTTACTCGACACCCCCATACACCCCAAAAAATGATACTTGTCATGTCTAAGACATTACTAAAAATGTCTAACCATCAGATGAACAATCCAAAATAGAAACAGCAGAGTAACTTTAAAGTGATTGACTACCTTTGTTTTCGGTGGGAATAGCATCTTTTTAATAATTCAGTGTCTGGATCTATCCCAATAAGATTATTTCTAACAAACAGTAAGCCACATACGTATCTATGTAGGTATCTATGTACGTGCGTTTAGGTAAATTATTATTTTATATAATAAATAACGTGATTTTTTAACTATATACCACATGGTAGCAAACAAGCAATTAGGCCGCCTGATAGTGTGCGGTCATTGTAATCTAAGGACGCTTACAACACCGGACGTATCATGTGAGCGTTGCCAACCTTTTATAAACTGTTTACTTCCTTCTTAAAGAGCCCCTGACTGTCCCGTGAAAAAAGCCTTATTCCACAACCGGTTCATTCATGGGTGGAGAGTCCTATGATATTGGATTGTCTATGACCATATCGGTTCCAAAGCGTGAGATAAAATTTCCCGATGATGTGCGGTACTATGTTGGAAAGTAGCCTGCCCCAATTCCTTGGAACAAAACCCAACAGAAAAACAAACAAAAATATACATAAACAGGCGACGTCTCTCCTTATGATTCGATATTCTTAGTTTACATAATAGAAGGTAAACGAACTGGTGTGTCACCTGACGTTAAGTGATCATCACCTTCTATAGATACTGGTAACACCAGGGAAGATGCAAGTGCGTTATCATCCTGTGTTTGGGGAGGTGAAGGAGTGGGAAGGAGGAGAGGGAGAGGGAAGGATTTCTTCCAGCGCTCTCACTAACCAAACGAAACGCTGTTACTTCACATCGATTTTCGGTGAGAGGGTGATACTACTAGACCGGGCGAACCCATTTATACTGAATCCAGTAATAGCTTTAACGTGGCTCTACCACTTACTAAATGAGTTTGGGATCGTCAGTAATTTTCATAGCTCGTCTTTGAGCAGAGTCAGATTACCCTAGTTGGTAACCAAGTGCTTTCGACCAGACATATGGTTGTCATCATATATGGGGTTGGACAAGAATGTTATAGTCACGTAAACTTTATTTTATTTTAATTATAAAAGAGGGTTGCATAATAAGTTGATTTGATTATTAGAGGAAATAGCAATGAGTGGTTTCATAGAAAAAGGTATTTAGGATTAATATAGTACTACAGTATTAACCCTAACATCACTAAGTGGCATTAGCAAAAGTGGATAGTTTGCTTATGCATCCATGAATCGAGATTGATTAAACATTTTTTTTCCTTTTTTTTCTCTATTTTTAATTGGAGTTTGGTCCCAAAATGACCATGCCACGCCAGTAATTAACAAAAAAAAAAAAAACAAACAAACAATAATTTACCGGTATTTCAATCTACACATAACCAGTCTGTAAAGCATTCTTGCTTCCTCGGATGTCGGGAAAGACAGACCTACAGAATTTAATGATTCATTCATTTTATTCTCTAGTGCTACTCATTTTATTTTAGTTATTATAGCATAAATGTTATTGTTTGAGCTGCTTCGGTTCTTAACCCAAAGTTTTTATTAGACGAATTTCTTTTCTACGTTGATCATGACTTATGCACAACGATAAATGGTCATGTTTTTTCAGTAGTATAAGATGCCTCTTCTTCAATCACCGCTAATTTAGCTCACATCATTCAACTCGCATTCAATAGTATATTATATATATCTGTTAATTAGTTTGTTATAGATTTCGTAATCACTGAAACGTTCTCCGATAATTTAAAATTCGATCGACTAACATAGCAGTGCTCTCAATTAGGCGGAGAAAATAAGGAAGGCACAAGATGAACTAAAACGAGAAACAAATAGTGCATCATATTAATTTATAGACCTTAGCTTAAACAACTATACAATTAGACAAAGTCGTTGCGTTCAGATAAGCCAAAGCCACTTTTTAACTTATTATAGATAGCTACAATTCGGTTATATTATTTGCAATTACATATTATATCTTTTATAATCTTATAAGTCGTTGGATTTGATCTACTTACTCATATATGAAATTGAACTAATCATATACATAGATAAGACCGAAAAATATTATTCGAAACAGGTTACTACGAAAAATGGGCAACTACTGGAAGCACTATACTACAACTCTTTTACAATTTCAGTGGGACCAAAAATAAACGAGCCACAAATCGGCTGGCTTGACAATTGGTTTGGATCAACTCGTCTGTTACATAACGTGGCCATTGGTTTGACTCGTGTAACTCCTAGCAATGAAGATTATATATCAGACTTAATCCCTGTGGATTACGTTGCTAATACATGCATCATAGCAGCAGCAAAACATGATGGGTAAGAGTTGAAGAAAATAAGGAAAACTAACCTTTCTCACTAATTCTGTAAAAAACAGTAACCAGAAATAGAAATTCATCCAACGCTCTAACCATGATGTTTAGCTACCCTAATTAATATTACAACTAATGAACGTATTGTCTTGAAAATGCATACACTTTGTATGAGGTACAGAAAAAAACATGTGGTACTTTTATCCTGGCAAAAGGAACTGTTACTAAGAAATAGATTACAACTACATTAACACGAGTTACATCACAAGCAAAAGCTAGTTTTACATAATCATACAACAGAGGGACGCTTACTACTCTGTATTTATTAGTAAAACTATGAGTAGAATATAACTCATTTTTAAAGATCCCAAATAGAATATCATATACTTACGCATATTATTTCATTCAAGAATCAAATTTCAAAGTAAAATATTTTTGAGGGTACCTGAGGAAATCATGGATCATATTTCTATATTGTTGCAGATCTAAAGATATACCAGTTTACAATTCGTGTTCGAGTGAAGTCAATCCTATAACTTGGATGGAAGCCCATAAATTGTTTAATGAAGATACAGTAAAACACGGTTGGAGTAAGTATGATTTAAACACATGATACAGATAATTTTTAGTTGAATGACTCATGGAAGAGGATGTAAAAATACTAAAGGAAAACATTGTCACAGTGCATTTTGTTGCCAGAATATCTACGTCCTCTCTGCTTCACGTACGTAGGCGGTGGGATATAATATTTTGGAAATGTGTTAGAAATCAGGTGGTAGACATGAATCCACTTCAGTCTGATAATCAGACCTCCATGTTGTATTTCTACATTTACATCAAAACAATTGAAGCTTGATTGATAAACACGCGATGACAACCACAAAAATAGTGTTGCTTCAGTCATGAACAATTAGGGTGGACGTTACTTCGCACGGTTCTTGGAAAAGAACAACGTTTTTTTCCACTTCCGTATGGAATACAATTATTACTACAACTATTACTAAACGCATTTCCGCTTGGAAATATTTATTGTAGTAATCATTGTATTCCAAGCAGAAGTGGGAAATAACGATCTTATTAATCGTTAATGATGGATTTTCACTACTTAATTCCTTCATCAATCAAATATTTTTATAGGAATTTGAATATCAACAGCATTTTGACATAACTTATAAAAAAAGCAGATTTGTATACGCACAAGTATTTCAATTTCAGATATCCTTCCCTTCCCATATACTTTATTCATAGAATCCAGGACATTGGATTCAATAGTGACGTTCTTCCTGCAAGTTTTGCCTGCTTACTTTGCTGACTCTTATTTAGTGCTAACTGGGAAAAAGCCAAAGTAAGTTAATTAATACACTTTCCATTTCTAAATTCTTACACACACGACACATACATAAATTATCTTCAGAAAATTAATAGTTTTAGGATATCTTCTAATTGATGACATCTAAAAATCAGAGGCGACAATTAGGTTTGTATTCAATAATTCAAGAATTGCCATAACAATAGACTTTGAGTTCTTACGTACAAAGTTTTTAGTTACTGCCGCACTTTAGCAAAATATATTAAGGCCATCACGGATTATATGTACATCCTTAATTCTACAGATCAGTTCAAAATATAGCATATATTTAAAAGGTCACTATGTTCGAATAGCAATTAATTTGAGTTAAATAATCCTAAGTAGTAATTTATAATGAAACGATGACGACTTACTTGATAGCGCGTTCAGACGCAAAGTCGATGACGAAGGTTCGAATCCTAGCAACTAAGGATCGAATTTACTGGTGAAGAAAAACATCGTAATGAAAACATAGCTTAGTGGTAGAGTTTTTTTCTAAGTCGCCTGGGTAACTATCACCTTCAAATTGAAAATTTGTTACCAAACACCTGTAGTTATGTTCCGTCAGCTTTACTTGAGAACCAGTCTCCTTTAGGTTTGGCGTGTTTACCATCTAAGACCACACCGTCATTTAACATCAGATGACATTGTACCCTAAAATGATAACATTATAATGTATAAAATAATATCACCAAAGGTGGTTAAATTCTAAGTTTAATATGATGAACTATATAGACACATCAGTTACGTGGTTAGGGGCTTGATGATTTCACTGTGTAAAGTTAGTAGCTAACCAGAGAGCTGGGTGATAGGACAGGAGTAACACAGTTAAATGTGTCGTATACCAGGATCAGAAGGTATGTTACCAGTAATCAAACGCAGTGATAAATATATCTAATTAAGAAGGATTTTGATCAAGTAAGAGCAAGCATACGAGTAAATGTATCTCCAGCAGTCAAAGGCTGTTATCGCTATTATTACATTGCTTTATATTTACTACCACAGTACTTTCACACTAATATTCAACTACAACAACAATCCTCTAATATGTCTTCCTATCATACTCTGACTTCATTGCATAGATTATGAACTGGTTAAAGTTTTGTAGTCAGAGCGATATTTGTAAATACAATAAAGTTATTTTACCTACTATTTATTCAAATACATGACAAAGATGCATGAAAATAGCTTTAGTCCACCACTTAGCTCGCGTTGACATATTTTGTCCTATCCATAGGGACAGTACATTTTCTGATTGGAAGTAACGCTATTCTTCTCTGGACCCCTGACAATGTCTGTCCACAGTTATATACATATGCCTATATACGACGTGAACGTATAAGAAACAAACAATGACTGCTTAGTTGATAGTGTGTTTGGACACCTTGTGTATCGTAGTAGGTTCCAATCCATTCAAATGAGTCGGTGCTTTCAGTGAAGAAAAATATCCCAATAAATACCCAATCCAGCATCTCCAATAAAAGTATCCCATAGTTTGATGGTAGGGTTTTTTCTAAGCCCGCCTAGTTAGATACCTACCAACCTAAAGTTGAAAATATTTCACCAAGCACCTATTGTAATGTTCCAACAGCTGTACATAAGTATATGTATACGTATATACTTCTTCTATTTGCAAAATTGGGAAATTTTGCTCTCCTTGGGGACAACGGGACAAACAACCTGAAAGCAAGATCTCGCCCAAAACCGGACGTATGTTCACGTTATGTATTATATTTGTGTTACCTTTACTTTTTTGTAGTTTACATGTAATTACCTTTATCAATCACCACAATTTACAGATACGTCGAAACCCAAGGCAGAGCGATCCAGCTGAGAGACTCACTAAAATTCTTTACGCTCAATTCTTGGGTGATGAAATCTGGGAACGTAAGGTCCCTTTATTCATCTCTATCCGAACACGATCGCCGTCTGTTCCCGTGCGATCCAAAGGATATAGATTGGAAGAAATATATGCAGAGCTACTCGCAGGGCGTCAACAAATTTCTGTTATCCAAAAAGCAAAACAAATAAACTCTTTTTAATAAATGTTCTTGATGTGGTTTGGTTTTGAATACTAACGCATAAAAAATTGAGGCAGTCATAAGGGCTGTCAATAGACGTGAACACTCAAAATAATGGAATAACTGTCTTCTCCTAAAAGTTTTAAAATTAGTTATAGCGTGAATTACAATATTTAAATTGCACAACTTGTATATTGAAATTTATATATAAGTCTTGATTTCACATATATTGTCACTAAGAGCAATAATTGTATATCTATACTAATACTATAAAGCTGAAGAGTTTGTTTGTTTGGTTGAACGCGCTAATCTCAAGAACTACCGGTCCGATTTGAAAGTTTCTTTTAGTGTTAGATAGCTCATTTATCAAGGATGGCTATAGGTTATATATTATCACGTTAAAACCAATAGAATCTGAGTACTGATGAAGAATGTCTCAAAATCGGGCTATTTTGGAAGCTTTCGCTACGTGTTATAGTCAGTATTATATGCGTTGCCATGGTAACGCGATAATATTCTGTCGCAAATATTTTCATGGTTTATTTTGTGTCCCTATTCAAAAAGTTTACGTTAGTTTTGTTTACAATTTTTAATTATACGTGTTACGTTTATATCGCAAACATTTCTAAAGTTTATTTTATGTTGCTATTCAAAAACTTTAGTAGTAATAATATTCGTCCAATAAGACAGTCGAAGGAATTAACCCATACTGCCAATTCTGAAGTTGTCAATATAGGTAGTTTTCTTTTATGTCCAAATTAATGTAAAGGTATAAGCGCCTAATCCTCTATATAATATTTCATAAATTTTTATCTTCTTAATTTTCAAGACTACAGAATTCATGCTCCGTGGTATTATTTTTCATTCATTTCACTAATTCACAATAAACGAACCATATTACATAAAACGTCACCAATTTAACACAATATAGGGACAAGTAACACAAGATTATGAAAAAATATAAAATCCACTACATGACAGACTGAAATCCCGCCAAAAACTTTATTCTACGTTATTTTTGTTCCCAATTTTTGATTTGTGATATATCACGTATTATAAAAATAAAGTGTGTATACAATATTAAAATAAATACTTTTTGGTGAATACATACATATATCTGTGGTGCTACAAATATCAACAGTTTTTTTAATGCTGTCGATATGTCTGTTTGTTTATTTGTTTCGGGTAATCTCCGAAAAGAATGGTCATATTTGAAAAGTTTTTTTTTTTTAGAAATGACTACGCTATTGAGCTAGCAAGGTCTTAACAGCTTCACCGGACTACAAATAATATTCGAACGGGAATTTAACGGGCAAATAAGTAACTAATTAGCTGTTTTACTTTAAGCTAGCGGGTTCAGCAGACGTTGCCCGCCCTGATAATAAGACAGACTATAGCTAAACGTTGCCCAAGAATCATTTTATATATTAGTGAAAACGACATGAAGATGCGTTCTGTAGTTTTTGGACTTATCGCGAATAGACATATAGACTGACGTGGAACAGGACTTTGGTTTACACTGTGTAGTGATGAACAGTTATCCGTGCATTCGCCTGTGTGAAATTAATCAAAAATATGTTATTCACTGTAAACATGCGCGTGTGACGTGCGCTGTACTGGACTCCAAGAATAAATATAATTAAAAGTCATATGTGTACATGTGATTTAAATTATAGCAAGGTAATTATACCTCCATTATTTATTATTATTATTAGTTATTATTAAATAACTTAATTATATAGACACTATGGACACATTATATCTATATAATAAAAGATTTAACACACAACATTTGATAATGTTCAGCTTAATGTTTTCATTACTTTCTTATATAGTGTAAGTGAGCACTGAGGGTGATATATAGCAGTTTAAAGTTCCGATTATGTGGCTGATGATAAATCCTATCCCATTCGATACACTATTAGTACTCACATATATAATGTACATGTTATCTGTTACAGTAGATGATGTGCGTGTGATATTTACAAATATTTTTGAAAGAGTATTATTGTAATTTACACTAGATGTGTGATCACAATTTTAAATTTATTTAATATATTAAAAAAACGCGTGCGAAGCCGTGGATAACAGCTAGTATTTTTATAAAATTTAATCAGTCAAATATATGATGAGATGCAAAATTTCAATATTAAATGTACACAGGCTGCTTAGTTGCTAGTCCGACCCAAGCCAAGCCAGCGCAGAACAGTCGCTCACGCTTACTAGCTTGTCATGGCGCGAAATCATAAGTTTATCTCCTATCAATAATACCACTAAACGCGCCTAAAAAAGTTTCCACTTCATTAATAATATATTTAACAAGATTGATTTTGCCTAATGGTGTCGCCCCGATGATGGGTGTTACTCTTGATATTTTGTGGCCTTAATAAAAAAAATTGCTATAACCTACTAGCATGCTCTGTATCATAGTGGAATATTAGTAACCATATTGCTCAAGATTCCAACTCTCGAAGAATCGTGTAATTACTATGCTGAATGGAACTATATAACAATTATTATCCTGCAAATATCTCCATAATATCTATAGGTATATGTATATAACGTTTAAACAACTTGTGATCGACTATGTATGCGATAATTTTTTTTTAATCACCCTTCACAGCTTCACCGGACTAGTATGCGATAACGCGTATCACCTGATGGTAAGTAATCACTCTCAGACATAGACACCTGCAGCACGAGAGGAATCTCAGTAGCTTTTCCAGCTTAAGTAGGCTTAAAATATATATAAGCCTTCCGAAATAAATTCTCTAAATTATAGTGACAGCTGTATTAAATTTCGAGTCAATATACGTAAGTACTAAATTCCCTTTCGTTGTTTATATGAAAAAAGATCACACAGTACAGACACGCCAAGCGACTTTTATTGTATAGCATTTGTAAATAGCATATCTCCCACTGCTTTTTAAATGTTTATTTTATTTCTAAGAAGGCGTTATATCTGCCTACAGATTGTTATCATAAATTTTGGGTAAAATAATCATAAAAATAATATGAAATTATTAGAAAGTTCCAGCAGTAAGTATATATCTACTAGATGCATTTGTGACGTGCTCCAGCTGCAAATGTCTACCAAGAATATCGGGTCAGAAGCGCAAGTGCATCGAAAATATATCGCATTACCTAAATAGCCTAAATAACGGTACTGTCGCCGCGCGTCCATCTGGTCCGCCTAGGCCGCGCCGCCTGCACCGATGATACGTCAACACACGCTCTATCAGGGCTATGGAGGCAGACGCACGTTCGCTGAAGGAAAATCAATTCACTTCGTAATAATTTTGATTCTTGTCGTGGTTCGTTATATATGTAAATTACTAACTATATAAGTTGGTTCATGTAAAAGTGTGTATACATATCAAAGGATAGCCCATAATAAACCACGCACACACATCTAGAGCACAGTTTTTATTTGATCAATTGGATTTTGTTTTAAATCAAGTAATAAAAGTGTGCAAGCTTTTTCCCTAACCATTTTCTATTGCAGCGATTTTCTATTTACCTTTCTAAAGCCTTTCAATACATTCATCCGATACGATACCAAAATTTTCAGAGAAAATGTTTTGGAGTGTAAGGGGTGTCGCGTAACATCTTAAGACTTGAGACACCCAAGTCAACCTCACCTGCACGTGGTGCACCCTGCTGAATAACGAACGAGGCAATGGCGAAAGCGGGGTGGTAGGGTTTTACAGCCCGACTGGCTCGCAACTACCATGTATTTGGCGAAAAAGCCCGTCATAGTGACTCGCTTCTGCGCGTCGCGTTTCGGGATAAGCTTGTGCATATCCAGTATCGGGTGACTTTCGTCATTATGGCCGGCATGACAGCGGTGACCGGTGTTGGATAATCTGTCTCTCGGTGGTTGCCGATGTTTTTGGATTGTACTATGCTTAACATCAGGCGTAGTGCAGTCACTATGTCGTACTACAATAATAAAAAAAAGAAAAAATACAAGAAATATATGTTCAGTTTCAAAACTGTATTGCTAATCTATACTAATATTATAAAGAGGTAAATTTTGTGAGTTTGTGACGTTATACGGGGTAATCTCAGTAACTACTAGTAGGATTTGAAAAATTTTTAAAGTGTTATATAGCTCATTTGTCGAGTATGGTTATAGGCTATATATCATCATCCTAAGGCCAATAGAAGCGGGGCACCAATGAAGAATGTTTCAAAATCTGTTTTTTTTTCCTCTTGAGAGCTTCCGCTTCGTGTTAGCATGAGACCAAAGTAACGACGCGAACGAAGTCGCTGGCAGATGCTAGTACTTTATAAATGAGCTCTCAGTAATAGTTTTTTTTTTTTAGAAAAACCATTACGTATTTCTACAAAAGCCACCCTATGTTTTTTCTGTTTTATTCAAATTCGTATTACAAAATGTGTTATTTATGAACGCTCATTTTTGGAGATTTCCAAAAATTCCTTCTTTCAACTTAATCTCTGATGTACTTAACATTTAAAAAATTTACAATATGACACGCAAAACGCATTACATGTATTAAAATGAATTAACACGACAATTTATATTCGAAGACTGATTCCATTGCACATCAGTTGTGTAAGATGTAAATAATATGATATATCTACAACCAAATGAATGTATATTTATTGGTTATGTTCATGTATTTATTTATTAAATTTAATATAAAATATTTATTTATTTGCTGGTTTCTTTAATAGAAATTTATGAACACCTTGCGAGTAGCTATGGACATATTTTCTCCATTCTATATTAGCTGGATCGAACGGGAACAAACGGCGGTCGTGTTTAGACAAGGATGAATACAGTGATCTCACGTTCCCAGATTTCATTACCCAATTATTGAGCATAAAGAAGTTTAGTGAATCTCTCAGACTGATCACTTTTCTTTGAATCTTAACATATCTGAAAGTAATTAATAATTTATTATACCTTGATCTATGAGTACTTTACATGTACTTCACTTTACCCAAAGGGAATAGTAACTTAATGGAATGAAAAAAAATATTTGTATATATTTATAACTGTTGATAATAATGATTATTAATTTAGGAATCAAAAATTGCATAAATCTATTTACTTTGGTTTCTTGCCTGTTGCCATTAAGTAAAGGTCTGCAAAATAAGCAGGAACCATTTGCAGGATGAACGTTACAATCATATCCAATGTCCTGGATTCAATGAATGTTGTAAAAGGAAATGGAATATCATCTGTAACGAAAACATAATATTATTATTATTTTATTTAGTTTTACTTTGTAGGTTTTAGAGTTTAACCACAATCTTCCCTAATATTAAAAGACGATAAGATATTAGACACGTTTAACGTACAGGATGACGGGTTCTGAAATATAACTTTCGTAACACATCTATAGTAATAATAATTGAACAGTTAATATTTAATAAATTAATATAAAAAAATACGCTCACGGATAGGTTTTTTTTTTATGTCATATAGGAGGCAAACGAACATGCGGGTCACTTGTTGCTAAGTGATCACCGCCGTCCATAGACACTAACAACCCCAGAGGAGTCGCAAGTGCGTTGCCAACCTGTGTTTGGGGGAATGGAGAGAAAAGGGGAGGGGAAGGAAGAGCAGAGGGGAGGGGAGATGGGTCTCCGGCGCTCTCACTGACCAAACGAAACGCAACAATGTAAGCACTGTTATTTCACGTCGGTTTTCTGTGAGAGGGTGGTGCTATCCCGGACGAGCCAACGCATTCAGGCTGAAACCAATAATAGCTTCAGCGTGGCTCTACCACTACTAGCGATTATTACGTATACAAAATACTACATGTAAGCAAAAAAAAGGTGCGGACCAGGAGTCTGCAGAATAACATAACAATAATAAATAATAAAAAAACACATCTATAGGTGGTTGGTGATCGATTTTCAACTTGATCTTTGTGGATAGCAAATCAGGTTTAGTAAAAATCCTATCACCATACCATGGTTAGATCACAGTGTTTTTCTTCATCGAAAACCCTAAGTAACTACTGAGTCATGTAAATTACTGATGCTTCTCAAATGGAAGAATATGGGGTATATTAAAATTTTACATTACGTGTGTTGGTCTCTTAGCAGTTTTTTTTTACGTGGAGAAATCCGGGGGAGAGGATGGGTTATGTCTGGCTTGCACGGACTAAAACCCCACCGTGTACCGACAGACCGTAGTGTTGGGGCAGCAAGGGATCGTTCTAAGCTATTCCCCTTAGATAGCCGCCCCAACGGTCCACCCGGCAGAAGGTGGCCGCTGGACTCCTACCTATAGCTGGGTACACACCAGCTGCCTCCCCTCGTCCGCTGGACTTGTATGTACAATGAAGGGATGAGCCCCCCGACTGCATCCCCTCAGGTCCGGCTACGGTGGCGGGAGGAGTTAGGCAAAGCGCCGCCTCCTCCCACCTGTTAGCAGCTGCGTTATCTTAAGCTGATTCAATTTTCACACCGTTCATTTTTAATCTCGTCTCGGGAAGCAAAGAAGGGTTGACATAGCATTATGTTAATTCTCTTTCAGTATGTCTACTTTTATTATAATAAGTCGTGTCATCTCTTGTGACTTGTATCTCGTGTTCTTATAATCAAACTGATTCTACCATGAACATTTTAAACTATTATTTATAATATATTCATATCATACTTACTCCAGCCATGTTTGACAGTTTCTTCGTTGAAATATTTATGACCGTCCTTAATAGTAATAGGATTAACTTCACTCGAACACGTATTATAAACTCGTATATTTTTAAATCTGCAATATTAATGAATAAGTAATAAAGAATTAAATAAATGATGGTAATAAGCTATTTTGCATAGGAAAAAAAAATCTAAAAATTCATTAAAATATTGTACGAATATTGTAGTGGACGTTACTTTGCACTTCCACCTGGAATTGATTCGCCGTTACCAGGTATAACTGTAACATAAAACGTTTGATTTTATTTGTACCAGATGTACCTGAAAAAGTTAATCCTGAATTTAGTAATAGAGAGAAAGCGAAATGTTAGTAACTAAACCAACAAAAATAATTAAAAACGTGTTGCTTGGTTGGCGATTAAACCTGACGGCAGTTGATATGTTACCGTAAATATGAAAAATGAACAATTAATCAACGTATGTTGCAAATTCATGTGTATCAACCACAATTGATTACATGTGTTTCGCTTCGACACAGAGTTTGTAGCAGTAACGTCAACTATAATATTTAATTATGGATTTCCGCAAAGCAATTGCTTCAATCAAATTTCTATCAAAACTAACTTTTTGCTTAAAACACGTGTTATGATAAGACAAAAACCATATGGAATTTCTTGCCGGTTCTTTCCGATTACGAAAAAAGAAAAATATGATTTTTTGAACCCAAGGACTGGGATGATAACCGTTTATTAGTGACTATTAATTAACTGCTCACTCGAGAACTGTCCATCGGAATTTCAATTCAACGGAAAGTTTTCTGAGAAGTTGAAATGTTTAAATATATATTGAAAAAGACGCGAATATTATGATAGAAACAATCTTGTTTCAACAAGTTGACCGGCTCCGATAGGTATCTACTGCAACATAAACCAAGAGATAGCATTTCTTCGAAAGATAAGTGATTTTTGTATCTTACAGCTACGTACAACCAACCTTAAAGGGTTCACAGCTATAAAAAGCCAGTGATAATAGGTTACTCCTGTGTAGTAAGTCAGGACATGTACGTGCATGGTGCTTGCTGACAAATGCATATTTCAGTCATGGCAGCACGAACATACCTTTGTGTTTAAATAGGAGAAGCGGTGAAGTTAGTTCCATGGCACAAACTTGCGCACAGGACTCTTAATTTCGTCCAAGCCGAAGTCGTACACATAATCTCTTTTACTAATTGTTTCAATTATTACCTATCCTATTTAGCAGCTGCCACAATACATGTATTAGCAACATAGTCGACCGGAATCACGTCTGGTACTCGATCTGCTCTTCCAGGACTCACACGTTGCAATCCTTTAGCCACGTTTAGTAAAACTAGAGTTGCTCCAAACCAATTGTCAAGCCAACCGATTTGTGGTTCATCTATTTTTGGTGCCACTGCAATATTAAAATAAAGAAGTTATATACTGCTCCTGGTTACAGGGTTCACAGGTTTTGTGATATTAAAGAAACAAGATACAAAAATTATAATAATCTATGTAATCTTTAATAGAACATTATTTGTTTGAGCCAATATTAACTCCACTCTCTTTATAGACAATTACGGAGGTAAGGTTACTATTAAATAACCAAACGAAAATAATCATTATTATGCTGTAGTCAACATAACAAAGACAGTGTTTCAATGAAATTCTTCGATGTATTTTTGCTACGAATGTATACATACCATGTTTGAAGAGTATTCTTCTGTAGTAACACGCGAGGCTTAAAATAATGAAATGTGTACACGGCATAGTATATCATTGTACATTCCATGTCTCATATTACTGAACAATAATGTGAATGGTGAGATTTTTTAAACAGACGTTTGAATGACAATTACATCGATACTTGCACTGTAATGATTTATAGAGCTTCTTTGTTTTTTTTCCATGGTATTAGTGAAAGGTAATTTACTTCACATCCTTTTATTTTTAATTAATTTTCATTGAGAAATTAATCGTTTGTCTTTCGTATAGCTGCTTGCAGTTCATTTTGCCCGAATTGCTTTACATTTTAAAATCTAAGTTATAACGTGACAGATTTGATTCTTCCGTAGAAGATTCTTTTAATGGGTTATAATTATCAGTTTTTAAATTCTATAATTATTGGAAAAGACTCCACAGTGAAATCTTAATAGCAATAAGAACTGACTAAATTGATAGCATTAGATAAATGAAAATTATGTTACCAATAGACGGTCTGATGATACATGTTGGAATTTTTCCATGATGTTCTGCTACATGCGCTTCTGCTAATGCCTTCGCATATGCGTATGGACTCGGCAAGCCACCTTTACAAGACAATTATCTTAATTATCAGTAATTTCACTCTTTACTTTTCTATCGTCAGTGCTTTAATATTAGATTATTTAATTTGTGAAATAAATAATGCATTTCAGAAGTTATTAGATTTTTTAAAAATTATACTTACCCAAAAATTCTGTAGTCTTTTGTTTATCATTCTTATATTCTTTTATAAACTCATATACTTTTTCTATTTTGGCGGGTGCTGGATATAGTTTCTCTTCAATAACACTATTTCCAAAATCTTTCGTAATAGCATAAACAGAAGAAACGTGAACAAGAACCTGTGAAATTATAATCACATTAATACTATGTTCAATTCAGTAGGCTCCAGTATTTACTAATCAATTCTAACCTTTAAATTAACCATTTGATGACATAGTTTCACTAGTTCTTTAGTACCTTCATAATTGCTTTTCAGGGTAATGTCCAATGGTTCGTTGAATTTCACTGAAGCAGCTGCGTGGAAAACTACCGATACCTGGTTCAAGACAATTGAACTTATTTTTTGTTTTATTTTCAACTATTTCTTCCCTTTTATTCAAATTCTTTAATTATTTACATAAATAACTAGATCTCGAAGAAATGATTTAACTAAATTGTGATAATAGTTAATAACTCATACCTTTTCAGTCAAAGTTTTTATGTCATTAGTACTGATAGCTAAAGGTAAACCTAATTAGGTTCTCTGACATCACCGGTAATTGGAACAACTTTGTTTAAGCTATCAGGAAAATCTTCTTTTAATCTTTCAAAAAGCTGAAATGAAGGTTATAGTAGACAATAAAGAAAGTTGATATCTTTAAATTAAACTTAATATGATTTTGCACCAAATCAGTTAAACTGACAAAATCAAAAATACTTTATTTAGTTTGGGTCCTGACATAGAACTTTTGGATGTTAAAATTCTATTCTTTTGGTACATTCATTTGCTATATTCACTGGGTACGGAAAATATCCCAGTTATCAAAAAAACTTGATCGGGATAATCTTTGCTAATGTTACGAGAAAGGTTTTATTGAACATGTGACACTGCAAGTCTCATGTTAACAATATATTTAGAGAATTTACCTAAATTTTTACTTAATTGCCTAACCTCTGACTATATTATAATATGAGATATGTACCGTTTGCAAAAAGAACCAAATCAAGATAAGTATTAAATCGAAGAGTATGTTACATGTATTACAAGGAACTTGAACTTAATATCTGTATCATGACGTGACGATGCTAGTTGACAGTATCAAAATACAAAATCACAAACAATGAAGGTAATTTACCACGAGCATGTAAGAATATCTCGAAAGTTCTATTTTAATCGTTCTTTCTTCGATCTTAAGAAGCATTTATTTGCTCCAAACAAAAGAATTAAATAACTGAAGCTCTCGCATGCACACAAATCAATTAAAACTGAAAATGCCAAAGGTTGTATGTTTCACCTCAAAGTAATAAGAAATCAAGTAACAACCTACCGGATTTTTAAATACTTCATCTTGTAATCTTTGGCTTACTGGTATATTATTTTTCTCTCGTACCAGTAAGTAAACCTTATCCAAATTAGTACACGTGTAAAGTAATTTTTCAAGCAACACCTGGAAATGAGACGAATTAATAATTTTTTCTTGATATTCGAAATCCACTTTTAATTGGTGTTTTCTACCACTGTTTCGTCAGTTGCACCTTACGTGTTAAGTTTTTGTATTTTATTTGAGCACTTGCATGAGATTCCAAGCTGGCTTCTGCAACTTCGTTCAAGTGTTTCAAGGGTCCTACTTTTCTTATTTGGTTTAAGTACTCATCATCATCATCACCCTTATCCCACCTAAGTAGGGTCAGCACAACATGTTTTCTTTTTCCACTCTCTCCTATCAATATGCACATATCATTTTTCACACAATCTATCCACACCTTTTTCGGTCTTCCTCTACTCGTATATCCATCCACCATCATACTCAACACTTTTCTAGTCACATGGTTTTCATCTCTTCTCATGACATGCCCATACCATGCTAACCTATTACTTCTCAACTTCTCTGTCACCGGTGCTATTTTCAAACTTCCTCTGATATACTCATTCTTAATCTTATCCATTCTAGTCACAGATCCACCTTAACATTCGCATCTCTACCACATGTAATTTTCTCTCATCCGTTTCTTTCGTAGCCCAGCACTTAGATGCATACAGCATGACCGGTCTTACCATAGTTTTATAAACTTTCCCCTTGAGTTTCAAAGGCATTTGTGGGTCATAAGCTACCCCAGACACGTTTCGCCATTTTATCCATTCTGCATTTATCCTGTTCTTCACATCCTTATCAATGCCACCGTCGTTTTGTATTGTAACCGAGCTACCGAAAATTGGAGCAAGCTGGTAAGGATATACCATTTAAGGCATAGGAAAAAAACTAGACGTACCACCAAAGTACAAGTTTAAGTACTGATAAACTATTTGTATCAAATTTATAATAACCATTACAATATTTTTACCCCATATGAAAAAAAGAAAGAAAGATTTTTATTGTCATAGCTAAATACAATTGTACAAAAAAAAACCTTTAAACATAAAAAAGTAAAACTATGGCAATAAGGCCTGGTTTCAGCATATTGCCGTTTTTCAAAACGGCGCTGTTTTGCAGCCAGACCTCAAATATCCGGCTAAAATATAAGCAAGCATTACTTTTTCGCGCCCAAGCGTGGACATAAACTTAAAATATAATATCTATTGCTACACATCACTAATTAACCAAAAATAAAGTAAAGTAATAAGAGAAAAAAGAGAAAAACGTTACAATATACAATTGTGATAATGTAAATGCGTCAAATCTGTTGAAAGAATATCATTATATACGGCCTAATGTTTGTTCCTCAATAATTTGTAGTTTAAAATTCGTTGGTACATGCCAGGGCTCGAACCTGCGGACATCCGCCAAAGATGGTTGTTTTTCTAAGGGGACTGATTTCTTAAAAATAGTATCAGAATATACCCATAATGTTTCTAAAGATATTTTTGAAATGAATAATAGTATATGGCCATGGTGACGTCATAAAATGCTCTACAACCACTTTCTTGTTTCATTTCAGTATCAAAACTATTTAACAGGAATAACATGAACATACCTTGATACATCCGTGTTCGTTCAATTCTTAAATAAGCTCCGAATTTAATGACAGTTTATACGTAAAGCTGACTATTGAGAAATAAATAAATAGACAAAATAATGTATAAAATCAAATAACCATTTTGTATATCTATACTATAATAAAACTGTAACAAGTCGAAATCTGTACATTAAATATTTTTTGAAAATTTTAATCAGGATAGGCTATGTTATCGATATAGAAGCCAAAAATAATCTTTTTACAATTTTTGTCTGTCTGTCTGTCTGTCTGTCTTTCTGTCTGTCTGTCTGTCTGTCTGTCTGTCTGTCTGTCCCTATGCACACGCATCACTCTGAAACTACTGAACCAATCTTGACGAAACTTGACATAGTGATAGCTAATATTACGAGATTACATCAAATATACTTTTTGTCTCATAAAACGCCAAGGGTTCTCCAGGATAAAGGATTAAAGTCTAGAATATAAACCCGAATTACTCTGAAAGTACTGAACCAATTTTAACGAAATTTGACACAGTGATAACTAATATTAGAAGACTACATCCAGGATACTCTTTGTCCCATAAAACGCAAGGAGTTCTCCAGAATAACGGACGAAAGAAAAAAATTGTAGTTCATGAGATTCTTAATGGATTTTGGTAATTTTCCTTTGTGCTATTTACAGCAGACAGATTAGTTAAAAATTCAAGCTATATAGGCTACATAAAAAAAAACAGATAACCAAAAAAAACGACGGGGTTCGAACCGTCTCCCCGTCGATGATGACAGTAGTATAGAGCCGCCAACTTTACCTCTAGGCTACGCTTACATAATAATGTTATTCAAAAATTTCAACTGCTTCGAAAACGTCCACAAAATTATTAATAACTAATCTATACTATTAAAACTGTAACAAATCGAAATCTGTACATTCAATATTTTTTGGAAATTTTAATGAAGGTAGACTATGTTATCCATATAGAAGCCAAAATTAACACAGTGACAACTGATATTACAAGGCTACATCCAGGATACTTTTTGTCCCATAAAACGCAAGGGTTTCAAATTTAGAATAGCTGGTTAATACTGTGAGAATTGGTCGATGATAACTGAAGTATGTTATAAAAGTATTAGATATAGCATTATCAAGATATATGTCATAGTGTGATTTTACTTTCTTTGTAGAAGGGTGCATACTTTCAGTTCCGAAATTATCGCTGTCCGACATATTTTAAATTAAAACACTGGTTACATTCACAACTGCGAAGGGTGTTTCATAATTTATAAATAGCGTTAAAAATGCGTAGCTTAATCCGTGACAGTCAATTGTCTAATTAAATAGTAACAAAGAAATCAGTGAAAGGTGCAAGCGCGGTGTGTTTGGCGGTATGTCAAAGGGCGCCCTTTGTGCATGCCGTGTAATACTGGTACGACGAGTGTTCGACAAAGCAATTTGAATGTTATGTTTATACGGATAGAGTTGCAGATGTTTTTGAGTACTTCGTCAATAGTGCAAAGTTCGTATTATAACCTGTAGCTTCGGAAATGTAACGTCACAAAAAACCATAATCTTCATCATCATCATCACTGGCAGCTCTTCTCGACCTAATGCAGAAAATAAGCCTCCTCTCTTTTAAAAATAAAAACATGTAATTGAAATCTATCGAGTAATTTTTGGATGTACGTAGGTCAGACTTTGGCCAGTGTATATGTACATTAGTAAGATTAAAAAAAACCAATTCCGTAATATTATAAAAATATTATATTACACCTAATTTAAAAATATAAAAAATACATATACCTATCTATACATTAAAAAAATTACTGAAGATTAATTTGACCCGTAAAAAGCTAACATCACGCAATATCTCCAGGCGGTCACCCATCCAAGCACTGACCACGCCCGACATTGCTTAACTTTGGTGAGATCGGACATGAACCGGTCGACGTTGACGACAAAACATTTCTATCCACGCGTCTCTCTGACATTATTGTGACGTTACATAATATTAAATAGAAACAATTTGAATCTTACAATTATACAAGTAGGGTTGTAAAGGTTTTTGAGTATAGACTTTACTTTTAGGTATAGACATATGTATGCTGCCGCGAGGTTTTTTTTATAGATAATAATATGTTCTTTAATATTGTAGAACATATTTTTGTTCTATCATTCATAGTTATCGGGGCGCATGCGGTGAAATACATTTTATGCCAAATTTTTTTCATACCTTTGATTACATTATTGCAATTTTAGTAGAAATCCCAATTTTTTTCTAAAAAATAAATATAGCCTATGTTACTAAGGGTTTTTTTCGAAATGTCTACGCTATTGACCCAGCAAGGTCTTAACAGCTTCACCGGACTACTAAAGCGAGCGCTTAAGGCACTCATCCGATTTTATTTTGGCAACCAGCTCAAGGGTGCACGGCACACCTCGGCTTGGCTGTTGCCTGTTGCATACAAAATCGCGACCTATCTTAGCCAACCTAGCTAACTATTTATATATGTACGAGTTGTTGAAACGTATATGTGTACCAAGCATACACGCCTCAACAACTCCTCCATATATTTATTATCGGAAAATTGAGAGTTTTTCAGTTCGATAAGGGGAATAAGTAAACCCTTCCACTTTCATGTGTAAGCGTGTAGGCGTGCACGTGTGTGGGGGTGATCGTGTAGTGTTGTAGCAGTGATGTATATTTGTGTGTCACCGTATCGCGCAAGCAACGCACTCAAGGGCTCCCTACCGAGGGATCGAACCTAATGGGAGGTCTAATCCGGTATGTTACTAAGGGATAATGTAGCATTCTAATGGTAAACGAATTATCGAAATCCGTCCAGTAGTTTGACTTTATTCGTAACTAACATACAAAAATACTACGATTCCTCTTTATTATAATAGTTTAGAAAAATAATTTGAATCTTATGCGTTACTGATAGGGTCGTTAATAGTGCGAAGTTTGTGTGTAATCACCACGAACGTCGCCATGGCCGATTTAAGTTTAGGGTGCGCCTATAGATGTTTTACATCAAAAATCACATGTAATCTGGGTATATTTGAGTGAGACCGGGGATAGTTAGGATTCACAATTGGAAACGGTAGTTGTGGCTGCAATCGGGTATCAGTTTTATTCAATTTTATCGCTTTTAAAAATACAATTGAAACCAGTGATAACGAATTTGGTGCAGACGAAGTTGCACGGGTCAGCTAGTATTTAAATATTTTCATAACAAAGAAAGAGAAATTCTTAGTCTTCTAGAGAGAATTTACGGTAATTTAAGTAACGGAAAAATTAACTTGTGTGTATTTATAAATATACTACCAGAATGAATTTGTAGGTGGTAGAGCCCCGCTGAAGCTATTTTTGGTTTCAGCATGAATGGGTCGGCTCCTCCGGGGTAGTACCACCCCTCTCACAGATAACCGACGTGAAATAACAGTGCTTGCATTGTTGTGTTTCGTTCGGTCAGTGAGAGAGCCGGAGGCCCACGTTCCTTCCTCTTTCCCTTTCCTTCCCCTCCCCCTTCTCCCATATACAGGCTGGCAACGCACTTGCGACGTCCCTGATGTCGCTAGTGTCTATGAACGGTGGTGATCACTTAACGTCTCGTGACCCACCAGTTCGTTTGCCTCCTTTGATATAATAAAAAAAAAATTCACAGACCGTAACAAATAATATGAAATATGTAAATAAAAAACATCTGTAATTACCTGTATAAAGATAAATAAAATGACCGTCTAACCTTCATACATCACATAAAGAAGGTATCAATTACTTATTTAAAGTATACAGTTTATTCAGCTTCCTCCGCATCATTTGAATCAAGGTTCTAAGTTTTAAAGAAAATATTGTTATGTTGATTACAAGTTCCATTAAAATTTGAAAAATAACCAACCACTGCATGCGACTTTGCTCGATTTAAATTACAATATAAAATGTAATAACAATAAATTTTGCGCAAACGCAATCTGGTGGTGAGTTATAATGGGTAGCATAAACCCTTTGAAGATTGAAAAAATATTTATATACATGGTGCTTATTTTTTTCATTTTAACAGCTAAATGTTTTTTCTTCTCGATCAGACTACGATATTGACCTAGCAAGGTCTTAACAACGTCACCGGACTACTAAGGCGAGCGCTTGCGGTACTCAGCCGATTTTGTTTGACAGCTAGCTTAAGGCTGTACGGCACACCTCGGCCTGATAGGTGCAATGCGCGACCTATCTTTTTTTTATCGTGGGGAAATCTCTTATGGATACCTACCCTCCCGGGAGAGAGGGTGGGTTTTGTCCGACTCGCACGAACTAAAACCCCATGGTGTACGTCTTCTCTTTTTTTTTACGTGGGGAAATCCCTTATGGCTACCCACCCTCCCTGGGGAGAGAGTGGGTTATGTCCGACTCGCACGGACTAAAACCCCACGGTGTACGTCTTCCGCTATTGTTGGGGCGGCACGAGATCTCTATAGACGTCATCGTGCCGCCCCAGCGGTGTGGCTCAGCAGCAGAAGTGCCGCCGCCGGGCCTCGTCTTGTAAGGAGACAGCCGGGTACACACCGGCCGTCTCCTTTTCGTCTGCCGGACCTGTGCAATGGGAAGGTGGGGCCCCAGCCCCACCCGTCCCTAGGTCCGGCTACGGTGGCGGGAGGAGGCGGTCAAACTGCCGCCTCCTCCTGCCTGTCCTCCTTTGGCGGAGACGGCCGCTTAACGGGTCGTTCTCGCGGACCCTCTCCGCCGCCTCCTTCTGCGTGACGACTTCCTCGCAGAAGGAGGCAACTGCATTCCAGACGTCCTCGCTACCGAGCATGGCCGCGACCACGCTCGGCAGCGAGAGGTTCCCTCCTACCGCCGCAGCCAGAATGCGGCGTTGCTCCTCCCACGCAGCACATTCAGAAAGTGTGTGCTGCGCGGTGTCCGGTTCAACGCCGCACTCATGACATACGGCGGTTGGCTCCCTGCGTGCTATCCGGTACAGGTACCAACCAAAGCACCCGTGCCCGGTCAGTACCTGCACCAGACGAAACGTCAGGGAGCCCCATCGTCTACTGCACCATTCGGGCAGGACCGGGCGGACGGCGTCGATGGTAAATCGACCGTACTGCGCGTCCGCCAGATACGGTGTACGTCTTCTCTGAGCTAACCTAAGCTAACTATTCATATATATATGAGTTGTTGAAACATATATGTGTTCCAAGAATACATACCTCAACAACTCTTATATATATTTCGTATCGGATAATTTTCTAAACTATTTCAATTCGACAAGGAAAAAAAAAACCTTCCACTTTCATGTGTAAGCGTGTATGCGCGCACGTGTGTGGGGGTGATATGTGTATTATTGTCGCAGTGATGTAAGATTTTGTATCACTATATCGCGCAAGCATTAAGAGAACGAGGTTTCGTAGTTTGCCCCAGAACTAAACAGGTTAGTAAAAGAATAGGCAGAATAACAAGTTAAAGTGAACATAATATATTGATAAATAATGAAAAAATACATTATTTATTTTGGACAAAAATTTATTGTTTTTTTTTTAGAACATATATAAATACTATACAATCTATTTGTAACTGTCAAAGTAGGTAACTAAAATGAATATGATGAGGTCGTTTTTGCTGGCAAACAGAAGTTTTGTTAGGGTATCATGTAAGATAAATATAATTAAATTATACTTTTCTTTAAGGTCCAAGCAATAAGATGACATCTTGTTTCTGAGGCAGAACATGGGACATGAATCAACAGCAGAAAACTCTTTCATCTATCACGTGTGCAGCTATCGTCCAGCACGTGAAAGCCTGTCAAGGAGGAATGCGATGAAATGTATTAGCATCTCTCCTGCCCCTGCCTTCAACGGTCTTACCACGTAGATTCAAGGGAGTTGTGGTCCCTCTCCATCGCTTTCCTCTATCACCACTCTTATACCTAACCTATGTATCATAGACTTGGAGGACATATTATGGACAATGTTCATATTATACTAGTGGCTGTCAGTAGCACCAGGTATAATTGTTTCTGAGGCAGAACATTGGATATGAATCAACAGCATTTTTCATCTATTACGTGTGCAACTATCGTCCAGCACGTGAAATTCTGTCAAGGAAGAATGCGATGAAATTGCATTAGCATCTCTCCTGCCCCTACCTTCAACGGTCTTCCCACGTAGATTCAAGGGAGTTGTGGTCCCTCTCTCCATCGCTTTCCTCTATCACCACTCTTATACCTAACCTATGTTAGGTATGTATGTTATGTTACCTACTTGGAGGACATATTATGGACAATTTTCATATTATACTAGTGGCTGTCAGTAGCACCGGGTATAATTTGGTATCATAATAAAATATGTCCTACACTTTTCTTAAGTTTCTTGTATTTTTCTTATAATTGTTGACAAGTTCAGCTGTGAAAAAGTAATAAACAGAGATTTTTTGTATTTATAATATGGGGAGAAACTGTAAATGGGTCAAACCTTTCCAAGGAATCCCGTGCCTCCGGTAAGGAAGATCGACTTTCCAGCGTAGTAATCCTGCACTGACGTACACGGGTCTGATGTTTTAGATGGATCGCTTTTCAAAATGTTGTCACTGAAAAGATATTTATAATTTAATCTATGATCTCATAGATTATTACTGCCACTGCCAAGTACTTAATGATACTACGAATATCTTGTGATAATTCCAATGTTCCAACAAAATGGTGGTCTCCATGTTACAATTTTCCATAAAAATTTTTGCATGCTATTACGATCTGTATTACGTAAAATACGTAAGGTTTCGTAGTCCGGTGAAGCTGTGAAGACTTTGTTGGGTCAATAGCGTAGTCAGATAAAAAAAAAGTAAGGTTTTGAATAAAATTATAAAATCATTGCATAACAGACTAAAGTTCCGCTAAGTGCTCCTAATCTATGTAATACAACTGTACTATGTATTTATTATTTAAGTTGTTAGTCATTAAACCAGAATTGATTTTAACAACACTTTCTTTTAGTTTAATTTAACTCAGTATTGCGTTGCACATTTTTGCTTGGAATGTAAGCGTTCTAGTTCAAGGCATCATAGCTAGTTTTAGCTAACCGACATTTTAACTAGCATAACAAATTGATAAAAAGTATTTAGACCGGTAATTAACGTTGTAACCATTTCAAAAAAGAAAAGTTCTTTTTTATAGGACTCCGCTGATTTTTTTGTTTATAAAATATTAAAGTAATTATATGCTGTGGTCAGTTTATTAAAATAATAAGCAATTTGATATACTTCTTGGATATGGTCTGTATCTTTTCGAGTATACAATAATATACCCAGACCATTGTGATAAAAGTAGCACTTATACTAGTATCCATATATAAATGATGTGTATCTAACTATACTATTATTGCAATGATTTAGTTAGTGGTTGCCACAGCACTTAGGTATCGTGTGATCCACCAATGATTATTCTGAATTTGGGCTTAATTTATGTTTAAATACTTTTAAAGTCCTTCTCCTCATGGGGCTTGTTCCGTATTGTGAGTGTAGTTATTTATTTCTCGAAAACGATTAAGTCAATTAGTTTCCGAAACGTCGAATCTGGGCTTAGTTAGTGTTCGTAAATACTTTTAAAGTCCTTCTCCTCATGGAGCTTGTTCCGTAGTATGAGTGTGGTTATTTATTTCTCGAAAACGACCAAGTCAATTAATTTCCGAAACGTCATAAACCCTACTAATTATAATGCCTTTATTAGACATTGCCATCTCTTATCTTATTATCTCAATATTGTTACTGTGGGAATTAAGAAAAATACTAGGTTTTCGCATTGTTTTTAAGCGACGACAACAAGGTTTATAAAAAGTGTTTTATTACCTACCTACTTTTTTTTTTTTAATTCAGAGTATTATTAAATTATAGAATATTATTTAATTACATAGACTATAATCCTATTCGTATTAAAGATACACAGATTACGTATTTTACATTAGTCTCAAGCCACGGAATAAAATTTAGTAACTAACTATGCCACGTGGGCTGAATTCCTAAAACATTTTTGCTGCCCTCCATCCAGTAGCCCTTTGGACCTCGCAACATACTAAATTGCTCGCCTGCACTATTATTTCATTCTTAATTTCTAATATAGACTCCCTTTAATTACATTGTTCCTATAAATTGTATTGTGATATGAGACAACGTTTCTACATAGTATAAGATTTTATTTTTCGAACTGACTACGTTATTGGCCTTACTGGCCTTTACAGCTTCACTGGACTACTAAGGCGAGCGATTAAGGCACTCAACCGATTTTGTTTAGGTACTATGCTCACGGGTGCACGGCACACCTCGGCTTGGGCTGTTACCGAAAAAAAAAACCGATCTGATAGTATAAGATGTATTCGTTAACTCAACCATAATTCAAATCATTCATTCAAATACCAAAAAAGGATGTGAAAATATGTTATCGCGATGCTCAGATATACAAAGCAACATGTTTTTATAAATAATCTTGATGACCTTGATGCTACATGATGACTGACGGACAGAAAAGTTCAAAAAAGATGAGATATACATTTGAGGAAATGTATGGAAAGGTTTTGGGAAGGTCTATACTGCGGAGGCGAATCCTCCATATTAAGTGATAAATTGGAATTTTTGGCGGGATTTTAGTCTGCATTGTAGTGTGTTTTATATTTTATTTATACTCTTATGTTGTTTGACTCTATATTTTTTAAATTTGGCGGTGTCTTACGTAATATAGTTAGTTTATTGTGCATAAGTGAAGTGAATGGAAAATAATACCACATTGAAATTCATGAGATACCACAAAAACTCCCAGGAAGTTTCTGGCAAGGGATCCACCATCTTGTTAGAATATTGGCTCACACGACACTTGATATTGAAGTGATCGCACGACGCTTGTAATATTATTAACTATGCGACAATGGCAGTAATAATCTAAAAGATTGCCAAAAAAAAAGATAAATAATATAATTAAGATACAAAGACTATGGGATAATTCTAAAATAAATACACTGTCATAGTAATATTAGTATAGACAGCACTGTAATAAACAAAAAATCTTTTTGAAGTGAGAACTTCTTTTGACACGTTGAACGGGTATTTTTGTACGGAGATTAATTTATAATTTCGCGTCATGACTTGCTACGTAAGCATGACCGGCCTTATTGCGCTTGTGCAGCTTGGAACAGACTAGCAACCCGTAGTATGGAGGTCTGTTCAATGTAATATTAATATTTTACAGCCCCCTATATATAACATATATATATATATATATATAACAAGCTTTGCCCACGATTAGGTCCGCGTGCAATTTACCTATTTATTTTAGAGTCGTCAACATGACAATATATAGTAAATATATAAAAAGTGGGATTATTATGATTCATTATAAATTTAGTCATATTTATAGACAACCACGGCATGCTCCAACACTTAAGTAAATATTCATAAAAGTAAATATTAAACTATTTTACATATTAAAGATTTAAATTATACAAAAACAAGGAAATAAGTGAATAATAATAATCTATACTAATACTAATATACTAATACTAATATACTAATACTAATAATACTAATACTAATATACTAATAATATTATAAAGAGGTAAAGTTTGTGAGTTTGTGATGTTGTGATGTTGTAATGTTGTGGCGTTGTAGGGGGTAATCTCAGGAACTACTGGTCCGATTTGAATAATTCTTTTAATAATATATAGGTCATTCATCGAGAATGGTTATATATATCATCACGCTAAGATCAATAGGAGCGGAGCACAGATGAAAGATATTTCAAAATTGGGATGTTTTTCCTTTTGAGAACTGCTGCGTGTTAGTGTATCTATTCGACGCGAACGAAGTCGCGGGCAGAGGCTAGTATTAATAATAAACACAAATGTTTATAATTTCAATTATAAACACATTGATTAATAAAATTATAGGATTTTATTTTATATTACAACTAGACATCGACGATTTGTTTTTTTTTTTCGCGAATTGACTACGCTATTGACCTTTTTTTTACAGCAAAGTCTTAACAGCTTCACCGGACTACTAAGGCGAGCGCTTAAGGCACTCAGCCGATTTTATTTTTGGCAACTAGCTCAAGGGTGCACGGCACACCTCGGCTTGGCTGTTGCCTGTTACATGCAATTCGCGACCTACCTTAGTTAACCTAGCTAACTAACTATTCATATATGTATGAGTTGTTGAAACATATATGTGTACCAAGCATACATATCTCAACAACTCTTACATATATTTCTTGTCGGAAAAGGATTTAATTGGCCTCCTGCTTTGTGAACGCTTTTATGCGCTGAGACGTAGCATGGCACTATAGCATCTAATTGTACAGTGACAGTGATTTCTTTCTAGTAAATAAATTATGTCATTGCATTATTAAATTCAACTTTTCTACGTTTTTTGGAGACATGTATTAAATTATTACTAATGTATAGAGACAGTAAAGTTAAGATACCCAATTCCTGAAATTTAGTAAATGATCCGTGAGGCCCCATGTTATAAATTGTGCGTACTGCCTGTCTTTTTAGTAGGAATATTATATGTAACTCACCTGCTGTCCCCCGAAACAAAATACTATACGGTATTGAGCCATGAAAGTAAGGGAAATAGATCAGTGGCAATATCTGTAAACTAGCGAATCTAACGAACTTTCGTGAAAATCCATTTAGTATCCATTATAAGTAATATATATATATATATATATATATATATATATATATATATATTAGCACTCGAAGCAATAAGCTATATATATAATAAAAGGCTAACAGAAAAAAAAATACTCGGGTAGGGTGGGTTCATAGTTTTAAAAAATGTTGTCTGTCTGTCTGTAGTTTGTACAGGATTCACACAAAAATTACTGACAGGATTTCATCACAACATTTTTAAAAACTATGAACCCACCTTATCCAAGTTTTTTTTTCTGTTAGCCTTTTATTATATGTATAACTTATTGCTTCGAGTGCTAAAATATAATGTTAATAATTTTAACAATCTAATTTTGCACTGTTAGTATTGACATTTTTGTGAAAATTCAAAAGAGAACGAATGTATTCCATTATTCCGGGTTTACACTTCTGTTTGCCGTCCTTATGATTGCCCCGACTTTCTTTTTAATTAATTTTAGTATAATTTCTCATAATAAAACTCACCTGAACACGGACGTAGATGGTGTGGATATATATTTAAAGAAATATTTATTTTTGCCACATAATAATTTAATATTATGGTTAAAATATAATTTGCTCGCCGCCAACATCGCTGCAGACATGTTTAAACTGAACACATATCAACATACTATGAGACTTTAATACCAGACTACATTTTTTATTAATTTAATTAGATGACTATCGCTGCAGACATGTTTAAACTGAACACATATCAACATACTATGAGACTTTAATACCAGACTACATTTTTTATTAATTTAATTAGATGACTAACACGTTTTAGGCAAATTATAGATTGTGTACAACAAATTCATTCACATGGCAAAAAGGCTTCAATACGGGGCATAAAGCTCTTCCAAAAATGATTATGATGCATTCGGTCGTTCTTCCTTGTGATAGATATGGCTATTGTAGTATCCGAGCAAATCGGAGTATATTTTCACTTACTTTTCGAAGGCTATGCCGATGAATCGCGTATTTTTGCTAATTTTATTCTTATGTTATGGATCTTCTGCTAATTTTAGATTCTATAACTTAAAGGATTCGGAATATAACTCCTACATTACTCTTCTAATGACGTGTCTCAGTATGTTGTAATTCAAACTCTTCAAAAACTTTGATTTAGATACATTGCGGTATCTTAGAAGTAACAGCGGAGTTAGATTCAATGATTTACCCTTTCTATTTAACATACCTGGCTAGAGGATCTGTTCCAGGAGGTAAGGTTAGGTTAGTTAAGATATGAATATACGGACTTGTTATTACATGGATCTCGCAACTGTTTACGTTAGAAGAACTAAGTTGCGAGACTTTGTTTTTTTTTTACAATATCAATTTAACAATGTATCCACACGTATTAATATATTATATTATAACATCTGCATAATGGTACACAGATCGATTAACTGCAAATGTAACTTTGTAATCCTATACATTTATATGGGATTACAAAGTTATTGTACATAGAAAACTGAACCGAAATTACATAATATTTTAGTTTTTCCTTGATTTATACATGAAACTCTAATTATATTCTACATTTGATGCTTCTATATATAGTAGAACTGTCTTAGAGGTTTGATGATTGATCAGTCAGTGATTGACAAAATTAATTAGAGATTTCGAGTAGCAATAATTCAATAACTGCTGGTTCAAATAGAACGAAATTTGAAATATACAGTGTTTCCGGGTATATATACAATGCCTGCTCGGTTACTGAAAATTCAGGCTTCTAGTTTTATCCACAATGAAGTTATAGGATAAAAAATGGCATCAATTGCTTCGAGAAAAGCAGAGTATAGTACGGCCGTGCCTCTTTTTCTGCCCGACTTGGTGAGAGCACTACCGTGACCCTAGATTGACCTTTATATATGAACTTCAATCATCGTTTATTTATTTTCCGAGAAACGCATTAGTTCTATTTCAATTCCTTAAAAAAACCGGAATATTGTCTTATATAGATAATACTATATACAATCTATACATATAATAAGAATCTAAATTTTACATGATTTTTTTTTACTGGTGTGTATGTGTGTGTATGTATGAAGACTACATTTCAATAATTTTCAAATATGTCTGTCTGTCTGTTCCTATGACCACGCATCACTGCTAAAGTACTGGGTATACAATAAAATCACAACAGGAATATCATAAAGCATATCTTTGAAAATAACTTGGTTTTTTAATAATCAAAATCGGACTATACTATCAAAAGTAATTGTAAATTTAATGACGACGCAGCGTAAGTAGCGTAAATAAGTAAAAGGACTTACTACAGTCAGTTGACTTTATAAATCACTGTTTTTTACGTAAGTTTCCACGCGGGCGAAGTCGCGGGCACAGCTAGTATGTAATAAAGTTATTAAATTCTGTTACATACATCTTATTTTGTCCAGTGCTTTATAGCGCCAATATCTTAATAAAATAAACAATAATGTAATATTTTGTAAATGTGTTTAATATTATCAGGCTACATTTTATTATTTATGATTACACGACCCTTGACTATGTGCAGATAAACACGCGTAGCTGTATAATTTTTTGACATTTTCGAAGGAATCAAGTTTTGACATTTTTGTTGACAATGAATCATCCGAATCGTGGATGTTAAAAAAATATAGTGACATTTTTAGTGTATACTTACTGTTAATTCGTTTTTATACTGAACTAAGTCAGTTAGTAGGATAATATTTCTAGGATTTTTAAATTTGCTGTCAAAAAAGTTTTTAATTTGATGGTCGCAGTATCTTTAATCATGCAATTATCTTCAGTGTGTATTCTTTACTTTAAACATTCAATTTGTTTTACTTTATACAGAGATTCCTTCTATTCATAACTGACGTAATATGTAATAGGATAAATGACTCTCTATATAGATGAGTTATTAAGCCTTAAATAAATGAAAGCGGTGAACTATTTATTCCTGAACTATTAAAATAATATACTTAACAAATAACATAATAACAATTTTATTTCTTTTGCACTAAAAATTTGTTAACGCCCTGCGAATACACATGAATGTATTTCTTCCAATTTATCAATGCTGCATCACACGGGAACAGACGACGATCGTGTTCTGACAGAGATGAATAAAGTGACTTCATATTCCCAGATTTAATCACCCACGTATTGAGTGTAAAGAATTTTAGTGAATTTCTCACACGGTTGGCTCTATCTTGAGTTTTTAGATATCTGAAAATAATTTATCAGTGACTTAATAGAATAAGAACAAATTATGAGATTATGACCAGATGTAGATGCATTACATCTAATAGTAGATTTTAGAGCGTAATCGCCAAGGCTAAAGAGCTAACAGTAAAGTGCTTAAGGAGTTTGTAGATAAACTTTGACACTCGGTGTCTTGAGCTTCGGTTCTTAAAGCAGCTGTTAGTTTTTCTGTTCCCATCTGGAACAGAGTATACTCCTTTGTCGATGGCTCCACTTACGTAACGGAAGTGAATCAGGAAAAACTCATTAGGGATCTTAGCTCTAGAAGTCTTTGAGTCCCGAGTTTTGGATTCTTCACTGCGTGTTTTAAGTAGGGTGGTTATCTACTATCCTGAAAATGTTACCTGCAAATTCTTTTCAGACAGGAGTAACTCCCGACTTACGTTGTGATTGGGATCCCCACTCTCTCGAATTGCTGGACATTGGTATTGGAGGTATTGAAGGGAATAATTATAGACCACTTCATCTGTCACCAGAAAGAGGTCAGGACTGGGCCTGAAGTTACGTAAAGCTGCTTTACTAGTACCCTTATCTTCTCGAGTCGACATGATATGTCTTGCAGTGTTGCACAACTTTTAGTTATTGGACACCTCGTACGCAACATTGGTTACAAGTGGTGCGTTCTTTGCGAGTCTGAATTTTCCCTCCTGCAAATGATACTTTCTGCACAGCGCAAGAGAAAATGCCTAATTTTAATTTTAATGCATAACAATGTCTCGACTTAATGAAAATACTTGCGAGGTTTTAAAATTGATAGTTTACTTAAGATTTGAAAATTGTATATATTTACTAACCTTGGCTTCTTTCCTTTTATGCTTAAATAAAAGTCAGCGCAATAGGCAGGAACAACTTCTAGAATGAACGATAAAACTGCAACCATTGTATTCGATTTTATGAACAAAGTAAAAGGGAATGGAACTTCGTCTGAAATAGAGAATTCATAACAATACAAAAGACTGTTTTCTTTTTTAGGTTTAGAATAAAATACTGCTTAATTTTAAATAGATTGACAATTTTTTGCTGAGATTTTAGTAACCCTTATTTTTCGTTTAAATTAATATCGTGCATATTCGTCCTCTTAAACTGCGGCGGAGGAACTACGACAGTCTAGTTAAAAAGTCCAAAGCATCGGTTACGAGGAAATAAAGGTAACATGGATTTAGTTTCACCGTATTCCTTTTAGTCTTATTAGCTTTAATGTTATGAGCCAATTAATCAAGACTTATTTTTTTACAATTGTGTAGCTCGTACTTACTCCAACCATGTTTTACTGTATCTTCACTGAACAACATATGAACTTCTCTCCAAGTCAAAGGATTAGCTTCACTCTTACTCTACTCTTACTCTAGTAAATCATATATTGGGAGCCTGGGAGGATTCACAGGATGCAATTGGTGTGTTCTGCGATTTATCTAAGGCATTTGATTGCGTTGACCATAGTACGCTTATTCTTAAATTAAAACACTATGGTATTTGTGGATCTTGTCTCGACCTTCTAGTCTCTTATTTAAAAGATCGCTGTCAAAAAGTTAATATACATGGGGTAGCCTCAGCGGGATCATTCGCGCGAATTGGTGTACCACAGGGGTCTATTTTAGGGCCGTTCTTGTTTTTAATATATATAAACGATCTACCGCTAGTGGTTAACAACTCTGCTGACATGGAGCTTTTTGCGGATGATACTTCTCTAATATTTAAAGTGAAAAGGATAGATTCAGAGATTGGGCATCTGAATAATACTTTAAATGAAATTTGTCATTGGTTTGCGTTGAATAATTTATTGTTAAATGCAGATAAAACAAAATGTATAAGATTTACTTTACCCAATGTTAGACAGGTTGATAGTAGAATCAAGGTCGAAGGGAATCTAGTAGGGTTTTTTTTTTATTAGTTTGGGACGAGCAATTGTCGCCCCTCGTCTCTCATGGGAGGGCAGAGAGCTTGTCTTATACAATATGATTACCAAGTAGTGGCTGTTAGTTCCATGTAAATATCCAACTTCCACCGTCCTTTTCCGTTCCTGTTTGTTAGTATCTTTCCTGTGTCCTTCATTTAACACTTTGGCTGCTATAAATCTATAGTGGTCCAAAAGTGTTACTATTCTGTTTCCTTCCTTCCTTCTCAGTTTCTTCCAGTATTTAGTTTGCTTACTTCTCTTATTCCCTGTTTTTGCATTTAATGTGTGTTTTGTTGCTCTTTCCGCTTATTGTGTTTGTCTGTGGTTCTTTAACTGCTGTATATTAATAATGGTCTCTAGTGTTTCTATTTTAATTTTTGCTTCCCCATTCTTTGTCTATTCTGACGTTTATTTTCTCAATTTTACTATCTTTATTTCACGACATTTCCGTTAAGCTAATCTTCCTACTATGTTCTAGATGTTTTCTCTACTGTGTTCCAACAATAATTTTTGCCTTGTCCTTCTTCTAAGTTTTATTCTGTCCACAATCTCTTTAACACTTCTTACTTCATTATGCGTCTGGTCCAAAGAACCAGTTTATATTTTGGATTCCACTCATTTGGTCTCGTTTATGCGCGATCTCCCTTCCTTGGTTACTAAAGATTATTCCACCTGTACTTTGCCCTTTTCTTGTTACCAGGCTATAGGTCCAATATCGTGTATATATTTTCATTAGTACCTTTTGGGTCTGTTAATCCGCTGTGTTTCTTT
>JACEII010000034.1:14305-24403 GCA_014332785.1 Antheraea mylitta
CAAGGATCGGTGCTTGGTCCATTGCTCTTTATCTTGTACCTTACTGAATCTGAAAAATACTCTGAAACTACTATTGTCGCTTTTTGCTGATGACACCAAATTGTTTGCTAACCCTCGAATTAACATGCAAGCCATACAAAATGACCTAGATTCGATATTTAAGTGGACTCAAGACTGACTTCTTACTTTAAATGTAAATAAATTCACAGTGCTGCACATCGGTAGTAAGAATCCTCATCAAATATATTATCTTGGTGGTGAGCAATTAGCCTCAGTTGAAACACAAAAGGACCTGGAAAATCACGTGCATGGGGTCGTAAAGAAAACAAAATCGATCCTTTATATCACTCGCAAGGCGTTTAAGTATCTCACAGCTAAGACTTTTATACAGTTGTACAAAACTTATATAAGACCTCTCTTTGAACATGCTTATATTATCTGGGATCCCTACTTCAAAAAAGATATTAAGCTCGATGAAAATGTACAGAGAAGGGCCACCAAGATGGTGTATGCAATATGTAACTTACCCTATGAACAGCGCTTCAAAAACCTTGGCCTAACCACACTAGAACAGCGTGGACAAAGAGGCAGGTTAATTGAAACTTACAAAACCCTCACTGATTATTATGATGTGCCCAGCCTTAAAGATATTTACAACCTGAATGACAATAAACACCTACGAGGTCATCCATTAAAACTATGTGAAACCTTAGCGAAAAGAAACCCAATGAAGCACTTCTTGCAGAACAGAGTTGTTGCAGCATGGAATAAACTACCAGAGAAAGTTGTGATGGCTTCAACCATAAGTTCCTTTAAGAATAATTTGGACAAGGAAGATATCTCCAAATTATTTGATACACACGCAACAGCTAATTAGCTGCCAGTGTGTTATACCAATAATAATAATAAAAAAAAGCATTCCAAGATCCCTCCAAAAACTCCTACATATAATGTCAATATAACGACCTGGTTAGACCATAGATAAATTTGGTAACTTACTTTTTCATTTCAAACATAAAATTAGATAATTAACTTCATGATTTTTTATTTTATAATTTATTAACTCATTAAATAATATTAATTTAGTTCTAAAATATTTTCTTGTTTTTTTTTTATCTTTATTAACTTTATTAATTAAATCTTCTATATTACCATTATATTCTGTATTATCTAATGATTCTGTATTTTATCTTATGATAAACGCTGTAGTCGTCTATAATCAGTGTTATAGGAGTTTTTGGCGGGATTTTAGTCTGTTATGTAGTGGATTTTATAATTTATTCATAATCTTGTGTTATTTGAATCTATATTTTGTAAATTTGGTGGGGTTTTACGTAATATAGTAGGTTTATTGTGCTTATTGAATGGAAAATAATACCATGGAGCGTGAAATTCTGAGATGTCACAAAAACTCCCTGAATCCACCATCTTCTTAGAATATTGATATATTAATACGACGCTTGTAATATTATTAACTACCCGACAATTTCAGTAATAATCTGAAATATTGGTTGCCGAAAAAAAAAAGTAAAAAACAATTAGTGATATAATTAACGATTTGCTTGCACTCTCTAGTTATTTTATTATGTTACTGTTGTCAATTCTTTTCTGATACATAAATTTATATCTAAAACTTATTTTGCTATTATGACGCTTTAATAAAACTGTGATCTTTCAGGACCATTACGAGAGAAAGCAAGAGAAATGTTAAAAATAATCGAAGAATCTCCTCCATGTTTCTCCGTGTACGATATGTGGCAGCTGGATTCACACATTTTTGTGAAAATCTTTAGTCTAGTCACAACACTAATGCTCACGTTATTGCAGTTCGCTTTTTTGTAAAAGTACATTTCGGAATTATTTTTTATTTACATTTGAATAACAAACACAAAGATCGATCGAATGTGTAAATGGGATTTGAAACAATGAACGGTTATAATTTTCTTCTTACTACTTTTGCGATTTATCATTAGTTTTCAACTATATTATATATATTTCATAGTATATCAATATTGGAATAATAACATTGTTATGTTTATAATTGTTGTTTATTTGTAATCTTTTTTAAGTGGAATGGAAAAACCAAAAATGAAACAAAATATTATTATATATTCTTCAGTGCATCTAATTTTATAGAAAGTAAGTGAAATCCTAAATCATTATTTACGTTTGAAATACAAATTATTTTTACAAAAGTCAATGAAATATTTTTATGTCAATAACGAAGAATCTACGTTTTTTTACTTCAAAACTGACAATTCAGACACAATTAGTAATATTTTAATATTAATTTTAGATACTTTACAATAAAAACTTCAAATCATTTATTTTCTTATAATACATAATTAAAACTATCCCTTGCAATGGCCACTGATCATATTAGTTTTATATGTGCATAATGTTTATTATTATACAGCTTTCGTCAATCTATTTGGCGCTCTGAATATAGCGATAAGTTCGCGCTGACGCGTACTATAGTGACGAGTTTAACACAAAACAAAGTTATAATATTACACTAAGACTCTAAAATTGCTGTCTATATAAATATTAAAAAGCTGGAGGATTTGTTTGTTAGGTTGGTTGAACGCGCTAATTTCAGGAACTACTGGTTCGATTTGATTGTTTTTTTCATTTATCGAGAAAGGCTATAATATCATCACACTAAGACCAATAGGAGCGGAACAGCAATGGAGAATGTTTCAAAACCGATTTTTCCTTTTGAGAGCTTCCGCTGCGTGTTAGTGTTAGTCCAAAGTTAGTCCATTGCACGCGGATAAAGTCGCGAGCAGAAGCTAGTTTATTTATCCATAAGTTATCTCGGTATTATACGTGCATTATGATAGGTATTTACATTTAAATTTGTGTTCTGTATAACTACGTTCAGAGCAATCAAAAAATTTGGCGAAGACTACATACTTAAGTCATTATTTAATCACTAAATTGTGTCAACACAATGATATTACTCGATATAATTCCAAACAGATGTAAAGGTATTCTTTTATCTAATGTAAAAATTCCGTAAACTGAAAATGTTGGGTTAGCAATTTGTATTTCTCGAATCATATTGCTTGATACTTGTTGAATAGGCCCTGAAATCGTTATTACAACAATTAGAACAAACAAAACGTAACCAGTAACATGTTAGTGTTTCAAATGAGAAGACAAACGCTTCGCACATTATTTTCTGTTGAGTTGAGTGACTATCGCGCACATTAAAAAAAAATATATTTCCGTATTATTGACATTTTTAAAATATACTGTAATATTACAAAATAATCCCGAAAATGAATGTTTTCCGCCTCCATAGTTAATTAACTATGCGTAAACTAAACACGTTTTTTTTTTATTAAAATACATTACATAATATTTCAAAATTTTTATCATTTTTTATGATTATATATTTAACGATTGACTACAATCTCAAGTGTAATGGCTCAAATGGAGCTGGACATCTATAAACACATGCAGTGTTATTATAAAAAAAGTTAAATACGTATTAAATATTTGCTTTAAAAAGGTTTCGTACTAAGTGCACAGCGCTCGCCCGAGGCAAGTTCGCGTTATCCTTTTTCCACAACTCAGCCTAACTTAGCCTAACCAAAGAACACATGACCACACCACACATGACTTGACACATGACCAAAGACATGAAAGAGCAAGATGGTGAACAGTCAACGAGCGCGGTGCATTTAAAACGAAACCTGTTTAAAGCAAATATTCAATACGTATTAATTTTTTTTATAATAACATCGATAGTCATTACAAAATAGTTAGGGCTTCATCACAATGTTTTCCTTTATCGAAGATTCGAATTTTTTGTAGCATAAACTTACGACAGTCGGTATATTCGTACACGCTTCCGTTTCATATTGCGAATATAACTTACCATCCAAAACGTATGACAGAATCTGAATACACAGTAATTTTGTATTTTTTGTTTCTTGTAAGAACATATCGCTGAGAATAGCTAAAACTGTTAGCTGTATAAAATAAAAAGCCGGCCACATTGCATCAGTAATTACCGCAACTTGGGATACTATCTAAAAAAGTTAATAATAATTAACATTTGTTATAGTTTACAAATTTTACTAATACTAGCGGTCCCAACAGACGTTCTCCTGCCGTGATAATAAAAAAAAACCTAAAAGCCAACCGCAGCACCTCGTAGGCGACCCGGTCTAATGGTGAATCTAATCCATTCTTGAATCTTGAATCCACCTGAACACACATAAAAAATTTCATCAATATATGTCTCGCCATTTAGAAAGAGTTCATTCGACAGAAGATTTATACGTACTACATACTTGCTGTGGCTGCAACTGCGTCCACGTAAAATTTTAATTATAATTACACTGATTAATATTGAACTGTGTATTAAAATTTGACATCAATGATTTCATTGGCCCCGATGCATTGGTTTGTGAACGATTTTATTCTTGAAGAGTTAGCAAGGCACTACAGCATCTAATAGTACCTTGTATATGATAGAAAAACATAACTACCACAGTACACATAACAGACAGTATGGAAACTACATATAGACGCTCGTACCGGCAGCACACTAAAAAAACATGCGTATCGACAAGACCCCTAAGCGGTTTTCGCGGTGCTGTCCATAGAATTCCTTTAAAATCCTCTCGTCGATGCGCATGTTTATGGGAGTGTACCATTTTCGAGAAATTTGTTCGTAGTTTCCGTACTGGCTCTCATATTTTTGTTGTGATAGCTACGTTCATTTTTGACATCGTTGACTACCCTTTTTTCTTTTTTTAAGTGGAGACATCCTACATTGGATACACCTCGCACAGTCGGGGGACAGTGAGAGGGTTATGCCAGATTCATACTGGCTAAAACTCCACTGCCGCCTAACGCATGTATGTGGACCAGGAACCTGGTTGACAGAAGCAAACTCCGACGTCCTGGTCACGCGCTCAGATCGCCCTTTGATGGTAATACGGGGATCATCTTCTCATAGAGAGTCGAGACTTCTTGGCCTCATCCAGAAGTTACGGCTATCCCGAGCTTCTTCGTCAAGGGTCTTCATTTCCTTGGCAATGTACGCCCCCGCGTCCATTGCCAGGAGGTTGTTCTTCAAGGAGGCATTTGACGGTACCTGCCACCACCACGTCTCCTTCCTCGGCTGGATCTACTACGGCGTGCTGGAGAAGCATCAGCAGCCCTCTCCCTTTCTTGCTCTGCCTCCTCTTTGCAGGACATAATGCCTTCACAACAAATTAGGACCGCTTGCCAAGCCCTCTTTCCGCCGATCATAGCGCGAACCACGACCGACAGAGAGAGGTTTCCTCCTAAGACGGCTACCAGCGCACTTCTTTGTTTTAAGGGTATGCTCAACTGTGTCAAGATCGCTATCACAGTGGTAACAGCGTGGCGTTGACTCTTTCCTTACGATCTGATGCAGATACCATATTGTACCACCCTACATATTGTACCTTCTCTTTTCTTATAATTTCTAAATTTCATCAAAATCCTTCCAGTAATTTTTGCGTGAATCCTTTGCAAACGATAGACAGCGAACAAAAATTTTTAAAAGTATGGAAATGTATTCTGCCATTGGTTCTAAGTCCCATCAGATTATTTTTGCTTGAAAAAATGTAATATTTCGTCCCTTTACGCTTTTAGTATATGTATAGACTAGCCTCTGCCCGCGACTTCGTTCGCGTGGAATAGATACACTAACACAAACACTAATACGCAGCAGTTCTCAAAAAGAAAAAACATCCCGACTTTTAAACATTTTTCATCTTTGCTCCGCTCCTATTGATCTTAGCGTGATGATATATATCAACTGATATAAATTAACCATTCTTGATGAATGAGCTATATAAAATTGAAAGAATTATTCAAATCGGACTAATAGTTCCTGAGATTACCCCCTACAACGCCACAACATCACAAACTCACAAACTTTACCTCTTTATAATATTAGTATAGATAAAAATAGGAACAAATTAAGTTTTAAATCTTAGGTATACATAATTTGATATATCCTACTTTTACCTTTAATTGCATTCCGAAATATAAAGCGCCTATTACAATGAAAGTCCAGATCAATATTGTGGCCGCAACATTCATAATCTGAAAAAATAGTCGTAGGTGGTAGAATCACGTTGTAACTATAACTGGACTCAATATGAATGGCTCGTCCGGGGTACCAATCTCTCACAGAAAACCGACGGGAAGTAACAGTGCTTGCATTTTGCGTTTCGTTCGGTCAGTGAAAGCGCCGGAGGCCCAAATCCCCTCCAGATTACTTTCTCCCTCCCCAAACACAGGCTGGCAACGCATTCGTGACTTCCCTGGTGTTGCTAGTGTCTATGGACGGCGGTGATAACTTACCATCAGCTGATCTGCCTGTCCGATTGCCTAAAAAAAATTAAGCTCACTCTCCGAATTGCGGAAGAGCTAAGCGATAGCAAAGGCACTAGAATCTACTTCAAAACTCTTAGTAAACCAGTGTCTGCTTATGTACAAGTTATACTAAAATATTCAACGAAGAAATGTATAAAAAAACTATAATGAACATTGCGATTGATACATAACCTGAATTTACCAAATATATATCAATATTTAATAATTACTGTTTTTTCAGTTTGCTCTTTCAAAATACATAATTATGAAGCATATTAATAATAAAAAATACTCACAGTAAAACTAAAGAGATCTGTTACAATTTTATAACATTTTAAAATATCTCTCACAGTCCCGAGATACTTAGAAAATTCCAATGGATCACGATACGGATTCTCACGTATTAGATTATTTAAACAATCTTGTAACAATCGTGAACGCTTGATCCCTGATTTTTGATAGTCAGGCATCGAATGGACATTGTATTGTATAATTAAGTTATTCAAATATCCAATGTGTACAGTCAGACATACAACAAAAAATCCAGTGAGTACTATATCTGTGTAAATAGTGAGAAGGCCAATGGCCAAAAAAAGAGTGTAATAGGGCTTATCTATGAAGTCAATAACATGTACGGCAAAAAGTATTTCGAACGGTACTGTTACGAGTATTAAAAATAATATGGAACGTGCAATAATAAATTTCGTCAAGAATCTATTTTTATGCAACTGCAAATCGCTATTGATTTTTTGTAACAATAGAAATAGTTGTACATTCGCTTCCTTATTGAAGAATCGTATGTAAACTATGTTAGATATACAAGAGATATATAAAAGTGTTATAATCAGTGTGAATCCGAAATAGACAATAGTACTCTTATTATAATAACACGTGTAAAAAACATTGCCGTAGTGAACCATTGATGTAGACACTCCGATTATCCATAAAATGGAGTAAAACTTCTCCCATGAGGTAATGCTTGTAATACATTTATTCTTTATAGTAACACGCGAAGAACCCAATGTTTTAGTCATTAAATGTATAGGAGTCAACCAAGTAATAATGTTATCGTTCAGTTTAAATTTCTGTATAGCCTTTTGTATATTCATTTTTATTATAAAATCTGATACGTTACTATTTTGCTAGCGCTTGGTAACGACTACCAATACAAAGTAATTCTTACTATTACTTCATTCTAAATTGTTTTACTTTAATTTCAAAGATACACGCAATGGTATTTACGGTAATTATAATGTAATTAAGTATTATTAAACCTTTTAAAATGGTCATTATGTAATATTATACGAAATATTTATAAATTAATAGCATTTTTAATACTAATGACTACTTAATGAAAGATCTACCTGACTTAAATATTCGTTATTAATTCAGGGTATATTTCCAAATTATATACACTGGTTATGCTAATGTACTAGTAACAATTTATTCTTAAAAAAAACTACATTCTTAAATATATCTATGATAAACCTAGAATTAAAGGGTCGAACGTTGGCACTCACACAATATTTATGTCACACGTACGCAATTCCATCTAAACCATTAATTCCCATAGTCGTTCAGGTAAACCCCCAAAGGTCCATGGAAAACTCAGCGGGGGACTACGTTGGCGTGACAATAAGTAGTGGTTTAGTAAGCGGGTGTCTACGAAAATGTATATGCTTTCGATAGTAAAGAACTTAAAAGTTGGCCTGACTTCACCTATCAATGTAGGCAAATAATGAAGCTCAGTGATTGTTACTTGTAAAACCTTGCATATTTCATATTCAGTACCGTTGTCTCAGACGCTTAAGCAAAGGGACGAAATACGACTTGTGGTGTGTGTGCTTACATGAACCTGTTTGATATTTACTTACATGACTTAACTTACATGAACCAAAATTTTCATACTTAGATCTAATCTTCATATCTTTTGTTGAAATTTGGGAATATGGTAGTAACGTATTCGAAGTGGTTCCACCGGAATCAGCTCAATTGCGAAAGTGATCTATGAGAATGAAGTTTGAGAACATCTGATCTATACTAATAAAGCTAAAGCTCTACAATTTTAACCGGGAATTAATAACCATGCATTAAAATAACTATTCACAGTATTAATGTATCTCTTGGGACTGGTAACGATGTATTTTGAAATGTATACAGTACTTCATTATCATTCGTATCTTCACATAAAGTTAACACAAGTCTAAAGCGTATAACGTATTTTTAATAAGCAAAAGATGAAATTAAAAAATATAGAAAATATTACCGAAGATATATTAGACAAAACTTTCATAGACATTTTTAAACCTATCTTTTACATGCAAGGCTTTGTTGGAACCCTACGAGTGAACTTAAAACATAGATTCATTACACCGCCACATTTTCTGCAACATGTTTATAGCGTCATTATTTGGACTGTAAATATAATTTCCATTATTCACTATATACTATTCGTTAGTTCCGATTCCGTGATGACAGATTTCTCAGTTAAATTAGGAATTGCAGTAAATGGACCCACGTGTGCAGTGATAGCATTTCAGAATAATTTTTTAGATGGAAATTTGAATTGTGAACTTTTTGTGAAGCTGCAAAAAATCGAACGTCAATTGAAAACTAAAGATTTGGAGGAATCAAATAAAAAACTCGGGCTGTTGTCAGTAGTGGTGACAATCTCAGTAATAATTTGGTGTGCGTTTTGGCTTATAATATTTAACACGATAATTTTGAAAAATGTATCTCTATCATTATCGATATCTTTAATAGCAAGTATAGGGAATTACATAGAACTAGTGTTAGTTTTCTTCGTTATGCACTTTTTAGTAGGTCGATTGGAAGTTATTAACGAACGATTTTCCGAAAACGAAGAAAAGGTATCGAGAAAAATTATTTGCTTTAAGCCAAATATTGTACATTCTACAAAACAGTTTCGTGATAAAATTAGTGTAACTGATGAAATGGTCCTTGGCATGTGTGGTATTTTGGATTCTTTCAGAATTTTTATGGATCTTTTCCAATATTCAGTAAGTCTCTTGTTCTATTTGTAATTATTTTATTAGAATCATAGATTTCTAGAGATTACATTATTTTTTCTATTTTACTTGACTAAGGTTATATTTTTTTCAGATATTTTCTTTCACGTGTCAGTTATTGGCTTGTAATTTGATAATAATGCAAAACTTGATCACGTCATTTAAAGAACAGGTAACTTACTTTATAACATCCACATGATGTTTTTTTTTTATTGAAGCACGACAATCCAAAAACAGTAGCGACCACCGAGAGACAGATTATCCATCGCTGCTCGCCGCTGTCATGCCGGCCATAATGACGAAAGTCACCCGGTACTGGATATGCACAGGCTGATCCCGAAACGCGACGCGCAGAAGTGAGTCACTATGACGGGCTTTTTCGCCATGTACATGGTGGTTGCGACCCAGTCGGGCTGTAAAACCCTACCGCCCCGCTATCGCTATTGCCTCGTTCGTTGATCAGCAGAGTGCACCACGTGCAGGTGAAGTTGACTTGGGTGTCTCAAGTTTTAAGATGTTACTCGACACCCCTTACACCCTAAATGTGTTAACTAGGGGTGTGCGAATACCGTTCGAATCGAATCGAATCGAATATCAATATTCGATTCGAAATTCGAATCGAATAATTCGAATTTTCGAATTATTCGAAATTCTTCGAATAATTCGAAAAATTTCGAATAATTCGAAAAATTTCGAATAA